>CM067379.1:5514767-5552935 GCA_034510155.1 Eucriotettix oculatus
TCTTACACTTTAGAATAAATATGAAGCACTGTGCTTTTATCCTCATCGAGTCGAGGTTTTAACATGCTCATATGTTCCGTCATAATACAATTTGCCATGTTTATTTTTTTTAAGTATGTAACTATTAAGGTTCATGGTTTTTCCAGGCACTTGTGTATTGAAACTAAGTCAAAGCTGACAAATTGATTTTTGTTTGCATTTCTGTTCAATATTAAACTGATAATAATAACAGCCTTCATGTTACCTTTATGCAACTTCAAAAAAAAGAAACTATTTCTTACACTTTAGATTAAATACCAAGCACTGTGCTTTTATCCTCATGGAGTCGAGGTTTTTAACTTGCTCATATGTTCCGTCATAATGCAATTTGCCATGTTTTTTTTTTTTTGTTTGTTAAGCATGTAACTGTTGAGGTTCATGGTTTCTCCAGGCACTTGTTACTCTTGTATATTGAAACTAAGTCAAAGCTGATAAATTGATTTTTTTTTTGTGTGCGTGGGTGTCAATTTTCCACTATAAACGTTAGTGCTGGAAAATACGTATAACAAATCTTTACTCGGTGTAGTGATAAATTGAAGGCATGTAAGGATGTGATTGAGTAAGTTGCGGGTCTACCACAGGATATGGGGATATTTTCACAGTTGAGAGGGAATCTACTCTGGAAGCAGCTTAGGAGAAGGGAGAACCTGGGGTTTGATTCTTCTTCTGGTCAATATTTTTTTTCCATCATCCTGATACTATAATTTCATGGCCTCTGTGACTGAGCTTTGTTGAAAGTATTCCTTCCTTTTTGTTAAAGGGAAATATGTTGTTTCGATTTCTAGTCCAGAAAACATATGACCACGGTCTCACAATTCTTGATGCTCGATTATTACTATTAATTACCCAGTATGGAGATTCCGGTGCACGTAGCCCCAATCCAGAAGATGATCCTATTTTTGTCGGCCAGATGTTTGCCGAGGATCATGAGGGTGACTCTGGCGACCAGGTCCCCTATGCCCCCCACCGAGACCACGGTGGTCGTGTCCTTGCTGCTCCACCCTCTGGACAGCAGGTACATGGGCTGGAGCGTGAAGAAGGTCAGGTCAGCGAAGTGCGTGAAGGCGATCCCGATCAGCATGTCGACGAAGACCACGTCCCGCAGCAGGTCCAGACCCAAGGCTGCAGATATCGCGTGCAACGTCTTGGCCAGTCTGTGTGTGAGTGTCAAAAAGTGAAGACATCGTCATGCCACACGCTGGCACAGAAAAAATCCTTAATCAATAGCATTCCGAAATATAACATCACATATTAATTGACAATCCAAATGCAATCACGTGAGGCAACCTTTAAAACGTTTCAAAAATTCCTCTTCAGTAGAACAGAAATGTGAAAAAAATAACCCTTTTTCCCCCTAAATCGCCTATTGGGGAAACAATTTCTCAAGTATAAATTGATGAATTAACTAAGCAAAGGATTTTTGTTACATTAGAACAAATGTAATATTAACAGACGCGAAATTAGATTGGTCACAACTGTTATGTTACAATATAATGATTTAAAATGGCGGCAGAAGGTTTGTTTGAAATTCAATGGATGACTGAAGTGCAAAAAGTGATTTAGTTGCACCACATTTTGTCAAGTGGTTGATGAAACTAATAAATAAATAAATATATATATATATGAAATGCGTAATTAAAATACAAACATATTTTTTTCTGACTATAATTTTTAACAATAAATGAAGAAAAAAAAGACGGCGGCGGCCAGTCAAAAGTCGGTACATAGTTTTTTATTTCGAGACGTCATCAATCAGGCATTCTGAACAAAAGGTTATTAATTAAAAATAATAATTATCTGAAAAAATATGAAAATATTAACACATTTTTTTCAGAGAAAAATTGTAATACTTATATCATATATATATATATATATGATTTTGTTTGACTAATGGTAAAAATTGAATATGAACTTGTGACAGAAATGGGAATTTTCAGAGGTTATATTCTATGAGATTCAAGAATAAGAAGAAAAAAATTTATTCACACAGGAGAGTATTTGAACTGAAATTAATATTACAAATTTCTCTTACGTTGAAAGTAAATCTTGGGTGTTTCCAATCATGATAATTTGGTGATTTTGTTATTGAAAGGTATGGACTAGTGTTGTTGTTATAATAATTGTCGGAATATTAATTTAAGATGATTTTTTTTAAAAAAACTTGTGTTTTTTTTCACTACATTATAAGAAGATTTTTTGTTTTGCTGATGGAAGAAGAATTTTTTTTGATGATAATTTCTTTCAAAAAATTAATGGGGAAAAAAACAGACCAGAAGTTCGGATGAAATCTTCAGGGTTAACCAACCGGGTCAGGTATTTTAAAAGAACACAAAGAACAGGGCTCTGAACAGAAAGAAAACTGTAAGAAAACATGAATTACCACAATTAGCCCTCCTGGCATTTCTTCCGTATGCAGGGAAAAATATCATCAAAAATCAGTAGAATATTGGCCAGACATAACGTAAAAACAGTTTTTCGTCCACAAAACAAAATAGAACAGCTTCTGGGCTCCGTTAAAGATGACATTGGTTTAAAAACTGCTGGAGTGTACCAAATTGCACGTGACTGACTGCGGCCTATAGACTGTATATTGGTCAAACCCTGAGGACAATAGACGAGCAACGTTGCACTTGAAACAACTTGACAAAATCTGCTGCTGCTGTTGCTGAGCAATGTTTTGACAACGGGACATAAAATGCATTTTTCGGAGACAACTAAATTAAAACACGCTCATAAATGGCGTGATATTGGAAGCCATAGAAATTAAGACACATAATAATCTCATAAACAGAGACTCTGGCTACCATATCATGGGATCCCATTATCACGACAATACGCGATATACAAGCTCAGTTGACAGACAGGTGACGCACAAGGACCAATCAGATCGCCGCATCAGGTGACTCCGAGGGTATAAATACGGCGCATTCAACGCATGACGACATATAGCCTGAAGATGGCCGCAGAAACGTTGTGTTCTTTTAAATACCTGACCCGGTTGGTTAACCGTGAAGATTTCATCCGAATTATTCACCGGGAAAGTCTACGTTCATTAAACCAGAGGTTATTGAAAATGTTGAAGGTCCTTACTTTTGCCAAGTTCCCCGTGATGATGAAGGAGGTTTGTCGATCAGGAAAGAAGCATCATCATCATCATCTGAAACCTTGAAAGCAGATTACTTTGCACGTTATTCCGTGGTGATGTCCTTCATGCAGGTTTATCATTGACGCACTCACCATCGAGGCACTGGCCGGCAGCTGCGCGAACTTGGTCAGGACGACCTCTTTGCCGCAAGAAGTCGAGTCGCAAACCTCCCTGAGCAGAGACGCCGCCACGTATTTGTCCACGGGCTGCAGCATGACCATGGCCAGGACCGAGTGCAAGCTGAAGCCCGCCATGAGCAGCGTCGTGCCCCTGAAGCCGTAGCTGTCCATCATGAAGCGCACCATCAGCGGGATGACCATGAGGCACACGGCGTTGATGGACTGCGCGATCCCCATGGCCACCGTCCTCTTGCGCGTGAAGTACGAGTTGAACGTCTGATGGGAGCAGGGGATCATTATCCCGAATCCTATCCCTGGTAATGGAAAACATCCCATCGATTTATATCTCATTTGCCAATTCAGGGTAAAGAGAAATGGCCGAACCTACCTTGCAGTACGGCATGTGCAACTAGAAGGGTCTTGAAATCATAAGCGAATGCGGAAAATAGTGAACCGGAAAAGAAGATTATGCTTCCAACGAGGCCGACTTGCCTTCCAGAATATCTCCTCAGGAGAGGAGTGCACAAAATACCTGGAAAGTAACAAAGAAAATATATACACTTTGTCAAGGTTGGGGTGGTTCTTCTTCTTTTTTTTAAAAAAAAGCGAGTTGGTTACAGAAACAATGTAAACATTGACTATTTTTCAGTGATGGTCCATCGTTTGGGAAAATCCCAGTCATAAAACAGAAATAACTCTTGGGAAACTCACTGTTTGTGATTTTTGATTTTATACGCATTTCCTTGATAACAAATTGAACAAGAAGATGTGGTGATTCATGACACCTTTACATTCATCGGGTAAACCAAAAATAATTTAGTTTTTGTTATATGCGTACAGTAGCAGGACGACGGAAAACGAGAATGGTTTGGTGAGTGAGGCCGAGTAGGCGGGAAACGTCGCCCTTTACAACATTATTTATTGCCGCACTGGGGTGCTTTTGTGTTTTCGACACTTGGTCCCAGGAGCTGGCCTGAGAATGTCGGAATGGGGAGAGAGAGAGAGAGAGAGGGGGGGGGAGGGAGAGAGAGAGAGAGAGAGAGAGAGAGAGAGAGAGAGAGAGAGCAGTGGCTGAACAGGCGTAAAAGTTAATTTCGGCATGTTATGTGAAAGAAGATTCATTTATAGTACGGAAAACAAAAAGCTAACATTTGATGGAGATTTAAGCTGAAGAAGAAGAGGCGCTAGAGGATCCAGAAGACGTGATCCAGCAAAGGAATATCCTCCGGCGGTAACGGCAAACCAGGAACGACGACGTCACCCACCAGGCCCTTGTTGTTAACATCTGGTAACGGCATTTTTTACCCCGGCTTTCCACAATTAAACCATTTTAGTTTGATTCGCGATTTTTTAAATTTCAACTATATCGTTGTTCGTCACTAGCCGCGGCGTTTCACCCCCGGGGATCAGCAGCAGCCGCCGTTTAGAAGCTGCATAGATTCTTTTCTTTTTTTTGCTTTACCGACCGACTGAGCCAATTTGATATTCGTAAACTTATATTTTTTTCTCACTAAAACTTAATTTGAGTTATATTTCTTTTGGAAATTTGATAATGTAATATCATTATAATTAAATGGAATATATTTCAAATTAAATATACTTTTTATTATTATTTAACAACTCCTTGTTACAATAATATTTTTTTTTTGGTGTAAGCAAAGCCAAACACCACAAATGGAATGTGTTGACAGGAAGATGAACCAAACGTTCAGGTTAGCTCAGGTGAAGAGATTGTGATTGTGACCAACCCCCCCCCCCTTCTCCCCTCCCTCCCCCTCCTCCCCTTCCCCCTTCCTCCTCCTCCCCTCCTCCTCGCAAAATATAAAATGCAAATATATGTCTGTCTTACATATGAAACTGTATCCAGCCATGTAGACTCCAACTATGGTCGTGAATCCTTCGGCTCCAACTCCCAGTTCCAGCAAGAATTCTCCGTAAATCAGGCCGAAAGACGGCATCGGACCCGTGGCCACGACCTGCAAGGATTTGAGAAGCGGTTAGATTTTTTGAACACCTTCCTGCCAAAGTTTATAGTTTCGAGTGTCCTTGACATTTGGATCTATCTGTTTATATACTGTCATCCACTCTGTACTAGATTAGATGATGTAGCTGTTTGTATAACGTTTAGCTTAACGGACCATTTTATGTCACAAGTTCATATTCAATTTATCATTAGTGAAACAAAATCATATATATGATATAAACATTACAATTTTTTTCTGAAACAAATGTGTAAATATTTTCATATTTTTTGGGATAATTATTATTTTAAATTAATAACCTTTTTGTAGTATTGCCTGATTGATGACGTCTCGAAATAAAATTATGCGCCGACTTTTGACTGGCCGCCGCCATCTTTTTTTTCATTTATTGTAAAAATTATAGTCAGAAAGATATATGTTTGTATTTTAATTACGCATTTCATATATATATATTTATTTATTTATTAGTTTCATCAACCACTTGACAAAATGTGGTGCAACTAAATCACTTTTTGCACTTTTGCCGTCCATTGAATTGTTGCAAACAAACCTTCTGCCGCCATTTTAAATCATTATATTGCGTCATAACCAGTCTGACCAACCTAATTTCACGTCTGTTAATATTACATGTGTTCTAATGTAACAAAAATCCCTTGCTTAGTTAATTCATCATCAATTTATACTTGAGAAATTGTTTTCCCAATAGGCGATTTAGGAGGGGAAAGGAGGTTATTATTTCACATTTCTGTTCTGCTCAAGAGGAATTTTTTTTTGAAACGTTGCCTCACGTGATTGCATTTGCATTGTTAATTAATATGTGATGTTATCTTTTTCAGAATGCTATTGAAGGGCAGTTTATTTTCCACTCGTGCTTCCTCTTATATAGAACAAAATAAGTATCTAATTGCTTAATGATGTACTGTCTCTCACATAGACATATATATATTTTTTATACACAAAACGAGCCGTATGTAAAATTGAAAAACAACACTTACAGACATGAGGGCAAGTCCTACAGTCACAATCCACCCCCAGCCACCGTCAGGTTGCTGCATCAGCTCTCGGGCGTGCTTCACCATGGCGGAATGTCAACGACGTCTCCTACAGGGGGGGAAAAAAAAAGATTCACAATTGTAAACTGACACATCTGCCGAAGGGGGACCTGTTTTTTAAAAAAAACATTTCATTTAGAAACTGGTGTTTACATGTCGACTGTCACAGAGTATATCATACATTAAACAAGCCCACATCCTCTCAACAATTACCATAATAATACTACAGATATTTAACCAGGGTTTTTTTTTCTTTCTCTGTAGTCTTTGGACACTCGATCAACCTTTCTCATGAAAACTTAAAAAAAAATTGCAATTCTTAAACTCTCCAGCAAGTGTCTTATGTTTCACTAATTTTCTTGTGTGTGTGTGTTTTTTGGCCTTAAATTATTTTTAACCTTTTTTTTTGTATTAACCGTCACAATGATTTATTTTCCCTGATCTCACTTGAGAACAGCCTATGGAGTTCTTCTCATGAAATTGCTCTACCACTTCATTTTTAGAAATGATTCAAGATTCCTTTTCCCTTGTCAAAAAAAGAAGAGGGGGGAAGGGGGAGGAAGAGAGAGGGAGTGATAGTGGCAGGGATGAGGAGGAGATAGGAGAGAGGGAAGGTTGAGGGAGAGGGACAGAGAGGAAGAGAAAGAAAGGTGGATGTCACCATGGAATCTAGCCATAAGGATCTGCGGTTTTTGTGCTTCTCTTTTCTGTTATAGCAGTTTGTTTTAATTAAAGAGATGGATAAGAACAAAGGTAAGGATACCAAGAAATTATTATTATTATTTTTAAAATAGTTTCAGTCTTGACTTTGGATATTTTCAGAAGCGTTTATTTATTTTTTAACCATCCAAGGGTTCAATCATTTACTTGTCGTTTGTGTTTCTTTTCTTCGCGTTATCCTTCATTTTTAAGAGTTGCAAAGGGAAAAGTAGGAGCCTGTGTTTGTTGAACGGGAAGTCAGGTTGTTTAAGAAGGAAATTTTTCTGGAATGATCTAATTTCGCTATTCGTTTTCTGCGTAGGGAATCTTTTTATTTGTTAAGATGATTTTTCTGACTCCTGGGAACTGACGTCAGAAGAAACTGTTTCCGCATCGGGAATTCGGAATGTGCCAAAAAAACGCCGTTTGGGGACTTAAAAAAAATCTCTGAGTTTAGTTCTTTGCCCCCTGGGTGCTTTCGAAGGTCGGAAATTAGGGAGAGAAACCGCGGGGTGCCAAGCGGACTTTTGATTGGGAGGCTGTCGGTCAGGTGATCCGCCATGCGTCTCACGGTGGTGGGGGCGAACGAACGAACGAGATGACCTGCGAGGAGGCGATGAGAGAAATTTGGGCTAGAAGTTGATCGGACGGGAATGGAAGATTCGAATGCAGCCTGAGGCTGAGAGAAGTTTCCTTTCTATCTAGTCTGGGGGGGTCCAATAGAAAATAAGATAGAGTGCAGCGAGGAGAAGGTTCCCAGTCTACTTAATCCGGGCCCCCAGAATTTACTGGAAAAGAACCACGGGTACCGAACGACAGAATTCGCCACCTGACGAACGCGGAAGCTGCCCGAATTACGAGAAAGGAGAAAGAGGAAGCCTCCGTTTCACAAAGGTAAAAACAGGTGCGCGTCTGTGCCACTGTCGTGACCGTCGTTCTGCTGCAAAATGACCCGTATGAGATTCATTATAAACTGAGTCAGCCGTGGTAAATTTTTGAATATATATATATAGTTATATAAAATTTTCCTTTGTTTCTCTGTAAATAAAATTAATTTTGTCTTTAATTAAGCCAACCAGATAATTTATTTTTGACTTAAATTAAAATCCAACCCCAGTTCGTCATAACCGTTACATATTTTTTCCATTTTTTTCCTTCCTCTCTCTCTCTCTCTCTCGGCGGTTCCGTATCGGTTCCACGCCTCTCAAAACTTATCATTTTTCAGGTACGAACCTGGGACTCGGAGTTGGTGACCAACAAGCTGACCGTGATGATCACCGCGACATGGAACCGAAGGAGGCGCCGCCGCCGCCGCCGTTGTTGTTGAGTGTGTTTAAGGAGAAAAAAGTGGAGCAGCGCGGCGAGGACGAGCCTTGGCATTGTCCTCAAAAGATACGCAAATACAAAAAAAGAAGCGGCGGCCGCGCGCTCGTCAGGAAAAACAAACCGACCAGGCCCAAAAGATGATGAGCCTCGCCTTGGAGGAATCGACGACGGTAACTTCTTATTACTGACGTGAAACGGCGTTTGCAGAGTTGCAGAGAAAGAGAACAAGCCTCAAGGACCAGGGGGGATTTCGTCAAGGCACAGAGGAGCATGATGATGAACAACCGAAAGGACCAAGTAAGTGACAGCCTCAAGGACCAGGGGGGATTTCCTCAAGGCACAGAGGAGCATGATGAACAACCGAAAGGACCAAGTAAGTGACAGCCTCAAGGACCAGGGGGATTTCCACAAGGCACAGAGGAGCATGATGAACAACCGAAAGGACCAAGTAAGTGACAGCCTCAAGGACCAGGGGGGATTTCGTCAAGGCACAGAGGAGCATGATGATGAACAACCGAAAGGACCAAGTAAGTGACAGCCAGCCATTCCGTTCACTCACTTACACTGATAATAGAAGTCACACGAGTTCAGCTTCAGCGTTGTGGAATGCCTCATTATTCTGGTTTATTTTACCTTAGTGTGTAAATATTGTCGTTGTTGTTGTGGCCTCATGCAGTCCTTCCATGCGCAAACCTTTCCATTTCCGCATAACTCGCACAGTCCCACGTCCTTCCATAATCTACTTAGCGTATTCCATCCTTGGCCTCCCTCTTCTACTCTTACCCACACACACAATGCTAATTTTACAAGACCTTCACGTCTTAAAACACGTGGCCCATTAATCTACCCCTTTCTTCTCTCTCGGTCAACGTCCTCTACATTCTTCCCTCTTCCCCCTTTTCTGCTTAGAACTGCCTGGCTTCCATTCTTTTCCCTCCCGCAACTCTTATCGTCCACGTTTCGCAGCGCCACACACATATACAACGCCACGCTCCATGTTGTTCATACTTATATTAGCCCCTAGGTAAATTGCTTCCTTGCCTGTGCCTGTGCCTACTCTAGTTGTTACGCTGCCATGCCAAAGTTAGTTGCAGAATTCCTTCACTTCCTCGCAAAATATCCCTTTCCCAATCTAACAGCCTTTGTTAATCCACTTGTTCCACTCCATCTCCTTGGTTTTCCCCCTCAATTAATCTTCATGATGTTGTTGTACTCTTTCCTCTTCCAGGACCCCGTTCGTGCCATTTATTACGGTTTCCGAGTCTTCTTCTTCTGACTCCCCCTAATACTACAATAATCATGGGCGAAGCGCAGGGGGTTTTATTTATTTCTTCTTCTCCTCCTCCTTGCAGTATGATCGCATTTCCGTGTTGAAATTTTTAACTTCCTCCGTCGCCCTGTTATCTGTGTATATATATATAACACAGTTGCGGAGCAATGGGGGGCGACAGTGACGTCATCCATCCTTGTCTTACTCCCAGTTATGTGATTGGTAGATATTTTCAATCTTTGAACTTGAGTATCTCACTTAACATCAGCCGTGTGACCTGGCTCCACATGTCACATGTTCTTCATCTTGAAATGTCATTAATTTAAGGTTAGTCTGAAGGAAGGAAGGAAGGCCGTACCTTGCCGATGTTTTAAAAATAGGTTCCCCGTATCTCTGAAACCCTGACAGATACAGACAGCACCGAGCTTATTTTTGGACTTTATGGTATGTGTGTGTGTATGTGTGTGAAAGAAGAACAAATAATGATTTTTTTAAAAATATTAATCATGGATAAATTAAACCTTTAAAAATTTTCTGTGAAAAGTGAGAGCTTGATATGTAAATTTGTTAAATATAATTCTTATTATCATTAAAAGCATTTACTATTCTTCCACACACACACACACATATATAGACACCATAAGGTTACACAAGAGAGATAATGTACAGTTTGTCCCTCTATAATGGGATGTGACGTGACGTGTGAACGGAGGCTAGCAATAGTTAGAAATAGTTATAATATAGTTTTATTGTCATTTAATAATTATTATACCTATGTGCGGCCATTGGCAATCCTCGTGACTATGGTAATGGCTAACGGAGGTTCCACCAGGAGGAGAAGGAGGAGGAGGAGGTACTTTGTAAAGGGAGGTGGTTTTTAGTTGGGTAAAAAATCCCCACACACTGACCGTGTAACTCGGGTTTCACGGCGTCTTTGGAAGATTTTGCCCCCTACCCTCGATTGGAAAAAAAGAGACAGAAGGAGTGACAGAGTGGCATATAGAGAGACAGAGAGGGAGAGAGCAAAGCGACAAAGAGGGAGACAGAGATAGAGAGAGTGTGAGAGACGGAGTGACAGAGACGAAGACAATGTGTGACAGAGAGAGAGAGAGAGAGAGAGAGAGAGGGACACACAGATGCATTGACAGAGAGGGAGAAACAAGAGTCACAGAGAGGGAGACAGGCAGGAAAGGGTGACAGACAGGGAGAAAGAGGGAGGGAATGAGAGACAAAGACAATGTATGACATGGAAACAGAGGGACATACAGATGCATTGACAGAGGGAGAAATAGAGTCACAGAGAGAGAGAGAGAGAGAGAAGGAGTGACAGAGTGGCATATAGAGAGACAGAGAGGGAGAGAGCAAAGCGACAAAGAGGGAGACAGAGATAGAGAGAGAAGGAGTGACAGACGCCATAAGGTTGATGATAATTACAGTAATTCAAATATTACGAAATTTCGGAAAAAAAAGAGAGAAATAATGATGTTTAAAGGAGACCGAGCTTGACTCCTGGCAAGTAATGTCTAAGGACGGTCTCACAGGAAGGTACACACAGTCATGGTTGGAAAGGGAGG
This sequence comes from Eucriotettix oculatus, assembly GCA_034510155.1. Lineage (NCBI taxonomy): Eukaryota > Metazoa > Arthropoda > Insecta > Orthoptera > Tetrigidae > Eucriotettix > Eucriotettix oculatus. The sequence continues at coordinate 5,525,974 of CM067379.1, forward strand.
AGGAGGTGGTTGATGATGATGATGATGAGCTCACTGGTGTTTCTGTACTTACTTTAACATGGACAAGGCACTGAAAGGCGACTTTGGCTCACTAGTCTAAGGAAATTGCCCCCCCTTGTGATGGATCCCGTGACGTCACGGCTTACCTTTTTAGGGAATCATCCGTGTCGGTGTGTGTTTGTCCGTCTTCCTCCTCCACTGGCAAGCAAGTACAACTCCCTCTCACCTCTTTATAATAAGAGTTAATCGACTATGGTAATTAAAGGTCGCAGACAACGCCAAGGTTATCATTCTCCCTCGCTGATAAGCAATTACGGTATTTTTACATCCGCCATTGGAACCGGAACACCAAGGACGGACGGAGACGCTCCAATTATTCCAGGCCGCCAACAAACAGTCAGCTACATTAAAAAAAGAGGGGGAGGGGGAAGATGGAGAATGTATTATGCACATTAGCAATGAGTATCAAACACCCGTGTAGCAGACAATGTGGAAAAGAGATTGATCGAGGGAGACGGTAAGACTGAGAAAGGCTGAAGGGAGACGAGGATAAACGAAATCTCTTCCTGAAACCAGGAAGAATAGCAACTGCGGGCTCTGATTACGATCGAGAACGACCCAAATAGGAGGAAATTGCAACGAGGAAGACGATGGTAGGTCCATCATGATTACCCCTGTGACTTTGTGCTGATTTCCTCTGCTGCCAGGTCCGAGTAGATTTTTTTGTGTGTGTGTGTTACTGTGATGTATGTATGATAAGGCCCACAACGTACGGCCCTGATAGAGAATTGTTATCTTTAAGTTATCCACCATTTGGATCATCTTACTGGAGGGGGATTGTGATTGTCCAAGTCTGTCTGCATCGCTGCTTCACAGTCCAAGGTTAAGTCTTGTATGTCTTGCCGCTGTCGTTTGTGGAACTTGATTATCGATGGCGGAAGGCGATTGTCATCTCTGGCCTGCGGTAGTAATAATATCGCTGGCTCTCGAATGCAAAGACTTACAATATCAGCGACGATCCTTGACGTTCGTTATCCTCGCCATTTGCATGTCGACATTGTGACAGCTTATCTTGCGTCAATTAATTTTGCAGAGATAATTAACCTGGCTGCCAGAGATGTTAATTACACTCGCTTGGAAGGCGTTTCCGGGCTGAATGTCCAGCAGCAGTGACATAGAAATTAGAAAATCTCTTTACTTTGACCTGAGAAAATCAGTCGCCAACAACACATAGTGAAAAAGTGGGGAACGGGATCTGACAAATACCCTAGAGAAATGTAACAGACTTCATACTCATCCAAACTGAACTAGTGTCAGCCATCTTGCTGTCTCCCTTCCTCTGATTCTCTCTGTCAGTCTTCCTCTTTCCTCCCTCCAGCTCTCCCTCTGTCTCTAACTGCGTCTCTCTGTCTCCTTCTGTATCTTCCTCTGCCTGTCTCTCTCTGTCTCCCTCTGTATCTTCCCCCCCTCTCTCTCTCTGTGTCTCCCTCTGTCACTTTCTCTCTCTCTGTCTCCCTCTGTATCTTCCCCCCCCTCTCTCTCTGTGTCTCCCTCTGTCACTTTCTCTCTCTCCCTCTGTCTTTAACTGGGTCTCTCTGTCTCCCTCTGTATCTCCCTCTGTCTGTCTCTCTTAGTCTCTCTCTCTCTCCCTTTGTCTCCATCTGTCTCTCTCTGTCTCCCGTTTTCATCTGTGTCTTTCTCTGTGTCTCCCTGTTTGTCTCTTTCTGTCTCCCTCTGTGTCTCCCTGTTTGTCTCTCTCTCTGTCTCCCTCAGTTTCTCTCTGTCTGTCTTTATCTCTCAGCCTTTCTTTGCCTCTCTCTCTGTCTGTTTTCCTTTGCCTCTCTGCTCCATTTCGTTTTTCTCTCTGTCTCCCTCTGTTTCTCTATGTCCGTCAGTGTGTATCTTTGTGTGTGTGTGTGTCTCTCTCTCTGTGTTCTTGTATTTGTATTTATTATTTTAGTAATGGAGGCTGTTATATGAACCAGGTTGGAAGAGTGTTGCAATTTAGGTTAAATCTAAAGAGATCGTGCTCAGTGAAGTGACTTTCCTTGATATTATTGCTCAGTCAAATTTTAACGTTTAATTGTTAGTGAAGCGTTAACTTAATACATTTCTTGCCGCGGTTTTTCCTTTCCGTCAGGGATTTAAAATATTACAAACGACTACGGTTTATTTAGGTTGAGGCTGATATGTAAATTGGTAAATTTAAATGTGTGTCTGTCGCCGGGAAATTGTAGATTACCAAATAAATGAATAAATACAAAAATAATATCGTGCTGACGCGCCTCGGTCCTGTTTATGTGGCTTCTCCAGCTAATCTTATCTTGGAATGCGAGATGTTATGACCACAAATTGCACCTTCCGGACAATTTCCTGAAGAATAATATTGAAGTACCCGTCGCGTCTTTACAGTTATGTTGAAGAGGTGTCGTCTTCCCCCTCCTCTGCGCGTGGTCAGCGCCTCTCGTGGCTGCTGCTGCAGAGATGATGATGACGCCGCTGTTGCTGCTGCTGCTGCTGCCGCTGGTGATGGTGGCTGTGGCGGGTCTGGAGCTGGAGCTGCTGAGGGACGCCTACCCGCGCTGGACGCCGCCTCCGCCGCCGCCTCTGAGGGACGTGGGCAAACCTCTGCTGCTGACGCCGCTGCTGGAGGACGGCCTCGGGGCCACGGCGCGCAGACTCGCGCAGGTCAGGGACATCTTCCCCTCTGGTGACGTCAGCAGCTACGCGGGCTTCCTCACCGTCAACAGCACCTGCAACTCCAACCTCTTCTTCTGGTTCTTCCCCGCAAAGGTAACATTCCATCTCTCTGTCACACATTGTCTTCGTCTCTGTCACTCTGTCTCTCACACTCTCTCTATCTCTGTCTCCCTCTTTGTCACTTTTCTCTCCCTCTCTTTCTCTCTATATGCCACTCTGTCACTCCTTCTCTCTCTCTCTTTTTTGGTTTTTCATCGAGGGTAGGGGAAAAATCTTCCAAAGACGCCGTGAAACCCGAGTTACACGGCGGTCGGTGTGTGTGTGGGATTTTTACCCACTAAAAACCACCTCCCTTTACAAAATACCTCCTCGCGGAACCACCCTTGGGCATTACTTCACGAGGGGGGTTGGATTGCCAATTTCTCCCTGCCTGTCACTCCCTGTGGCCCTGTCTGTCTCTCATTCTGCCCCCCCTCCCTCTCCCCCCCTCTCTCTCTCTGTCAGCCCCTCTGCCACTATCGCTTTTTCTCTGTCTCCGTCTCTGTCATTTTTGTCTCTCCCACTGTCACTCTATCTGTGTCTCCCTCTCTGTCACTGTCTCTCTGCCACTCTATCTCTGCCTCTCTTTTTTTTAACGAGGGACAAAAAGTGGAATCTTCAAAAGACGAAGAGGATGGATGGTCCGCACTCACTCCTCAACAGTGTGGGATTCTTACCCACTAAACCACCTGACATCTTCCTCCCCGGGACTATATATATACATTACTTCGGTGAGGTGGCATTATTTTTCTATTTTTCTTCTTCAACGGGACCTTTACATCATCTATTTATTTACTACTACTACTATAACTACGTGCATCTTATATCTATGCACATCTTATAACTACAGACATATTTATTTTACACATCATTCCTTTCGGACATTTTAAATTCCGGGACACTATCTTCAGGATGGTGGTGGTCCATTAATTACCCTTTCAACATCGAGGCTGCTGCTATCTATCTCTTTGTCACCCTATCTCTATCCTCCCTCTCTGTCAGCCCCTCGCTCTATCTCTGTCTCCGTCTCTGTCATTTTTGTCTCTCCCACTGTCACTCTCTCTGTGTCTCTCTGTCTCTCTCTCTGTCACTGTCTCTCTGCCACTCTATCTCTGTCTCTCTGTTTGTCACTCTCTATCTGTCTCTCTCTCACACTCTTTCTCGTTGTCTGTCTGTCTTTAATATCAATGTTGAAATTTTATCCCTAATTATAAGGAGAGACAAAATACTTCCAATATCTCTGGATATTGCTACGTCACACGGCAATTAAAGAAACTATCACAGACGATATTGCCAACAATCAGAGAGAAAAAAAACTCCCGAAATAAGCTTCCTTGATGTAGAGGTTGCCTGACCATCGTCAATTATAGTTCCAGAGATGTAAATTTAAAAATTTATCATTGTCCCAACAAACGTAATATACGTAAAGTAACTCTGATTTGTTTGCACTGAGACTTCATCTCCGCGTCGTGAAGAGGATAAAAAATAATAATAAGTTGTCTGACTCTGAGCTAAATTAATCTTTATTATATGTTGAAGATGTGCCGAAAGTAGGAAAAGTGAAACCTTTAAACATCTTTGCCGTGACGTCACTGTAGGCGAGTATACGTCGTCAAACACGTTGCTCGGCGCAGATAGCACACAGCTAGCTAGGTCAGAGATACTACGCGTGTAAGACCTCCACTTAAGGTTTCGTTGTTGTGAGTCTGTTTATGTTTAAGGTCGTTCCTAATTTCATTTCAGAGGGACTTTATCAATTAGGCTTTTTATTGAAATGGTTACAATAATAATTATTAAAATTTATTCGACTACAATATATTAAAAGACGTTACAGAGAAAATAACAGCCACAAGACGTTATAAAACTATTTAGTATTTTCCAGAGCAAAGTGTAACGTCAGCGAGGAATGGGTTTGTGATGTTTCAAAGTAACTTCCTTCCTTTTAGGGAAATATTTATTATTATGTAACTAAAGTATTTCGTGGCCGAAAATAATATCGTCACTGACAGATATTCGAAGAAATTTTATTTCATTTTCTCTCCGAGTCTATTCTTTTCCGTTTAATTTTCTCACTCCTCCTCCTCCTCTCTCTAATTTATTTTTGCCCTCGTCTGTAATTTTTTTCCCGTATTGTTTCTTGGTGTCTTCTCGTGTGTATTTTATCTCACTCCTTTCTTCCCCGTATTTCTCCCCATTACCTTCATCCTTCTCCTGCGACCCTTCACTTTCACTCTTTGTCGCTCGATTTCATTGCCTCATTTTGGTTTATATTTCTGACAGTTTCTGGGTTTTTTTCCCTGACGATTTGAAGAGAAGGGGAGGGGGGAAAATAATAAGTAACGACAAGAAAAATGTATTTTTTGTGTATCTATAATTTATGAAAAGGTTAGAGTATAAAATTGGATGAAGTGAAACATCCTTCAGGAACTGTAAATTTAAGAAGAAAATGTGTAGAAAAACTTACGATTACAGAAATGAACTCTACAGTAAATTATCAAAAAAGTATGTATTACAAAAAAATCATAATTCAAAGCGGTTTGAGCTTCTTTTTTTAACGTATGCTAATTAGCTCAAACCGCTTTGAATTATGATTTTTTTATATACACATAATTTTTTGATAATTTACTGTAAAGTTCATTTCTGTAATCGTAAGTTTTTCTACACATTTTCTTCTTAAATTTACAGTTCCTGAAGGATGTTTCACTTCATCCAATTTTATACTCTAACCTTTTCATAAATTATAGATACACAAAAAAGACATTCTACTTGTCGTTACTTATTATTCCCCCCTTCCCTTTCTCTTCAAATCGTCAGGGGGAAAAAAACCCAGAAACTGTCAGAAATATAAACCAAAATGAGGCAATTAAATAAATAAATATATATATTATTTATCGGTGTATGATCTTACTAATCTTTTCCACAGTTTGTATTTTTGTAGGTTAATAGTTTGAAGGGAACCATTTTTTAGTTGTTAATGACTGTTGGCGTGATGTTATCTTCCCTCTTCATAAATTTTCCAATATGTGGGGCACGAGATTTACAATTAATTGCGTATAGCCGTTTTTATTATTATTATTATTATTTTAAAAACTTTTATCGTACAGATTATCATCAGTTAGGACTGTATAACGATACAGTCAGTATATATATACAATATTAAAAAGGGTATATAATTAACATGATAACGTGAAGATAGGTTAATTCATTTAATTAACCTACTTTAGGAGAATTGGTTATGTTTATTTATTTTTGCGAGTACCTGACTTAGGTGGGTGAGGATTGACAGGTAGAGAACTGATTTATGGAGGATTAATGAGGATGTGACATGATGATGGTAGAGTAGTGGGTTAGGGTGATGATCATCAGGGGGAAGGAAGGAAGGATGAGGTCAATCAATCGGAAGTTTTCTTTTGAGGCTGGTGGAGGTATGTGGAGGAGGATTGTCATGGATTTGGGTGGGGGTTGAGTTGCGCGCTTTTGATTAGGTTTTGTTATGGGATTTGGAGATTACTACTGAGTTTACATTGGGGAATTTTGATGTTTTTATGGATGACGACGGAATTTCTTAGGTACCAGCCAGGGAGAGTTTGTGATGATGGTCCGTAGTATTATTGTGTTTTGTTTGTGTTTTGAATTTTGGTTGAATGGGTTTTGGCTGTTGTTCCCCCCACATGGAGGAGGCACAGGACCAGGTGGGTTGTATAGTAGAGGAGAGGTACATGGTGCTGCTGGTGGAGGAGACAGGGGATGGATTTTCTGTTTAGGAGAGGGGGAAGGATATAGAGTTCTGAATTTACTTTTGGTTTATTTTGGAGAGGAGAAAATTAATGTGAGGTTTCCAGGGGATAGTTTTGAGTCAAACATGATTCCTCCGAGGTACGTGGCTGGGTGGTTTCCGTCATTTTGTAGGGATTAATGAATTGTTTAGATAGAGATGAATTTGGGGAGGAGGGTGGGGTTTCTTTTTTCGTTAGAGTGAATGGGAATGGGATGGATGGTTATTGATACTGATTGATACCATTGTTTGGACCATTGCTCTAGTATAGCCAATTAACAGTCGTCTTCACGTTCTAGTCGTCACCTTCATCATCCTCTATTATGTATACAGCACGTATTATCATCCTTTCCCCCCTATCCTCGAGGTTGACCGCGTGATGACGTCACGAGGCCGTAACTTGAGGAACTGGTTCCAGTATTCAACTCGCGGCGGGCGTTGACCTCATTCCACCTGAAGCGAACGGTGAAGGCAATAAATAACGGGGGATCCGGAGCTTAAGCGGACTGCTTTATCAATACTGATACGGGTGCGTTACATCACCAAGAAGCAGGAAAAGGAGGAGAAGAAGGTCTTGCCCCTTCTCTAGTCAAAATATTTCTAATAATCGTTTGCTGTATCCGGCATAGATGGATGGCATGACGTGTTTGCAGAGCCGCGTGGCGGAGTCTCCGCTGGTCCTGTGGCTGCAAGGAGGACCCGGAGCGTCGTCGCTGTTCGGCCTCTTCACCGAGATCGGGCCCTACTCGGTCGGGTCGGACGGCGTCACGCTCACGGAGAACCCGCACTCGTGGCTGCGGAACCACTCGCTGCTGTTCGTGGACAACCCCGTGGGCACGGGCTTCAGCTTCACCGACAGCGAGCTTTGCTTCGCCTCCGACATGGCGCAGGTGGGCGACGACCTCCACAACGCGCTGCGACAGTTCTTCCTCATGTTCGACGCGCTCAGGGACGCGCCCTTCTACGTCGCCGGGGAGTCCTTCGCAGGTAAAACCACGGACTGACTGGTGTCCTTTCTCTCTCCCCCCTCCCCCCTAAAAACCCAAGCGTTTGAGGGTCCTGCCCCCTGCGAAAAAAAAACTGGAGATAATTTAGTGCCCGCGAAACCACTGCCGCCCCCTTCGTTCGAGTCCAACTCCAACGTGCGTTGCCCTGGGCTTACGGACCTCCGAAGGATAGATCTGAGGCCCCAACGTACCCCGAAGGACGGCATCGGTCGGCCGCGCGCGTTGCTCCTTCCTGTTGAGGGAGGATGAGTTGTTGTTGCGCTTACCGTTAAGCGGCACTGGAATTAAAAGACTGTCGGAGAATCTATCGATCGATGGATACGCTGACCACGTGTCACTACAAATTCGGAATGTGTCGGGTAAGACGGCGGCCCGGGTTGGCCCAGGGTCCTCGAATGCGCTGCGGGACCAAAGGAAAAAATATTGTACCACGAATTGCTTGCTTCTGGGGCGCAATGCATCAGGGAAAGATAAAATATTTACACTTCAAAAAAAAAGGCTGTTAGAATATTATTATGATGTCAAGTCTCACCAAAAACATCTCTTGTAAGGGACTTTTCAAAGAAAACTGGAATACTGACACTCATATTCAATCACTCATGTAACCTCTTCACACTAAACTCAGATATATTACATGACTTTGATACCAGAAGAAAAAACAATTTACACAAGGAAGGAAGGAAGGAAGGAAGGGAAGTCTCTAACCGTAATACAAAAGGGTGTACATTACAATGCCATCTATTAGCATATTTAATAAACTTCCCACCTCCATTAAACAATTAAAAATAAATCCAAACAAGTTCAAATATGAACTAACTAACTGACTTCTTACTAAGGCCACTCCTTCTACTCTGTTGAAGAATTTATGGAGCTGAATGTATCATCATAGGGTAGATATTTATAATTATGAAAGAACATTATTAGAACACTAATTTTTTAGTATAGGATGTAAAAATATTTATCAATTTTATATATATATAAGGTACAAATTGTATGTCTTCTGTATAGAACTTAAGAAAATCTTATTATAAGTTAAAAATTAATGAATAGTTACAGTATATTTTAATATTAATAAAGCAGCAACCTAACTATGTTAAAATCTCTGACTCGTGTTTCACAACAACATCCTTGAAGCTTGTGCTTGCTTCTCTATAGGAGGATCTATGGAATATGATTTTATACTTATACTTCTCGTCCACAGATTTAATTTGTGGCTCTGAAACATCATTTTAATAAGGAAGACAGTAACGGGAAAAAATGTCGAATGTCCGAGGACCGATTCAACGTCTCTCCATTCCCGTTGAATTATCTGAGTTGGTAGAGCGCCCGTCTGGGTATCGGGAAGGCCCTGGTCCGGTCGACATTTTTGCCATTCTTTTGCCTCATTTCTAAAAATTAACATTACCGAGCTTCATTTGAAACATTTTCACTTCCTTAGACTGTCTGTATCATTTGATTCGTTCAGTTGCTGGTCTACGTTTCAACATGCCGTATAATTACTCGTCCCTCCGGTATGTACGTCAAATTGATGATGGTTTAGTACTCTTAGAGGAACCGCGGCACGTCTAAGTCTTCTTTTTGGCTTTTCTTCACTTATTCATTTTCTGTCTGTCTGTCTGTCTCCTTCTCGCGTGTCAGTGTCAAGTTGTCTGTCTGACTGTCTGTATATTTCAGGGAAATACATCCCAGCCTTGGGTAACAGCATCCTGGAGGGCAACAAGGATTCGGCTCATCCCATCAACCTCAAAGGTTCGTGTTTTGATTTTGTGGAGTCCTGCTGCTCCTCCTCCTCCTTAAGGGACTCAAATATCGGCCAAAATCTGAAAAAGAATGATTTTCTAAATTTTTCGTACTAACATATATATATATTGTAGAAGATCCGGCGTTCCTCCGTATTCGAGGATTTAAATGCTTTTTTGGGCGCCAGGTATTTTTTTAATAAAAATACCAAAAAAGTGGATTTTAATAGCTTTAATCCATTTCAGAACATGAGAAAAATTATCACTACAGGGCGGCGTGGTCTATCAACTGCCGACACATCCTTCTCCTTTCACTACCCCATGACGACTGCCCCAAAGTCTCGCCAGACTCCATTGTTGGCCCCGAGTTGCGACAATAACTAATACAAGCTATCCTACTCTAGTAGCAGAATTCCTTAACTTCCGTCAAAATATCCCTTCCCAATCTAACAACAGCCTTTGTTATTCCACTGTTTCCCCCATACCACACTCCATCACCCTTGGTTTTCCCTCCCTCTAATAATATTCCTCCTCACATTGTACTCTTTTATCCTGGACCACGTTCATGCCATTTATAATGGTTTACAAGTCTTCTTCTGACTTCCCCAATACCGCAATATCATCAGCAAACCTCAGGAATTTTTTGTTTCTACTCCTTGCCTTTCCCACATTCAATTTTTAATTTTTATCTATCGCCTGTTCTATATATATAAGGTCTTGATTTCTCTTACATAAATATTTTACTTTATCTTACCGTACCACAGAAAATGATCTTATATTGCGGTATATATATTTTGTGACATGAAAAGTTACGATGAACAATGCAGGAGGCCAACTGCTTGCGAGTTGCTGCAATTGTTGAGGAACTTGGGCCAACAATGTGTCTGGCGCGACTTTAGGCGAGAGTCGTCATGGGGTAGTGGAAGGAGCAGCAGGTTGTGTCGGCGGGACGACGAGATAGAGAGAGAGATAGAGATAGATAGAGAGAGATAGAGATAGATAGATAGAGAGAGGGGGGGGAAGGGAGGGAGGGAGGGAGAGAGAGGGAGAGAGAGAGAGAGAGAGAATGAGCACGCCATCCATGCAGATATAATTATTTTTCATGCTCTGATTGGAATTAAATCACCTACTAAAATCCATTTTTGGTATTTTTATTAAAAATACCTGGCGCCCTAAAGGAATTATAAATCATAGAATACGGAGGAACGCGGAATCCGCTACAATATATATATATTTAAAAATGAATAAATAAATAAAATTCGGTAGGTTGCTGCACCTGCGCCGCTACATTTTTGGGGCGCGGCAGAAAATTCTAAATTTTTGAGTCCTCGAGTCCCTTGAGAAGGAGAAGCGGCGTCTGAGACGGATGATGGTGGTGATGTTGTTGTTGTTGTTGGATCAGGCGTGATGATAGGCAACGGCTACTACGACCCTGAGAACCAACTGGCGCTGAGCGAGTTGTCCTACAGCCTGGGCCTGGTGGACCACGAGGTGAGGCAGAGGATGAGGGAGCAGCAGCAGCGGACTCTGGCGGACATCAACAAGGGGAACTACACGCAGGCCTACTTCGTGAGTACGCGCTCACATTAATCCTCCTCCATTGAAGGAATACATTAAAACAAACACATTAAGTTTATTTTTATTTATTAATTATGTCCATTAATGCGCGTTTAGTTTGACCAATGTAACAGGAATTCCGATATGAACCCTTAATTTAATATATAGCATTTTGATTACGAAATTATGAATTTTATATTTAATATTTGCGACAGAGTTTAATTTATTTCAATATGTAAAAAGTTTGCGAGTGTACTTTGATTTTTTTCTTTAAAAAAAATTGAGGATTCCAAAATTTAGGAACGAAACGTAGTATACCAACTAATGTTAATAATGTATATAATTGCGGATTATTAAAGGAGCAGACAGTGAGTGAGAGAGAGAGAGAGGGGGGGGGAACTTTTTTTTTTAAAAAAAAGCTAACGATATCCGGAGCGAACTGACCAAGGCAAAATTCAACATTTAACGAAATTCATCGAATCCGTTAGATTTAGATTTATTGTTGTTTCCATTAATCCTCGATTGAGGAAATAGGAGGATGATTCGTCAATACATTAAAAATTAAAAATGAACAAAATAAAGTACATAATTAAAGACAAATAAACTTAAAATAAATCAATAAAAGAAAATGTATATAGACAAAAGTCAATATAAACACAACACCAGGGAACACACACACACACACTGGGGAAACACGCAATGGAGGAGTTTTGAAGCTACTTTGGACCAGGAAACTGTCCTTCCCTCTCTGGCTGGAGTAGCTCCAGCAGCTATATCCACTTGTTGTTACGCTGCCCAAAGTTGCAGAATTCCTTCACTTCCTCCCCAAAATATCCCTTCCCCAATCTAATATCGCCTTTGTTATTCCACTGTTCCCCATCTCCTTGGTTTCCCCTCTCTATTAATCCTCATGTTGTTGTACTCTATCCTCCAGGATCACGTTCATGACATTTACTATGTTTTCCAAGTCTTCTCCTGACTCCCCCTAATACTAGAATATCATCGGGAAAGCGCAGTGTTTTTATTTCTTCTCTCTCTGCAGTATGATTCACTTTCCATACACGTTAACAGGCTGTGACGTCACTCTCTTGTTAAAAAAATGAATTATACATTTAATTAATTATGCATTAATATTGTAATAAGTGAGTTGATCCTCCAGGTTTTCCGTGAATTTTAATGAGATAATAAGATGTGTGCGCGGTTGGTTATTGTATTGTATTGTATTTATTAAATCTACAAAATGGGTGCAGATGTCCTCCTCCCCCGCGCCCCTGGTGGCAGATACATAGAACTTAAACAATAATTAATAATCTGGTCGTAAGGACCATATTTAACCCTATAGTTGAAATGTATAATTATATTCAATATAAATAAATAAGTGTGGAATCATATTATTATTATTATTTTAAAAAAAGAATAGTATTGTTTTTGCCTGAAAGAAAAAAGAAACAAAAAAACTGGAAATATATTTCACTGTAGTATATTTTTAGAGATTTGGCAGCACTGATGACGTCACTGCACTGCACTAAACTTAGATTGAGTCGAAATTTTCGTTTCTGTTGTTAGAGGAAGTTCTTCCCCTCCAAAAAAAACACTCCTGCAGGGCAGATTGTTCTTCCAGTCATTATTAATTGTCCTATTTTTAGGGAATGAGTATTTTCCAACGTCTGTCTGTTTTTTTGGTTCCTTTGCTTGTAATTTAAACAGGTGATCTCTACTCCTCATTCTATCTCTGATTCCCCTGCCAAGGTGGTTTTTGACCTGCAAAAGCCTCTGTAGAAGATGTGTAGCCTGTCTGTTTCTCTTCTTGTCCCACACACCCCCTAGTCGCTGCTTTATCCTTTTCGTTCCCATCTCATCCATCCATGCCCCAGGGTCTATTTGTACTAATTTTGCGGCCCCTTCTTTTTGCACCCCACCCCCCCCTACCCTTTTTCTCTAAGGATTCTATTTGACCCTATCCTGGTACGGATCCCAAGGGACATCATGATGCTGCACCCCCATACGTGAGCAAGCGTACTAATGACAAATATATGCGCCAACCCTTTAGATTTCGCATTTTCCCCTTGTCGAGTGTCCTCATGACAAAGTGCAAGGTGATCCACACGCATATAATTTACCTTCCCCGCCTCCAGCAGCTTACTGTTAAAATAAATGCCTAGGTATTTATTTATAGTTTGTTTCCTCGGTCACTGTACAGGGTCATACGGATTAAAATGGAGCCGAATAATAAAAAGGCGTGGTGGGGTTTGCTTGAGACCAGTCTGTGGACTGAATAGCACAGCATTACAGGGAGGGAGATCCTTTAATAGAATAGGAAGGTAATAGAAGAAGGCATCGCAGGGCTTCGCGAGGACAGTGGCGCTGCTGCGGCAGAGTTCCCGCCACGCGTCCCTCTACAACGTCCTCAGGGAGGAAGACGCCTTCCCCTACGGCGCCGGCCACTTCGTGCGCTTCCTGGAGCGTCGCGACGTGCGGCGCGCCATCCACGTGGGCGACGCCGAGCTGTCGAGCGTGGGCGCCGTGTACTCGCGGCTGCTGGGCGCCTTCATGACGTCGTCGCGACGCTGGCTGCAGCGGCTGCTGGACGCGGGCGTCAGGACGCTCAGCTACAGCGGACAGCTCGACGTCGTCGTGGGCTACGCGCTCTCGGCCGACGCCTACCGACGCCTGCGCTTCCGGGGCGAGGAGCTCTACAGGGCGGCGCCCAGGCGGCCCTGGTACGACGACGACCACGACGACGGGGAGGGGCGGCGGCGTCATCTGGCGGGCTACGTCAAGAGCGGGGGCGGCTTCAGCGAGGCGCTGGTGCGGGGGGCGGGACATCTCGTGCCCGCGGAACAGCCCCGGAGGCTGCTCAAACTCGTCACGTGGTTCACGCTCAACGCCACGCTCACGTGACGTCGCTGGTGACGTACATCCCGCGTGCGTAATATCGCTGACAGGAAATTAACTCAATAGCTAAATTACTAAGCTTTACTTTACTCATGCACGGCGCTCTAATTAAATTAAAACAGTTTCTCTGTAATTTTGTCGTACACGTTTATTCGGTTGACTGTTTCCTTATATTTAAATTTAAATATCGCTGATGACATCCATCCGGCGTGCGTAATATCGCTGACAAGAAATTAACTAAATTACAAAGCTTCTTTACTTAACTAAATCGATGTTTACTCATGCACGGCGCTCTAATTAAATTAAAACAGTTTCTCAGTAATTTTGTCGTACACGTTTATTTGGTTGACTGTTTCCTTATATTTAAATATCGCTGATGACATCCATCCCGCGTGCGTAATATCGCTGACAACAAATTAACCAAATTACAAAGCTTCTTTACTTAACTAAATCGATGTTTACTCATGCACGGCGCTCAAATTAAATTAAAACAGTTTTGTCAGTAATTTTGTCGTACACGTTTATTTGGTTGACTGTTTCCTTATATTTAAATGTCGCTGATGACATCCATCCCGCGTGCGTAATATCGCTGACAACAAACTAACCAAATTACAAAGCTTTACTTAACTAAATCGATGTTTTCCTCATGCACGGCGCTCAAATTAAATTAAAACAGTTTCTCAGTAATTTTGTCGTACACGTTTATTTGGTTGACTGTTTCCTTATATTTAAATGTCGCTGGCGACATCCATCCCGCGTGCGTAATATCGCTGACAACAAATTAACCAAATTACAAAGCTTTACTTAACTAAATCGATGTTTACTCATGCACGGCGCTCAAATTAAATTAAAACAGTTTTGTCAGTAATTTTGTCGTACACGTTTATTTGGTTGACTGTTTCCTTATATTTAAATATCGCTGATGACATCCATCCCGCGTGCGTAATATCGCTGACAACAAATTAACCAAATTACAAAGCTTTACTTAACTAAATCGATGTTTTCCTCATGCACGGCGCTCAAATTAAATTAAAACAGTTTTGTCAGTAATTTTGTCGTACACGTTTATTTTGTTGACTGTTTCCTTATATTTAAATATCGCTGATGACATCCATCCGGCGTGCGTAATATCGCTGACAAGAAATTAACTAAATTACAAAGCTTCTTTACTTAACTAAATCGATGTTTTCCTCATGCACGGCGCTCAAATTAAATTAAAACAGTTTCTCTGTAATTTTGTCGTACACGTTTATTCGGTTGACTGTTTCCTTCTTATATTTAAATTTAAATATCGCTGGTGACATCCATCCGGCGTGCGTAATATCGCTGACAAGAAATTAACTAAATTACAAAGCTTCTTTACTTAACTAAATCGATGTTTACTCATGCACGGCGCTCAAATTACATTAAAACAGTTTTGTCAGTAATTTTGTCGTACACGTTTATTCGGTTGACTGTTTTTTCCTTATATTTAAATTTGAAAGTGGTTTGAGTAAAACAAGAAAAGAAATTGGTTACAATAATTATTTGTCTTTCCCACTTCTCAAAAAAAAGAAATATCCCGAGTCCCAAAATTTTGCCAAAGAGACAAGTTAAATACGGTATAAATGAGAAAGACGAGCTACGTAAGAATTGAACATAGACTCCGAGAGAAATATAAATATAAAAATTCACATATGAATAAAAGAAAATTAGATACATACGGACATAAATAAAAATGTAGATATTAAGGGGGAATGGAATAGACGCGAAAAGACTAGCAGAGAGAGTGGGAGAAAATAAGCAACGAAAGACACGAAGAAATAAAAGGGAAAGCAAATTCAGCCACAGACCGTAACGTAAATAAAACAAAATCGGGCAGGAAAAGAAATAAGCAGATGCTGTGTGGAAAAAAAATAAAAATTTCAGAAGTCCACAGATGAATAAAATAAAATGACGAAATAGGGAAGAGAAACTGGTTAATGGTGAAACAATGAAACTAAAAGAGAATCAGGCAACGACCTATAATATACAAGAAATAAAATAAAGGACAGATGAACGTAAGTAGAAAGAGTGAGAGACAGGGGGGAGGAGGGGACGAAGGTGAAATTGAAACAGAGATTGAGGGGAAGGGAAAAAGCGAAAAACTTAAAACAGTGAATGTGATAAATTATAAAAAAGGGGCAGATTCCAGTAAAATTCAGAAGGAAATGAAAAGACAAAAAAAAGGAAATGGATCAAGGGAAATTGATAATAGTAAGAGACACAAGTAATAAAAATAGAAAAAGTGAAGAAAAAAAGGCGAGTAGTGTGAGAAATAAAAATTCAGGATTGGACTGAGAAAAATTAGAGAAAAGACGAAAGGAAATAAGAACAAAAGGAGAAAATAAGTCAGAAAAAATAACTAATATAACTATATTACAAACTGGTAATTTATCAGGTGGTAAATATAAATAAATTATAAAATATATTCTCGTTCTTAAATGTATTTAAAAAATATACTAAGTAATTTTTTTAGGGTAAGAGGGTGATCCTGAAGCAGGCAACTCCTCTTTAACAGCATATGGAGGAAGGTAGAGTCTTTGAAACTTGACATTATTTAAGGTTATTTGATATGAAGGAGAGAGAGAGAGAGAGAGAGAGAGAGAGAGAGAGAGAGAGAGAGAGAGAGAGAGATTAGTAGGTAAAAAGAGGAGTCTGTTTCTTGCTGCGTTGAGGCGCCTTACACTGTTTGCCTCCGCGCAAGAAAATAATAAAGAACCGCGGCGACCTTTCTCCTCGGGAAAGTGAATCCCTCCAGTATAAAAGCGCCAGGGAATTCCAGGCCTCGTCAGTCCGGTTCAGGAACAGTCAACAACACTCATCATGAAGACTTTGGTAAGTGCAACCACAACGTTTACCTCTTCCATATAATACTTACTATAGCCGAAAAATAGTGAAACATAACAAACTATAATTTTAAATCAACTACACGTTTCGGTCCTGATCCTGGAGCCTCTTCAGGTTCAACTAAATAACAATGCACAAAAATTATAACATTCCAAAGATATTACAATACAGACAAAAAATACAGTAATTAAAGAACCGAAAGACCAAAAAAAATTAAAAAGCAAAGATAATAATTATACATATGATACATTACATTTCATAATTTAAGGTATTATATATAAATATATATACACTACTGAGCAAATCCGTGTCCCTTTTTACATTCAGAGTATTAATGTAATATCTTAGGAATTTTATAATTTTTGTGCATTGTTATTTAGTTGAACCTGAAGAGGCTCCAGGATCATTACCGAAACGTGTAGTTGTTTTTAAAATTATAGTATGTTATGTCTCGTTATTTTTTTTGGTCTTATTTAAACTCTAATTTACTCTTTCATCCAAGCAAAACAAACAATTAAATTTAAAAGAAAACCTGCAATATAAACAGTTCATTATTTTCCAAAGACAATTACAAAGAGTTTACAGTCAGAGAAGGAAAGTTTTTTTTGCTGTTTTAAAGTAACCTCTTTGTATGGACACGTGACATGTGTCTTACATAAGAGAAGGAATCGTTGAATGCAATTTCAATATGAACACTAACAGACGTGACAAGTAATATTCTGTCCTCTTTTTCTGTCTCTCAGTCTCAGATCCTCTTCACTTTCTTCCTCATTTATTTCTGTCGTTGCCTCTTCTTCGTTTTCAGTATCATTCGTCCTTTTCATTTCTCTCAGCCCTCTTTGTTTTCCCCCCCTCTCCTCTCCCTTTCTGTCGTCGTTTCTCTTCTCCATCACGTTCACTGTCGCTTCATCCTATAGTTTCCCTCGTCATTGTTTCATTTCCTTTTATTTTCAATCTATACTTTTGTCAGCCTACGTGACGACACATCACGCAGAGAGGAGAAAACGAGTAAGGAGTAGGAAAAAATGTATATTTTTCTATCTGTTAGGTTATTAGAGGGACTCCGTTAATTACCTTATTTATTGTATTCATTAATTATTAAATAGATTTAACAGTCACGAGACATCCATAAAGCTGTTCATTATTTTCCAAACAAAATTGTGAACAATTTCAGAGTCAGAGATAAAAAGTTTGTTCTCTTTAAAGATAACTTCTTTTTTAATGGAGAGACAAAATACTTTTTACGTACGAATAGTATTTCTTGGATGAAACTTTTATAACGAGACTAACGGGTATTCAAAAGAAATTTTATTTCCTTTCCTCTCCGAGTCTGTGATCCTAATTGCTTCCTTTACTGTATAATAATTCTGTCATTCTTTTCCTTAATTATTTTTGTTGTTTTCCCCCTTCCCCTCCCTCCGCGTCCTTATTTCGTCTCAGCCCTGGGTGGGTCCTTCTAGTCTCTGTCGTTATTTCTCTTAACATTCCCTTCCTTGTTTGTTTTCATTTCCTCAGTTTCCTCTTGGTTACGTTATTTTAGTCTATATTTCTCTCTGTTTCCATGACGATTAGACAAGAACACTTGGAGGAGAAAAGGGACACGCAAAACGTATTTTGTGTGTTAATATGATTAATAAAAATCCCTTGGGGATTTAGAAGAGAAACTTCGCCCGGGGCCAGAACCGCCTTTTACCAAAGAAAGTAGAACCATATTCTTTTATCAGAAGTTGTAAAATAAATATTGATAGAGGAAATGATAGAAGGGGAGAGAGAGAGAGAGAGAGAGAGAGAGAGAGAGAGAGAGAGAGAGAGAGAGAGAGAGACATGTAGACGTCATATTGCTGGGTCTGTCTACTTGAGGGCTAATATCATCTACCCCACAAATTCTAATATTTTCTAAAAAAAAATAATTACGGACGGGGAAATGGAAGGGAAGATTAACAACCGTAAAATGGCGTCTTAAAATTGTCACTGCAATGCTTTAAATATTAAATATTTCAAAGACCGCAGCTTCATCGTTTCATGTTGTTACGTTCTCCGAGTTAGTTTCTTTTTGGTTTGGCAACCGTAGCGTCTTTGCTAATGAGCAGCTGTGCAATATCTTTGCTTGTGACGTCACCCGCGACAAGAAGCGTGTGATGGCGCGTGACGACGACCGACCGCCGCTGTGTTGTTGGTTTCTCTCCTCAGACCACAAAACACAGGGAGACTTTCACTTCCCTCCTTTATGTTCTTTCTTCCTGCACGCGTGAAATCTCTAAATCCCGACCTCGACGGCCGCCATGTTGTAATCTCCCCTGCAGCACTCCGAACCTTCGCAACACTTTTTTGTTTTGGTTAACAGGCTACATGAGGGTGATCCTGAAACAGGCAACTCCCCTTTAATAGCATAGGAAGGGAATTGAAACAGGAAATGCCTGTGAGCAGAGAAGTGAATGTTATTATATATCCTGTGCTATGCCTTTTTTTCTTCTTCTCTTTCTTGTCTCTCTTCTCCCAGAAGCCAGTCCTGGGAGTTTCCTCTTCCTTCTTCTCACCGTCTATTTTCCTTGGCTTCCCCCCTAGTTTACGAACTGGCCAATAGGGAGACATGGCTTCCCTTCACGCGGGGGGAAGAAAGGGAAACCTCAAAACCGGTTTAAACTCAAGATTGGTTGTTGTTGTTGTGGTATTAAGTCCTAAGACTGGTTTGATGCAACCTACGTAGCGCAAGCCTTTTCATTTCCTTATAACTAGCACAACCCAACGTACTCCGCTTATCTTATTCCATCCTTGGTCGTACACCCACCGCAAACACACTTCCCTGTAATGTGTGTTGAGAGGTGAGATTTTTGGTTACGCAGATGTCGCTGCAGATGCTGATGCTGGTGGCGCTGCTGGTCCTGGTGGCCGTCGCCGACGCCGTGCCTCGCTTCCTGGCCATCCCCCTGGAGGACGTGGAGCTGGTGGAGGTTCCCCTGAGCCGCCGCGTCGTCCGCCAGGTGGCTCTGGACCAGGAGCAGGAGGCGGCGCGCGTAGAGAGGCAGGCGGGCGGCGGGGGCGGCGACCATCACGACTACGTGGACTACGGCGCCCACACGGGACACCACGGAGCCTTCGGCTGGTACGCTGACTTCCCCGTGCACAAGCACTGACGACGCCAATAAAGACCTGTTTTGTTGTTTTCAATACTCGCGACTCTGCCTCTTATTTAACCTCACTTTCCTCTCCACGAGCGTCCCATTAGGATGAAGGGAGAGCCATCTCATTTAACACAATTCCTCAATGGTTCTGTAAAGAAACGATATATATGATCAACAGAAAAGCGTCAATTGAAACAAGCAGCCGAAATGACGCAAGTGGTTCATACTCATGAGCAATGCTCTGTAAATGATGGGGGAATGGGGATATTAATTAATGAATTTAATAATTGAGTTTAAATATATATATATAATTGTAAACACAATAATTTTTAATATGGGTAGTGCGTAGATATATTTTAAGTTCAAAATAATTATTTAAAAAAATGGGATATTATATTAAAGATCTCAGGGTATTAATGGTTTGGGTTGTGTTGACCCACACGTGTAGCAGATGATCTACTGTTGTTCGTTGACGAAGGAACCTGAGTTGTCTTCATGGGATGCGTCCGTCTCGCTGTAATTTTCCGTGTTGTGGAACTTGAAGCGGCCGGTCGACAATAGCTGCTGCCAAATTGAGGAAACTCCGCTTTTTCCTCTTTCTTCCCCCCTTGTGTTGCTAAGACCTTTCTTCCCCTGCTTCCCCTGGACTGATCAAAGCATGGTCCACCTCACCACCAATCTCCTCTCTCCATCACTCTCCTTCAATATCCTCTGACCATCACCTTGTATCACCAGCAATCTCTTTCTCCACCACTCTCTCCTTCAATCTCCTCTCGCCATCCCCTGCAAAAATCTCTCCTCAAATTGTCTCCGCCAGCCTCTTTAATAAAGCCTTGTCCCCCCACACTTATCCGACACCTATCACTAAGGTGGCAGGGATGGATGGATGATATCCTCCAATCATATCCCTTGTTTCATTTGGGGAACACATAGACACACGCCACCCGGTCACCAAATCTATTCCCAGGCAGATTAAGATATTCCGAAACCGGAGGCGCTGAGGAGGTTGTGTCCGAGCTGCTTTATGGTCCAGGTGTCAGCCGCAGTCCCTTTGTTATTATTCCGAGCCACAGAGACGGCGCAAGGAAAAACCAACCCCCTTCTTCTTTCCTTCCTGGACAAGCGACTTGCTCATGCCGGAATATTTGGTATTTAAGTTCCCGTAAATTATAATAAAAAATTTGGACGCGGGTTCTCTACTGCGCTACAGTTCCTATTCTTGCCGTTGTTGTGGTATAATTCAGTCCTAAGCCTGTCCTGCTGCTGAAACCCTCTATGGTAAACTATCCTGCGCAAACCTTTTCATTCCTACGTAACCAACCACATCGTCCCGCTTAATCCGCTTAGCGTATTCCACCCTTCTAATGGCCTAGTAATCTATCCCTTCAAAGTCCTCGAAATTGTTCTCTCCTCCCCCTATTCTTCTTTCCAGTTAGATTGGGAAGGAAGTTAGTTACCTAACTAGAACAGGACGGCTTAATGTAAGTATCAATATTGAGGAATGTTGTTGTGGAGCGTGACGTTGTGTGGACGCCGTAGGAGTTGCTGAATAGGAAGCTTTCGAAATGTGGTGGTGCTGCTGCTGTAGGAGAATGAGTTGGGTGGATAGAGGACTTTGATTAATAGGCCACATTTTTCTAGTTATGAAGGTCTTAGCATTAAAGGGAAGTGAACATGAGAGGGAAGGCGAAGGATGGAATTCGCTAAGCAGATTAGGGAGGATGTACAAATAAAAAGGTCTTCCACCGGATTCGTTAGCACGGAAGGGGTGCACTAGACCAGTATTTTTGACTGAATACCACAACAAGAAAGGACGTATATTTAGCTGGAGAATCACTAGTGGACGACCCTGAGAGTTAGGCAGGAGCAGCAGCAACGTGTCTAATGGCTTGCATGCCTTGCAGGCGCTGACGCATCAACAGCTACAACAACACACTACACAACAAGACACAACACAAAACAACCCACAACAACACAACACACAAAACATCGAACAACACACAACACAACAAGACACAACACAAAACAACCCACAACACACAACACATCGAACAACACAACACACAAAACATCGAACAACACACAACACAACAGACAACAACACAACACACAACAAAACAACAACACAACACACAACAACACAACTCACAACAACACACAACACATCACACAACAACACAACACACAACAACACAACCCACAACAACACACAACACATCACACAACACCACAACACACAACAAAACAAAAACACAACACACAACAACACAACCCACAACAACACATCACACAACAAAACAACAGCACAACACAACAAAACAAAAAGACAACACACAACACACGACGTCGTTACTGACGACAAAATTTCAGGCTGACCTTTACTAGACACTGAATGCTCATGGCTGAAATCTTATTCCTTTTAAATAAAATACATCTTCGTCCCTGCGCGTTACAACCAACGGGAACATGAAAATTCGTATTATTTTTTTTTGTTGGAATATTGAGGAGTGTTCGTAATGTTGGGAGCCGGGGGGGAGGGAAGGAGGGAGGGAGGAAGGGGTGGTCTATGGTTGCGTACATTTTTTTGGAATTGTATCTTCCTCACTACTTGTTTGTGATTTGAGTCAGACAGACAGATGATGATTACTATACAGTTCATATGTAACCTGTCGGACCTTAAAATGAACAAAAAGGGGAGAAGATTATAAACTAATCTGAGTTAATATTATAACAGAATACAAACAACGGCCAAAAAAAGTCAGAAATGGAATAATTATTTAATTTGAATTCGTTCCGTCCCACCAACATGACTAAACTCCTCAGTTCTCTCTCTAACTAAAAATATTACGAAATTTTCATGTTGCTGTTCGTGCAACGGCCCTGGGGCTGGAAAATGTATTATATTTAAAAGGAATTAGATTTCAGCCACCAAAATTGGTCTAACTAAGGATAAATATGACACCTCCGTCGATTTTGGACTTCCTCATTATAGCATGTGAGGAATTCCTCGCCTGTCCCTCGCACTCCAAGGCTGTTGTTGAAATATACCCCCAGAAATATGCAGCTCGTTACCCTTGGAATTATATATATATTTTTTCGTAATTCCTATTACAGAATTGGTAAGGTTGTAGAGTTGTGATAAGGAAGTCAACCAACCATTTGGACGCATAATGAGGAACCCTTGGTTACTCCGAGTGTTTTTCTTTGAAGCAGAGTTCATGGATGACGTCTGCAGGAAGAAGGAGCTTGAGGTTCCTTCATCATCTCGCTGCACGTGCACGGAATATTGAAGAGCCACACGTAGAGGAGAGGAGACGAGAGGAGAGGAGAGAATCCTCCAGCGTCGCAGGGTACGGGGCACCAGGGGGGGGGAAATTACCTTTACCTCAGTCCCCTCACCCCCCTCCCTACTCTCCCCCTCTGGAAAGGAGCACTAGCATCTTTGCTTTCACGAAGTCGCTGTCTAGACAAGTGAATACGTCACTCAGTCAGAGATAATGTGCATCTGGACGCGTGACTGAATTCTCCTCCTCTCTGGAAAGGAGCACTAGCATCTTTGGTGCACGAGGTCGTTGTCTAGACAAGTGAATACGTCCCTCAGTCAGTCAGTCAGAGATAATGTTGCATCGAGACATGTGACTGACTTCTCAGTTGGAAAGGAGCAATAGCATCTTTGCTTTCACGAGGTCGTTATCTAGACAAGTGTGGTGATTCATGACCCTTACATTCATCGGGTAAAGCAAAAATAATTTAGTTTTTTGTTATTTGCGTACAGCAGCAGGACGGAAAACGAGAATGGTTTGGTGGTGAGGCCGAGTAGGCGGGAAACGTCACCGTGTACAACATTATTGACTGTAGATTCAACAGTTGGTTCGGGGAGCTCTCCTGAGAAGGTCGGGGCGAGAGAGAGAGAGAGAGAGAGAGAGCAGTGGAGGAAACAATAGGCAGAAAAGTTAATTTCGCCATTGTTTCGAGAAAGAAGATTTTGTTTTGTAGTAAGGAAAACAAAAAAAAGGACATTTTGACAGAGATTTAAGCTGAAGAAGAAGAGGCGCTAGAGGATCTAGAAGACGTGTTTCAGCGAAGGAACATCCTGCACGGCAAACCAGGAACAGCGACGACGTCACCACCAGGCCATTGTTAACATCTGGTAACGGCGCCATTTTAACCCGGTTTTCCCACTTAAACCATTCTCGTCGTTGATTCGCGATTTTTTTAATACAATTATATCGTTGTTCGTCACCCGCGGCGTTGTTCCCCCCGGGGATCAGCAGCCGCCATTATTTAGAAGCTGCGTAGATTATTCTTTTTTTGCTTTACCGACCGACTGAGCCAATTTGATTATACATTTTACTCGTAAATTTATATTTTCACTAAAATTTAATTTGAGTTAGATTTCTTCTGGAAATTTGATAACGTAATATTATAATTAAATGGAATATTCAAAATTAAATACATTTATTATTATTATTTAACAATTGATTTCATAAATATTTTGTTTGTAAGCAAAGGAACACACTACAAGTGATACAGTCAGTAGTCATGATGTTGCAAGAAGGTATGACTACTTCCACTCTCGTCAAGGAGCACATAGCACTTGCTTTCACAGTCCGCTCTGTCTAGACAAGTGAATACGTCACTCAGTCAGTCAGAGATGATGTTGCATCGGGACAGGTGACTGACTTACTTCTTCCCCCTCTCTGGAAAGGAGCGCTAGCATCTTTGCTTTCACGAGGTCGCTGTCTAGACAAGTGAATCGTCAGTCAGAGATGATGTTGCATCGGGACAGGTGACTGCCGCTGCCGTTGTGCTTTGACTTGCCACTGAGCTTCGCAAGGCCAAGGCCAAGGCCAAGGAGGAGGAGAGTCTTTCCTTATAAGCGTGCTGCAGGTGGAGGAGTCTCCTCAACTCTTCCTCTCCTCTCCTTATATGGAGCCGCCATTGCCTACGTCACGCGTACTCAGTTGTAACCCGTCAGTTTCTCTATTCCAAAGACAGGAGAACTGCTCACAACTGAAACTCAACTTCCAACAGCGAAAAGAAATGAGCTGTGACGAATTACTATTAGATAACAGCTTTATACATAACCGATGCAGAAGACAGGCAGCGATAATGAAGCCGTAACCAAGAAAGGAGTAAGACAAGGTTGCCCATGCTGTTTAACCCCCTTCAGTGCTGACAAAAATTTTCCCTAGACAACAAAACAACTTCACCACGACGGAAATCTTCCCGGGTAGAACATTTTGGGCAGAGGGGCAAGGTCCGTGACGTTTCCGGGTGTACCACTAAAGAGAACAGGCGTTGAAGAAGGTTGAAACGTAAATAGAAAAGACTTGATAAGAAAAATCCATGGCCTACGTTCATGGCACTTGTACGTTAGAAAAAAAAAAGCGTTTGATAATGTCAACTGGAACAGACTATTGAGGATTTTGAAAAGTAAAATATCGAGAGAAAGTAGGCTTATACATGCAGACAGCAGTAATTAGAATTGAAGATCAAAAAAGAAAAAGAAAGCCGTAATCAAGAAAGGAGTAAGACAAGGATGCACACGCTGTTTAAGTTATACCTAGAACAACAGACGTTGGAGAAAGTTAAAACGGGAATATGGAGAAATGAATCATACTGCAAGGAGAAGAAATAAAATTCCTACGCTTTGCCGACGATACTGTAGTATTAGGGGAGTCAGAAGGAGACTTGGAAACCATAATAAATGGCATCAATGTGATCCGGAAGAAACACTTCAACATGAGGATTAATAGAGGGGAAAGCCAAGGTAATGGAGTGTAGTAGGGGAAACAGTGGAATAACAAAGGCTGTTACATAGGGAAGGGATATTTTGAAGGAATTCTGCTACTTGGGCCAGCGTAATAACTAGAGAAGGACGGCACTGGCAAGGAAAAGGAATTTATTTACAGCTAATATAAGTGTGAATATTAGGAAACGGTTGCTAAAAACGTTGGTATGGAACGTGCCGTTATATGGGGTGCGAAACGTGGACGGTAGGAGTTTGCAGAAGGGAAAAGAATAGAAGCCTCTTTGAAATGCGGTGCTGTAGGAGAATGAGATGATGAGGTGGATAGGGTGAGTAACCAAGATGTTCCAACCAGAATAGGGGGTGAGACAGAAAGCAATATGGAGGACGTTGATGTGATATATTAATAGGCCACGTTTTTAAGGGTCTTGTAAAATTGACATTAGAGGGAAATGAACAGAGTAAAGGATTGAACACGCTAACGAGATTAGGGAGGATTAACGAACTGGTTTTTATGTGGAAATGAAAAGGCTTGCGCAAGAACTGTTAGCATGGATGAGACCAGTCTTAGGACTGAACATCACCACAGCAACAACAACAACAACACATGCCTACCAAAATTTTGTGTATTCGACTTGACTTATTCCACAGTTGTAAATTTAAACATCCCTGATGCTCCTTTGCTGTTCCTAACTGTTCCACAACCGGAATTACCAAATATTAAAAGAAAAACACATATAATTTTCCGATTACTTTAATTGATTGGTTAATTATAATCAGTGGCAATTTAGGTAGAGTTGAGTCACTGTTGTATTCAACCACTAAAATTGCCAATATTTGACTCCCTTTTAGAAGAGAGAGTCTATCAAGTCGCCTACGTCATCCTTCGTTTTCGTGGCATTTTTCGAGTAAAATGAGCGTTAATTACATGGCTGATGGGCTACCTGAAATTTACTCATAATGGCGAAAAAGTTTCCATGGGGGGTTGAAAAGTGAGGTTGCCACTTAAGAAAAAAAAATAGGACTTGGTGCTTGCAGCTTATAAGGCTCAAAATAGTGCATCCATGTAATTAACCCGTTCTACTTCAGAGACATTTGGCCGTAGTGTTTTAGGTGTGACACCCTGTGTAAGTGTATAGTAAGGGGGAAGAGAAGAGGAGAGAGAGAGAGAGAGAGAGAGAGAGAGAGAGAGAGAGAGAGAGAGAGAGAGAGAGAGAAGAGGTGTACGTGGTGATTGCGGCACTTGGACCGTAAAGTAAAGTAAGTTTAGAGCTGGGCTGGAATGTTGCCTCGGCTCTTGTCCCATATCGTGCCAAATCTCAAGTCATTGCAATAAATACTCCCCCATAACTTCCTGCTGCTGCTGCCATCTGCAGCACAGTTAATTAGGCCACGGTCTCTGGAGCCAGAGATGCAACAACACGTAAATGAGTAAAGGGCCAGTTTTGAAGCAAGGAAGTTTCGTACTCCTCTCAGTCTCTCAGACACGTTTCTACCTCTATTCCTGG
>CM067379.1:5553035-5580535 GCA_034510155.1 Eucriotettix oculatus
CGTGGGGAAGGGGGGAGCGAAAGTCCAGAGATTACGAGAACGAGAAGTAGAAGCGGTGTGCGGTTTGCAAGCCATTTGAAAGACCTGTCGCCGTAGGTCTCGCACATCACACACGCATACCGAAAGGCGCCACAATCACGCGTAAAGCATAGATGCGGGGAGGGGTTAAACGGGAACGGGGAAAAGGGGATGGGGGGGGGGGGGGAGAAGTGGAATTTTTTTTCTTTGTATGGTTGCGGTCTTGTGAGAGGTGGGGTGGGGAGGAGAACAGAAAGTATGAGAATGGAAACCCCACAATAAAAACCAATTAAAAAAATTAATTAGTATGGTAGGAGAGAAACTGGAGAGTGGTACATACTGCTTCACCCATTCACCAACCCTGGGAAAATCAACTTCCAACAGGCGAAGAAAAAAAATAAAATAATGAGATTTGAATTGTGCTGTGAAGAAAGTACGATTTGATTATGTGCCGGAGTCACCCCCTATTTTCCGTTGCAGGAAAGGGTTTGTAAGGATGTATGGCTGCAGCATGGCACGTGGAGTTGGGGGGGTTGGGGTAAGAAGTACTTACAATTGCACACGTAGGTACGCCGCGTAACGTCCCGTTCGGTAATCCGTAACCAAGAAAGAAACGAACCAAGTTAAGGGGGGATTGTGTGTTGATTGTTCCTGATTACCCAATTGGTAAGACAGTTTTGGTATTCACGTGTTTGTGGCAAATGGAGTGATTGGGTGGGGGTGGCTAGGGGATTGTGGTGCTGGGTTGGGGGGTGGTGCACACTGGATATGGTGCTTGTGGGTTTGGTTTTTTGGCTTTTTTTTTTTTTTTCTGTTTAACCCCCTTTAAGTGCTGAACAAACTTTTTCACGTGTATTCATTTACTACCGGGGGTAGTTTTAGTAGTTTTAGTTTTACGTTGGTTTTTAGATTAGCTTTGAATGTTTTGTAAGTCTAGTTCGTGGAACTTTTTTCTTTTTCTTTCTCTTTTTGGGCAGTCGGGGGTAATTTTTTTAATAAGTCCTTTGTGATAAGCCCGGGAGAGCGGGAGCTTGTCCTGGTGTGATTCTTTACTGATACCAGACGATGATTGAATGGTTGTTTTTTTTTTTTAGTTTGTTTTTTTAATTATTTTTTTGTATTTTTTTTTTTTTTTATTTTTTTTATTTTTTTTTTTTATATTTTATAAATCGGAAATATGGTATAAGAACAAAAAAAGATTCGTGACTGTTGATGCAATGCTGCAAGGGGAGGGAGAGAAGAAAATAATGAAAATCAAATCCCCTACGCTTTTTGCCGACGATTACTGTAGTATTAGGAGTGTCAGAAGAAAAGAAAACTCTGGCATGAACGTTGTTCTGCAGAAAGTGTACAACATGAGAATGTGTTTAGGATCAGCTAACAGGGAAAGGAAAGATTTCGGGCTGGTTCAACAATGCATATTCATTAGGGAAATGTTGTTGATATGGAGAGCAGGCCCCGACGTTATCATTGGTTCGGCGGCTGCGTGACACGTATACGAAACGTTGGACCGGACCCGGGTAGTCTAGCTTTCTGAAAGGTTCTCGTTTGTGGGTAATGATGGGCAGGCCCCGGATTATCTAAGGTTGGATGGTAATTTAGCTGGTTTTTGTTATCTTTCTCAATAACATATTGTGTTGGGGGCGTGGTATGGAGAAGTTGTCGCGCGGGGGGTGAGAGGGGGGGAGGGGGCGTGTGCCCAGCCACCCCGGTTTGCGGTTGCCTTGTTTCTCCAAGGAACACTAAATTATCAATATTTTACTAGTCCGTGGCTTTGTTGTGCTGTCGTTTTTGTCAGGGATCTATCCCTATTGAGATCCACTGTTGTATTTGCAACCACTATAAATATAAAAAAATTGACAATTATTTTTTTGACTTTCATTTTAGGAGAGTGAAAAGATGTAGTTTCAGAAAGATAGTCATGTCATATATAACCTCGACCCTATCGTCTTCCTTCGTGTTCAGTGTAGTGTTTTCGAAAGTATTATATGTTTTCGTAGAAAAGTTAAGTTGTACCAAATTTGAGGAATATGACGTTGAGGTCGGGTTACCTGAAAATCAACGGCGAATAAAGGGACGGGGGGCGGGGTAGGGGACGGGGGAGGAGAGAGGAAACGTTTTTTCATCTATGGGGGTTGATTTTGAAAAGTGGGTTGAAAAGTGACGTTGTTTGCCACTTTAGATTAAAAAATAGGACTTGGTTTGATTGCCAGCTTTTTTATAAGTCTCAATAATGTGGCTTCATGTAAATTATTCAGTTAACGCGTACTACTTTGAGTGTTTGAATACCTACTTTGTCGTAGTCACCCTTCAGGGAGATAGAGTATTTGGCCGTATAGTGTAGCGTGAAGGGAAAGGGTAAGGGAGGGAAGGATAGGAAGCGAGGGGGAAAGAGAAGAGAAGGAAAGGGGGGTAAAGGAGGGAAGAGATGGAGGGGAAAGACGAACCACTCCTCACACACCCCGCTAGTACGGAGAGACCGGTGGCGGAGAGTTGAGGCGGTGTCGAGTGGTGTCGGGGTGGGAGGTGTGCCAGATGTGAGGGGGCGCGGGGATTTCGGACTTGGGCCCGCGCGTGTCTGTTTGTCTCCTTGCGTGGTTGTCGGTGTTTTTGTTTCGACGAAGATTATAGTGCTACATGAAAACCATAGTAGCATCTTCGAGAGTTCGATTTTGCTTGTAAGGATAGAACATTGACCTTGCTAGGGCCAGGCGTTCATTAGTTGCGCCATCAAAGAAGCAATGCTAGAAGCATATAAAGTAGTCCGATCACAAACTGAGATTTTCTGTCTGTATTACGTGGCATGGAGGGTCTCACCAGCGTCCGAGTTTGGGGAGTGGGGGCTGTGGTGAGGGCTGGGTAGGGTTGTGGTGTCTGGAGGGGATTGGGGGTGGGCCGGAGATTGGATCTCTAATTTCGGAGGGTTTGCAGGCAGGATTTGGAATTGATACACGGAGCATGAGTGAAAGAAGAGAGCAACTTCATTTCGGTTTGAGCGTCCACATAAAAAGCTCTTTCTCACTCGTAGTCGCGCTGAGACCGCGTTTTATTTGGTTGTGTGTATTAGCGTATGTTTCTGGTTCTCCGGGCCCCGCTCAGGAATGAGATCATGATAATCAGCACCTTTGCTTCTTTGTGTCTCTTGCCATGCTGTCGTATTTGTGCAGCCAGTCGGTTATGAAGTTTAGTTAGGGTCACGTTTCATGGCACAGACCCTTCTCGATGAGACATCAGTGAAATACATCCTGTCCAGTATTCCGAAATCCCGAGTACTTACGTAGCCGACGAGCCGGTGTATTCTTGCAACGTCACTGGGGGCCGTCGGTTCGCGTGCTTGATGCTCGTGTAGGCTTGCCGCCGTTGGTTGGTGCCCTGTGCACGGTGACGGTGTTCTTGGATGGTAGTTGCCTTTGGTCCACAAGTTGAGGGGCGCGAGTCGTCCGCTGTCTTCGCCACGTAGGTTTGGGTTGGAGTGGCACATGTGACTCTGCTTGTTCCTGTTGCGTGCTGGGTTGCAGTTAGGGGGGGATGTTGCGTTCGGCGGTCGAAGTTTCTGGTGATTGTGGGGGGGTGTCGGTGTTGTAGCTGGGGTTGCGTGCCGGGGTGGGCGGCGGGTTTTTGCGTTGAGTGCGTGGTGTTTTGCCAACGCTCGACCGTGGGCCGCTTCGTGCGTGGGTGTTTGCGCGTGTCCGGCCCCTTGCAGGTGCCGTGGACGTTGGTTGTTGTTGTGTGTGTGGCGGTGGGTTGCCATTGCGTGCTTTGCGTTACGGTCGTGTTTGCTGCGTGTGCGTGGCGGTGAGCGGTGTGGTTATGTGTGCGTGGTGGCTGCGCAGCAACCAAGTGTTTACGGTTGTTGCGTGACGCCTTCGTTTGTGAACTGAGTGGCCCCCGTGGGGGGCGGTGGGGTTTTACTGTCGTTTGGTTGCCATCGTTGGTGTGGGGGCGTTGCGCCTAGTATGAGAAGCGAGAGACTAGAGGCATGCGGCGGATGGCGGGAAAGAGGTAGTCACCCATCCCTCATACCAAATTCCTCCACGTTTTACATGTTAGCCGTTTTCATCGCGGTCCAGGCATGGCCCCTCTAGCCAGACTCTGAAGAAGAGGGCGGAAGGCGGTGAGTAAACGTAAATGGAGATGAATGAGGAGCCTCCGAAATAGAGAAAGAGGGCCATACAGAGACAAGAATGACGAAAGAAGAGGAGAGCAAGAGTAAGATGAAAAAGGATAGATGTTGGGAGAGAAGGATGCAATAGAGATGAGAAGACCTCCAAGGAGATAGAGAGATGTTGAGCTGAGTGGAGAGAGAGAGGTACGAGAGGCTGAGGTTATCAGGGGCGATGTGATAAAGTCGGGTGTGATCTTGCTAAGCACTCTGAGACCGTATAACGTAAGTCAAATGAGCTTAGAGCACATGTAGAGACTGACGAATGGTATGCCTCGGGAGCTTTCTAACTGTCCTCCTTTGCCTATCTGTGTTGCAAATCTCAATAGTAGTCATAGCAATATAATACTCCCCCCATAACGTGCTCCCCATGCTGCTGACAATAATTGATGCTTGCAATCTTGCAAGCTCAAGTTAAATGAAGGACCACGTCCTCTGGAGGCCAGAGACTGCAAACAACACATGAGATACTCAGCGCCGAGCTGGAAAGTGTGAACGCCAGTCATGTTGTGCCAACTCACGCTTCCCCGCTTTCTAACCCTTGTTTACCTCGCGGCTCAATATTTATTAAGGATCATTTCCTTGTGTTTTATTCTTTATCGTGAGTCGCGATCGCAAAGAGCTTAGACATGTGCCAGCAGTATGTCATTTCAAGAGAAAAAAACCCGTGAAGAGCGCTGGAGGAAGATTCGGGGCCCGGTGGTCAGCGGGCAGGGGCTGCCACCCTACTTCACCCTCCCCCGCTTCAATGAACCTTTCCTTTCTCCCTACAGTTTTTTTTTTAAAAAATCGTACAAAATTTCGTAGCGTTTAATACATCAATGAAGCTTATATTTTATATATTAATGAAGGGAGAGGAAAACTATGTTAAGTCATAGCTTGCTGCTTCCATCCTTCTTTTACATTAAATACAATTTACAGACTGAGGTTTTTTTTACACATTTTTATAATACTTTTTAATATATATATATATGTCAAATTTGGAAGTATTTTTTTTGCAGGGGGTCTGTAGAGCAGACAGTAAAGCTGCGTGGAGTGAGTCGCAGGAGGTAAGCCATTGATTGCTCTAGTCTCGTCTTCCTGGGCTTCCTTTTGGAGGCAGGAGAAGACAGACAGTCTTTCAATGTTTTCTGCTTCCTCCTCCTCCTCCTATTCCCTTCCTTCCTGCGTCTCCACTTCTCTAGTCTACCACAGGTTGTACTTCCAGCTCCGGAATTCCGGTTTTTCCCTCATTTTCCGGCGTCCAGGATATGAGTGAAGGGTTCTTTAAGCTGGCTTCGTCAAGTGTTTTCTTTTTCATTTCTACCGCAACAATTAAAGTTTCGTCTGTCCCACTCTCCTGAGACGCGCTGTCCAAGAGCTACCAGAGGTCCACTAATTAATTTATTTAAAAAAACAACATAACACACACAGATTATTCAAATTTTGAGGATATGTTTGGAAGGGTTTGCACTATCTTTTGTTAAATTTTCAGACCATTTGAAGCAAGGGTTCGAAATCTACGAGTTGTCAAAGTCGAGCTATGCGAAAGAAAGACACAAAAATAAAACCTCTGCCTTTTCTTTTCAGGTTTTTCGCCAAACCGCAGGCATAAAATGTCTTTAATCTTACATATCACAAAATGGCATTAAATTCTGCGTAAAACGAGACCATTCCCAACAAAGACGTGGGTCGTTCGAGCGCTTCATCAAACTCGGGGCAGAGATATTACCCTAAATAAAATATCCTGGCAACGCCGGGCGGCACGCGCCGTCACCTAGTCAAGTCCGTCTTTTTTTCCCCCTAGGGTTTATTATGGATGATTTCCACGTTGGTAAGAGTGGCTTTTGGTTCGCCCCCTGGAGCCGTAACAAGAGGCGCTGCAGTCGTGACGGGCGGAAATGGCTACTTGCAGATCTCTCTCTCTCTCTCTCTCTCTCTCTCTCTCTCTCTCTCTGTGCCTCATCAATCTCTGTCCACACACACACACAGAGTGAGAGAGAGAGATGGAGAGAGATGGAGAGAGAGATTGAGAGAGAGATGGAGAGAGAGAGAGAGAGAGATGGAGGACTTTGGTAGGCTGATCGATATGATATTTAAAGCGCGTCCGACTGAAGTCCCCCCTGCACATTCCTTGCTGTAGACAAGATACGGAGGATTGCACAACAGCCATGTTTGTTTCCGTGTCTGTCAACATCATCGTTATCATCATCAATCAATCACCATCATTTGCCTCGCAACTTAACAAATTCCCCGCGTGTGGCAGCACAACAACACGTCTCTGCCCTCCGACGGCGATAAATTCAAGTCCAAGTCCAAGTCCCGAGGCTTTTCTTTAGACTTTATCCCTCAACTTTTCTACCACAGTGCAAACCCAGTCCAAATCTATCCCCAAAGTTTGAATCATCTGCGTGTGTTATGTTATTTTAAATAAATTAATTAGTGGACCTCTGCTAACTGTTGGACAGCGCGTCTCAGGAGAGTGGGACAGACGAAGCTTTAATTGTTGCGGTAGAAATGAAAAAGTAAAAAAAAATACACACATACTTGACGAAGCCAGCTGAAAGAACCCTCACTCATATCCTGGACGCCGGAAAATGAGGGAAACTGGAATTCTGGAGCTGGAAGTGCAACCTGTGGTAGACTAGAGAAGTGGAGACGCAGGAAGGAAGGAAGGAGGAAGCAGAAAACAATGAAAAACTGTCTTCTCCTGCCTCCAAAAGGAAGCCCAGGAAGACGAGACTAGAGCAATGGCTGACCTCCTGCGACTCACTCCACGCAGCTTTACAGTCTGCTCTACAGCCGCCCTGCGAAAAAAATACTTCCAAATTTGATATACATATATATATATAAAATTATTATAAAAAATGTGTAAAAAAATCTCAGTCTGTAAATTGTATTTAATGTAAAAGAAGGATGAAAGCAAGCTATGACTTAACATAGTTTTCCTCTCTATTTCTTCCCTTCCATATTCCTCCGCCAGCTGTGATCTCCCTTCAATCCTCCTACTCCCATTCACCCTTCACCCTATACCCCCTTCTGTCTTTAGTTTTAGTTGATTAGTTTTATTATTGTTAAAAAATAAATATTTATAATAAAAAAAATATAGAAGAAATCTGTAAACACAAATCTTGTAAGATATGAAAATAAGACCTGTTATATAGATATTCAAGAAAACAGGCTACTAGTGTAATAAATAATTAATAATAATAAGAAAAATAAAAAGGTCTTTATCATGGCCAACTTTGCAGCACCAAATTCACCAAATCAGTTCCTCCGTGAAGCTGCAAAAAACAATATTAGAGGCAGCTTTTTGAGGGTCCATGTTGGCCGGCCTCGGATGATATTTATGTGACGTTTTCCTGTATTATTTTCGTAGTAGTCTGCGGACGAGTTTCGCCTTGGAAACGTATTTTCAGCGTCGATCCCCCTAATTAATGTCGCAGCTCGAAATTGGACGACGTCGACCCTGACGTACGACTGAAACGTTTTTATATTCGGGTCATTACATACCTGAAAAATTTATTATTATTTTTTTGGATAAAATATGAAGTAAGGGTTTTGTATAGAGTGAAATAAATAACATACTTACATCCATCTCACGTCATGACGTATGATACAATATCCTAAATATTTCAAACATAGTTATCTGAGTTAAAACAGCCTCATGGTCAGTTTTTTTTTCCAATTTAAATAACAAACATCACAACGTTTCGACTCTCATTTGAGACTTCATTAGGTAAAAATTTGGTGTTCAATGTACAGCTAAATTTTTACCTGAAAAAGTCTCAAATGAAAGACGAAACAGGGGGGTTTAAATATTAAACATGATAACGTTTCGTCTTTCATTTGAGACTTCTTCAGGTAAAAATTTAGCTGATTTAACTCATTTAATGTATATTGAATTGCCAGATAAACTATTTAATTATCTGACTTTACGTTTAAAGCGATATATTGACGGCCAATAAGTCACCAATTAATTTTATTACAATTTAATTGACCCAGGTAAACGAACGACGTTCCGTCTCGCTACAGAGACTTCTTCAGGCATGAAAATTTAGCAATTTCCCGCGGCCGAAATGATTGTCAAACGTTGTTATTTGGGTTGATTAAAAATCTTCTATTAATTTAACGAGCAATAATAATTAATTAACTTAAACAAAATTTATAATTATAAAACATTTAATAACTAATTATAAACTAATTAATTAATTATTAATAAATAAATTTCTAATTTTATTGAAAAATATATTTATATATATATAAACTAAATTTAAACAGTAATGGCCGTCTTTTTACCGATGCTGGATATTTCTCCTACACTTACATAAAGATCGTTGCCCAGGAAGAGATCACAATTCAAAGATGACGCATGCGTCGCGTCGATTTTCCCCCCATGTTCACAGATGATTGCTGTAACATTTCAAAGATGACAAACCGTCAAAGAGAAATTATTGAAAATCTTACAAGAGTACCAATCCTGCTGTACCGCGTATTTTTGAAACAAAATTTACGGGGAATAATTATATTCTTCCCCGTGAATTCTCCATCAAAAAAAAAGAAGAGGAGCACAACTGCTATGTACTAGAAATTCAATATGTAAATGTTAATTGTATTTAAATTAATAATTTCCCGATTTAAAACCGCACACCATATTTTTTTCTTTTTCCCAACATATTCTTAGTAAAAAGCGCGGCGTATACACGCCTTATTATGATATGTTTATACGGCACTGCAGCCAGCCCTTGATGAGTCTCAGCCTCCTAATCTTATCTCTCCATCGTTTCATAATTTTCTAATCCTCCATTACACAATCCGTCTACCTTAACCTTGGTCTTTTCCTCGTCGAATAGAGTGCGTTCCTTTTGTTATTCAGTCATCTTGCATCCTTCCCTCGTGGAACCCCCAGCCATCGTAGCCGTTGCGGGTTTCATGAACTACACCTTATTATGGTATGTATATATGTCACGCTTCGTCGCCGACGTCCTTGAAGGTAGCTGTGACGTCGACGCTTGTGACGTCACTCGGCCTTGCAGATAAGAATCTCCTCCAGTAAACTATGGTTGTTCAGAAAGGTGAGAGAGAGAGAGAGAGAGAGAGAGAGAGAGAGAGAGAGACAGGAGACACACACACACACGTCAAGTTGGCAACATTGCGGGTTCGATATATCCGCACGCATTAAGCGATTTTTGGCACATGTCAAAGGAGAGAAGAGTTCTACGAACTCGGAGGCAATTAATTATAGTCTCGATGGCGTCAAGCAGAGACATCTCTGAGGGCCAGAGTCACACACTCGACGCGTGGTTTTCCTTTCTTTTTTTGTCCTTATTAGGAGTTGCAGGAGACGGAGAGCAAAGCAAGCGTTTGCCTTTACGTCACGGTGCAGTGACGTCATAAGAGACGGCCCAGGTTGGCGCACTTACATAATGGCAGACAAGGACTAATTCGACATCACCACGCAGGGGGAAAACCTGCATCAGCAAGGACTGGCTAGACACGAACCAAGGGTCTTATACGTTTTCTTACTGGTCATGGGTCCATACGGACCAATATCTGGGAAGAATAAATAGCAGACCAGACAATATATGTGCCTGTGGAGAGAGAGAGAGAGAGAGAGAGAGAGAGAGAGAGAGACAGAAGAGAGATTGAGAAGAGAGAGAGAGAAGAGAGATTGATAAGAGAGAGAAGAGAGAGAGAAGAGAGATTGATAAGAGAGAGAAGAGAGAAAAGAGAGATTGAGGAGGGAGAGAGAGAAGAGAGAGAGAAGAGAGGTTGAAAAGAGAGGTTGAGAAGAGAGATTAGGAAGAGAGAGGGGAGAGAGAGGAGAGAGGACAGAGAGAAGAGAGAGAAAAGAGACAGAAGAGAGATTGAGAAGAGAGAGAGAAGAGAAGAGAGAGAGGAGAGAGAGGAGAGAGAGAAGAGAGAGAAGAGAGATTGAGAAGAGAGAGAAGAGAGAGAAGAGAGAGATAGAGAGAGATAGAGAGAAGAGAGAGAGAAGAGAGATTGAGAAGAGAGAGAGAGAGAGAGAGAGAGAGAGAGATGAGAGAGAGAGAAGAGAGAGAGAAGAGAGAGATAGGAACACCGGAACACGCCATACTGGAATGCCCCAATTATGTAAGGTAATCAAAAGGCAGGGCGGAGTGCGGAGAGAGAGGTAGAAAGGTACCAGGGTTGATGACAAGAGAAGGACTCATGGGAATATAATAAGGATACTACCCACCACGTTCACCCGATAGCGGCTCAGGGAAAATCCTAGAAAACCTGCACGCTTAACCACGTAATAAATTTGTAAATAATACATACTGGCGTTACAACTGTATTCAAAATACAGAGTAAATCAGTCATAAACCAATTTTTTTTTTACTTCCGACTCTTCATATTTCTATGTACGGAAACGTGTCCTTCGACGACGATCTTAACCGGATATGAGAACAGAAAATTATCTCAGCCAAGGACTTACCATCTATGGTTCAAACGGAATTGAAATAACATTTAGAATTATTATTATTTATTATCGGTATTTGAATTTTATACCATTTTAAGAGAATGGCTTCGTCTCGTAGACGTTATTAATAAGAAACAACGTGACACAAAGTTTGAAATGTTGTGTGCCGTTTGCTTGGGACGTGATAATAACTGAGAGAGAGAGATAATGGCGCTGCTGTAAGTGTGTGTGTGTGTGAGGCTCCGCCCGGGTCGATGACACGTCGACCTTAATTACTTGGTCGCTCTTCACGGAGGAGGAAACACACACACGCCTACAAGCAAATGGCATCCAGGCCAGCGATATTAGAGCATGAGCGTTATCTCTGGCGCGCGGCTCAATTGTCACGGCGGCGACCGTGACGTCACTCACGGCGACGCAAACGTCACGTCACGTGGTTGCCCTTCACATCGGACTCCCGGAGCTTCTCTTCTCTGTTCCCATACCTGGCTAATGAAGGCTTCTATTCTTTTCCTTCCTCCAACTCCTTTCGTCCACGTTTCGCGCTCGTATATCGTCACCTTTCATACCAACATATCCTAATATTCCGTACTCCTTCCTTGCCTTTGCTAATCATACTCTACTTATCATCCTTCCCAAGTACCATAATTCCTTAACTTCCTTCGAAATATCCCTTCCCAATCTAACAGCCTTTGTTATTCCACTATTCCCCCGGATACTACACTCCATCACCCTCGTTTCTCCACCTCTATTAATCCTCGTATTGTAGTCTTTCTCCAACACCATTTGTTGCGTGCCATTTGTTATGGTTTCCAAAGTCTTCCTCTGACTCCTCTAATTCCACATCATCATCAACCAGCAAGCTTTAGAGTTTTTTTAAAAAAAATTCCTTCTCCTTGCAGAATGATTCCTTCTCCATTTTAACTTTCTTCATCGTCTGTTCTATATATAAGTAAATGACCGTGGACATCCATATCTTACTCGTTTTTACATTAGTAGTTTCCCTTTTTTTTTGCTCTTGAATTCTTATTACCTTCTTTCTTCATCGTCTGTTCTATATATAAGTAAATTTGCGTGGACATCCTTGTCTTACTCCTTTTTACATTAGTAGTTTCCCTTTTTCTTTTTGCTCTTGAATTCTTATTACCTTCTGTGGAGGTTATAGATAACTCTTCTTTCTATGCAAGATCCTTAACAGTGTTTTCCAGTTCACATTATCCAAGGATTTTTTTTTCTTCTAAATGTAGAAATGCCATGAACGTAGGTCTGTTTTTTTTCCCTTACCGTGTCTTTTAAAATTATACGCGGAGTCAATATAGCCTAAATTCTTCCTTCTGACTCGCCTAATGTCATCAGCAAAACCTTAGAGTCTTTATTTCTTCTCCTTGTCATATGATTGCTTTCCCATTTTCAACTTTCTTCATCGGCTTTTTATTATAAAATAAGATGAATGACCTTAATTAGGGTCGCAAGTTCCCCGTCTCCATGGCCCGGGCTGTAAATATGTACGCGCGTACGTGAGTGAGTGACTGAATCTCCTACGCAACTCCAGAAATACTTGGCCACGTTTTACAGGCTGCAGGACCTGCGACATTTATCACACGGCAAAGACAACAGCGACAGCAGGTGGCAGCACTGGTCCTGACGTGTATTATCTGTGGAACTCCGCCGTGACGTCACAGGTTCAATTAGTGGGAATATACTTAAATCGAGTCTTCGGTTCTCAGATCCTTGGCTTGTAACTATCTTTACAACTGAAGTAATTAATTAGACTTGTTGTAGATGACCTTCTTTGTCTCTCCTCCTAGATTTGACGTAATATCATAAATTAAATAAAAGTAACGGCATCAACAATGCATTTTAAATTGAATTAAAATGTTTCCGCAATCCTTCAGTTCTTCCTACACACTGTAAAAGTTATGTCTGCAGGTCGTTACAATTGTTCAACTATAAAGCAAATTGATATATATATATTTTTTTTTAAATTCCAAGTTTAACAGAAGTGACGTAAGAGGGACACGATGATGAACGTAATGTCCCTCACACGGCGGCCATCTTGTCTATCGCTTGTCTCATATCTTCTTTGGAGTTTGTGAATCGCTCGTAGTAGAAATCGCAACACCCTTGCTCTACTACTTTTTTATTTCTGCCATGTGTTTATTTATTTATTTTAAAAAAGTATCGCCCCACAACACGCAGATTTCCCGAGGCTATACGTCATAAACAGATACGGATGTTTATTTATCTCTAAACGCTACTGCAATTTTTTTTAAAAAATAATACACAGTTTTGTTGGTTATAGGTGAATCACAATACTATTATGTGGCGTTTATCGTCCGGAAATACTGACTGACGAAGAGAGACAAAGAAAGAAAGAAAGAAAGAAAGAAAGAAAGAAAGAAAGAAAGAAAGAAAGAAAGAAAGAAAGAAAGAAAGAAAGAAAGAAAGAAAGAAAGAAAGAGAAGAAAGAAAGAGAAGAAAGAAAGAGAAGAAAGAAAGAGAAGAAAGAAAGAGAAGAAAGAAAGAAAGAGAAGAAAGAGAAAAAAGAGAAGAAAGAAAGAGAAAGAAAGAGAAGAAAGAAAGAAAGACAGAAAGAAAGAAAGAAAGAAAGAAAGAAAGAAAGAAAGAAAGAAAGAAAGAGAAAGAGAGAAAAAGAGAAAGAAAGAAAGAGAGAAAGAAGGAAAGAGAGAAAGAGAGACAGAAAAAAAGAAAGAAAAAGAGAAAGAATGAAATAGAGAAAGATAGAAAGAAAGAAAAGAAAGAGAGAAAGAAAGAAAGAAAGAAAGAGAGACAGAAAGAAAGAAAGAAAGAAAGAAAGAAAGAAAGAAAGAAAGAAAGAAAGAAAGAAAGAAAGAAAGAGAAAGAAAGAAAGAAAGAAAGAAAGAAAGAAAGAAAGAAAGAAAGAAAGAAAGAAAGAAAGAAAGAAAGAAAGAAAGAGAGAAAGAGGGATAGAGAGAAAGATAAAGATAGAAAAAGAGACAGGGAGAAAGATAAAGAGAGAAAAAGACACAGAGAGAAAGATAAAGAGAGGAAGAAAGAAAGAGGGATAGAGAGAAAGATAATGAGAGGAAGAGAGAAAGAGGGATAGAGAGAAAGACAAAGAGAGAAAAAGAAGAAAAGAGAGAAAAAGAAGAAAAGAGGGATAGAGAGAAAGAGAAAGATAAAGAGAGAAAAATAAGAAAAGAGAGAAAAAAAGAAAAGAGAGAAAACTAAGAAAAGAGAGAAAAATAAGAAAAGAGAGAAAAAAGAAAAGAGAGAAAAAGAAGAAAAGAGAGAAAAAGGAGAAAAGAGAGAAAGATAGAGAGAGAAAGAGGAAAAATAATAATAACGATAGAGAAAGAGAAAAGGAGAGAGACATAGGGAGACAAATGTCTGTGCCTTACAAATACGTAATTGTAATGGGCAAAGTCATCTACTTACATTTTGGCATCCTTTCATGAAAACAGACATGCGCCGCGGCCGTTTATCACGACTAAGAGAGAGAGAGGGAAAGGAGGGGGGAGGGAGAGAGAGAGATTGTGCAACCAAGCCCTCCTACGATCCAACATATTCGCGCTGTAAACAGAGATTATCTTACCCAGAATCGCAGAGATATTTCTAGTGAACAGCAACGACTACGAGCTTATTATCCTTGGTGAACCAGAGATGGTCACACACAGACGCGACACTTTTCTTTCCCAAATTTATAATACGCCCCGTTGAGCAATGGCTGAATTATAAGAATGAATTCAGGATCAGTTTTTAAGTAAAAGGCCGAATTCGGAAATAGAAAATATAAACAGTAGAACGAATCAAGGTGGGAATTGGATTCAAATAAACTCAAGGGAATTCAACGTGAGTCTAAGGAGGCGTAACTTTGAAGAACTCAGGAAACATGGGAAACAAATAAGAAAACCGGATGCAGATCACAAACAGTCGAAAGCGATGCTATGAGAAGAATAGAAAGATAAAAGAACCTGGAAGAAGGTAGAATAGGAAGTAAAAGGCTAACTTGCCACACAAAAAAATGGATTTGGAGTTGTAC
The DNA here is from genome assembly GCA_034510155.1 of Eucriotettix oculatus. Classification (NCBI taxonomy): domain Eukaryota; kingdom Metazoa; phylum Arthropoda; class Insecta; order Orthoptera; family Tetrigidae; genus Eucriotettix; species Eucriotettix oculatus. The sequence continues at coordinate 5,567,664 of CM067379.1, forward strand.
AGCACCAGAAAGACACAGTTCCACTTGAAGTGGAAATGGGAAGTAGAAGATCAAGTCCAACAGTGAAACCTGTGACGTTTTGAAAAGTGTGACCCGAAGCTGCTTTGTTTCCCCCCTTCTTTTTTGGGTGGGGGGTTAAAGGGCTACACGAGGGTGATCCTGCTGTAACAGGCAACTCACCTTTAATAGCATAGGAAGGGAATTGAAAAGGCGCGGAGTTTTTTCTCATAGCTGTGATTTATTACGACGGTGCTGCGAGAGAATAAGTCGGCCATCTTGTCCAGTGACGTCACGAAGAGAAGAATAATCACGATTTTTTTATAAATTAAAGCTGATAATTCTCTAAACATGAAAAATAAATTTGCAATACAACTGAATAATTAGGTTGGGGGCAAAGTTTCGCATGACGATGTCGGGCAGCGTGTTTGGTGTCCTATTTTGATCGCGCCTGTGGGGAAGGCCAGCTGACAAAATTTTTATGTGTCTATAGTCCGAATATACTCTGGCCGCGTGCCACTGCAGCGGCGATTCCTCCTCCTCCTCCTCCTTCCTCCGCGAAAAACAACCTCTCATCCTCGGGAAGCTGCAGGCTCGCCAACCAACGAGACAAAAGGAAAGTCACCGGAAACTCTCTCCTTGGTGACGTCACGGCTCTGTCTGCATGACGTGGGCACGAGTGGGGGGGGGACGCCATTGATCAGGATCATAACCTGATTCGGTAAACATTAAAGTCTTATAAAGCACCTCCTTCTACAATTGCTTATTTATTTATTTAATATAAATATATTGTAACATGAAAAGTTACACGCCGCAAAAATGCGGGCCAGCAGCTTGCGAGTTGCAATTGTCGCAACTCGGGGCCAACAATGGAGTCTGGCGAGACTCGAGTCAGTCGTCATGGGGTAGTGAAAGGAGAAGGATATGTCGGCAGTTGATAGACCACGCCCTGTAGTGATAATTTTTCTCATGTTCTGAAATGGATTAAAGCTATTAAAATCCACTTTTTTGGTATTTTTATTAAAAAAATACCTGGCGCCCAAAAAGCATTTAAATCCTCGAATACGGAGGAACGCCGGATCTTCTACAATATATATTTATATAACAATTAATGGGGAAAGGACAGAGAGATAGGAAGAAGGTGACTTACCTCTGAGGAGGTTCATAGATGGTAGACACCTTGTGAGTGAGGTTTAGAGTACTTGAATTTTCGGACGCACCTTCCCCCTCCCTTCATCAGAAAGTTAGGAAAACATTTCCAGTGATCGGCTAATTAATTATATATATATATATATATATATATATATATATGAGTCAGGAAATGACATTGTCATGTTAATTAAAACAATTAATTAGGAAAGGAAAGAGAGATAGTCGTCGGCTAGCCGATCACTGGAAATGTGTCTTCCTAACTTTCTGATGAAGGGAGGGGGAAGGTGCCTCCGAAAATTCAAGTACTCTAAACCTCACTCACAAGGTGTCTACCATCTATGAACCACCTCAGGGGTAAGTCACCTTCTTTCTATCTCTCTGTCCTTTCCCCATTAATTGTTTTGATTAACATGACAATGCCATTTCCTGACTGAAATTTATATATATATATATATATATATATATACAGGCTAACGTTAATGGCAATTATAGATTTAGAAAAAGCCTTTGACAATGTCAACTCGCACAAACTGTTAAGGATTTTGAAGAGCACTGGAATAAAATATTGAGAAAGAAGGGTTATCCGTAACCTCTACACAAATCAGACAGCAGCAAGAAGAATTGAAGGGGAGGAAAATAAAGCCGTAATCAAGAAAGGAGTAAGACAAGGATGTCCATGCCCTTTAACACTGATATATAGAACAGGCCACGAATAAACTTAAAACTAAATATGGAAAATGAATCATACTGGAAGAAGGAGAATTTAAAAACCCTACGCTTTGCCGATGATGTTGCAGTATTCGGGGAATCAGAAGAAGACTTGGAAACCATGATAAATGGCATGAACGTGGTCCTGAGGGCGGAAGAAGCTCCTTAACGATGCGCTAATTAATAAGAACTTTATTTTCGGCCATATTGCTGCTGTACTACGCGTAAGGTTAGAGTATGGCCGCAATATTGCCGGCAGGGATATAATACATTGCAACACAAAATGAACGTCCATAGCTAGGGCAACACATTGCCGACAATATTGCCCCGGGCCATAATTTTCATAAATATTGCCGGCAATGTGAAATTTTTGTTGCTCGTTTAGGAGACCCTTAAGAACCTCATTTTCGGCCATACTGCTGCTGTACTACGCGTACAATATGGCCGCAATGTTGCCGGGATATAATACATTGCAACACATTTCCCGTCCATAGCTAGGGCAACACATTGCCGGGCCCTAAATTTCATAAATATTGCCGGCAATGCGAAATTTTCGTCACACGACACGGGCAATGCAAAGTGGAATATCTTCGCCCCGTGATGACGAGACGGCATCATCATCATCATCTGTGAACTGTCGGCGTTAATCTTTGTATGTGTGACGTATATTGTCAACCAGAGATGAGAGGAAATGTTGAGAGTGTGGCGACGCATTTGTGGGGCAGTGGATCGCGGTTTGGAGACTGCGGCCCTCTAAGAATAGCCGCGCGTTGGGAAACCCGCAGCAACGTTGGCGCCTCGCCACGCCTCAGATCTACATTTCCTCCCCCCTGACTCTCAACCTGTCTCCACGTGATGAAATTTCCCAATAATCTGAAACCAGAAATCCCGGAACGCTCTAGTTTTTCACTGGCCCACTACTTTAAAACTCCTCCATACTGCTCTATTTTCCCCTATTCCGTTTCTGATCCTATCCACCTCATCTCACTCTCCTATAGCATTTCCAAAGCTTCCATTCTTTTCCTTCCCTGCGACTCTCTCCTGTCGTCCACGTTTCGCACCCGTATAACGCCACGCTCCATACAGCAACGTTTCCTAATATTCACACTTATATTAGCCGTAAGTAAATTCTTCTTCCTTGCTGTCCTAGCAGAATTCCTTAACTTTCTTCATAACATCCCTTCCCAACCTAACATCCTTTGCTTTTCCTCAGTTTCCCATACTAAACTCCATCACCTTGGGTTTCCCCCCATCTATTAATCCCCATGTTGTACTCTTCCGCCCTCAGGACCACGTTCATGCCATCTATCATGGTTTCCAAGTCTTCTTCTGATTCCCCGAATACTACAACATCATCGGCAAAGCGTAGGGATTTTAATTTCTCCTTCTTGCAGTGTGATTCCATTTCCCCATGTTTAGTTTTTAAGTTTATTCATGGCCTGTTCTATATATCAGTGTTAAAGGGCATGGACATCCTTGTCTTACTCCTTTCTTGATTACGGCTTTCTTTTCTTCATCTTCTATTTCTAATTACTGCCGCCTGTCTTCTGTAGAGGTTATGTATAAGCCTTCTTTCTCCTCATTTTATTTCCCAGTTCACGTAATACAAGAGTTTTTTTTAAAAAAAAAATCTCATCCTTGTCTTACTCCTTTCTTGATTACGGCTTTATTTTCTTCCCCTTCAATTCTTCTGAATTGTGTAGAGGTTATGGATAACGCCTTCTTTCTCGATATTTTATTCGAGTGCTCTTCAAAATCCTTTGTGCGAGTTGACATTGTCAAAGGCTCTGCTTTCCCTTATCGCGACACAGCAGCAGCCTTGAGATTGACGGCGCTGACTGGTTGCGGTTTGAAACGTCCGCCTCGCAAACCTCAAGTGGGGAAAGAAGCCAACAGCAGAGAGAAAGAGAGAGAGAGACAGTCTCTCTAAATATATCCTCCACGTCTTCAGCAGCCGTCCAAAGTTTCTACATTACACGAAAATCAGACAAGGAGGGAAAACAACAAATTCCTCCAACCACTGTAACATTTCCTTTACACCAACCGCAGCCTGGAACGGGGGAGGGACAAATTACAAGCCAGTGAAATTAAGCTCCCGAGGACATGGCCAAGCACAAGATAAAAAATAATAAGCGAGGCCCGATTTAAAAAAAGAAGAAAAAAAACACACTGAACCGAGCATTACACTTAGATTAAAAACAGTTATACGCAAAATAAGACAAGAATAGACTAAAGTTAGAAGAAAGAGACTGCAGGATCATTTCTGGTAGAGAAAAAAATTGGACAGCCTTGAAATATGAACGACAACAAACCAGTGAAATGAAGCTCCCGAGGACATGGCCAAAAAAAAAAAACCACCCCAAAGCACAGGATAAGAAATAATGGGTAAAGTCTGATTTCAAGAAGAAGCATTAAAGCGAACAGTACACAAAGATTAAAAACTGTTGTATCTAAGAAAAATAGGACGACAAACAAAGATTTGACTGGACAGATAAGCGAGAACTAGACTGGAGGAGGGCCAACAAGGACGTAGATAGATCAAGTTAAACAGCAAGTAGAAGAAAGCAAGTCAAAACTGGACGACGAATGGTTTCCTGGAAGAGAAAAAAAAAATTGGACAGCCTGGAAATATGCATTACAACAAAAATGAGGAAAAAAAGGCAAATTATAAGCCAGTGGAATGAGGCGCCCGAGGGCATGGCCAAAAAAAACCCGAAGTGCAGAATAAGAAATAAGAGGTGAAGTCCAATTAAAAAAACCAAAACATTAAACCGAACAAAGATTAAAAGTGGTTATATGTAAAAAAAAAATAGACAAGTATAGAACAGAAGAGATTTTTCTGGAGGAGAAAGAACTAGAGAAGAGGAGGACCAACAAGGACGTAGACATATCAAGTAAAACAGTAAGTAGAAGAAAGAGAGTCAGAATCTAGGATGAAGAATGGTTTCTGGAAGTAAAAAAAAAAATGGAGACCCCTTTAATAGTCAGCTGGGAAATTGGAGACAAAACATGGAGAAAATCTCTACACTTTGAGAATATGTTCTGCTTATCTGACAATATCAGAAACAGAATTTGGATCCTAAATACTTTCAAAAACAAAACTTTTTAGAATTTACAGGTCCCACACACTACGTCATACCCCACATGACCAATGGGAAGAAGGACAATCATTTACCAAATTACAAATATTTCAATGATAAAATCTGTAATTTAATTTCAAAAACCAGTTTAGAATTAAAGATTTTTTTGTACAAAAAATTCCCCAAGAAACCTTCAAACAGTTCTCCGGGTCGTACCAGAGTCGAGGAAACGTCCCTCTACGCCAGTTCCAATGTGTTTGAGGCCCGAGAACCGTTTGGGACGACGAAATCATCATCAGCGTCACTTATTCACAGACCTCAAATACATGTCTGAATACAGAGCAACCCAATTTCAAGTGATGACAGGTGAGAGAAAAAAATATATACAACCTATAATTTAATAATTTATTTACATATATATCATTTGTGTACATAATTATAAAAATGATCAACTATCTGAAAAGCTTGAGTAGTTTTGAAAGGCAACTGTAGTGAGCTAAGTTATAATAATTACACTGCACAATGGCTGTACATTCAAAATTATCACAGCTCCAAATTAAATTGGGAAAAACAAATAACAAGTAACTGAATTCTCTTCTTTGGCAAGATAATCAAAAAAGTTGCATCAAACACTGTAGAGAAAAAAACACTAAATTACACAAGTCTCACCTCCCCCACGCCGATCACTAGGTCCGATATAAATAATCCACGGGAAGTCGTCCGCGTGCACTCTCCTCCATCCAAAATAATACTTTCAGTTACAATTAAAATTTGAGTTTCTAAGCAGTCTTGCGAGTTTGGTAAAATACTAGTTTTCAATAAATACCATACTTGAACATTAGATTTTAACCTTTTTCTACTTCATTTTCCTGTTTACTTTCCGTAACTTTTGCACTCTTCTTAACCGGCGACTTTGACTTTTTGCCGGTTTTCTTCTTCTTGGGGTCCGCTTCGACCTTTAATTGTTCCTTATCTCCACCTTCACTGACCACTAAACCGTCGGACGATTCCACGACCGGAGGGGCCGCCTGCGCCAAGTCGCCCGCATCGTTGACGGGAACCTGAACTTCTGACAAACTGTCCGGGACTTCCACGCCCGGATTCTCCGGTTTGCTCTCGACGTTTTCGGTAGGCTGCTCGCAAGGCGCGTTGGTATCATCCTTCGAATCTTTATTCTCTGCCGCAGAGTCACCGTTTTGTACAACTTCACTTTCCATATTAACTGGTTCAGAAGAGGTAGTCACCAATTCCACACCAGACAGTTGGGAAATTTCCATTTTCTCCTCCGGATTGACATCGGTTGAAACATTTTCAGCTGCATTTGTGGAACCTTCTTTCATATCGACATCACCGAGCTCGCCCTTCGCTTCATCCTCTTCCATTTTCTCCGGCACCTCATCTGGTACTCTCTCAGTTTCGGGGTCGAGCTGGGCTTCGGAATCCGCCATCTGCTCGTCAGGATCCGAGGAAGCTTTGCTCTGGTCTTCAGGGACAGGTACTCTCGATTCGAGAATACTGATGCACCTCTGTATATTTTTGATCACGTCCTTCCTGGCCTGCCTCACGTTCTCCTTCCCTTCTGTGTCTATGTCATCCAGTTTCAGGAGATTGCGAGTCAACATCTCGTCCAAGTACACGTATTCCTTGTCCTGTCTCGAGTTGCCAGAATACTTTTCTACGATTTGTTGCAAATTTTCAACATCCTTCTGAACCACTTGCACTTTGCTTATTGGGTCATTTGAAGGAACTTGTTCAGGCTGTTTCTGTTGCTGTTGAACTGGAATTTTCTGAGCTGGAATGCGCTCCTCTTGGACACCTTTTGCTTCAGTAAACACAGGTTGAGGCTTCTGTTGTTGGGCAGGCTTGGGTTGTTGATGCTGCTGCTGCTGTTGTTGATGAGCTGGAGGCTGCCTCTGAACTGGGATATGATGAGTAGTGAAAGTTTGAGGCTGTGAGTATCCGTAGGCTTGATGTGGTTGCGGGGGAATTCTTTGATTGAAAATCTGTTCTGGCTCTTCAGCGTGTTTGGGTAGAAGGGGTTCATCACGACCTTCAACAAAAATTGGAATGTGCCTGACATTGCTGGGAGTTTGTTGAGGCTGTTGTTTCTGAGGAGCCGGAGGAGGTTTTCCGGGACTGGAAGGCGTAATGTTGATTCTGGACACGAAGCGCTGTTGCGGTTGTTGAGGCGCTTGTTGTTCGGCACCCGCGGTACGGTTATCTGGCGGCGCAGACCAAGAGCGCTGCCCCCTGTTCCCGTCTCTGTCCTCCTGCTCGTTCATCCCTTGAGCCTGTTGCTGTCCCAGATCTACGGTATTACGAAGCCCGTACTGCGGGATCGGTCCTTGCCTGGGTCTCCCCCTGGGGACGGTGGACTCTTCCGAAGACTGAGTCGGTCGACTTTCTCCGCTTCCGCAAGCCTGAGAACGGCCCTCTTCGTCACCGGATCCTCTGCGTTTGCGTCCCCACGTCCCATGAGACGGTGATCCAACGTCGCTGCCCCACGGAGGGCCTCGCAGTTGATCGGCAAATTCAGGGTGTCGCTGGGCTAGGTCGTCCAGGTGTGACCTTATGTCCTGTCGGCGAGGGTACACTTCTTCGTCAAATGGAAATCCAGCCTGCAAAACAGAATGATAATTGAGAAATTATGCAACATAATACAAGGTTAAATATAAAATAAACACAAGATAAATTTCACGTAAGTTAAGGTTAGCGTCACTGCCCACTTGCACAAGTATCCGAATAGTTGCAAGTAAATGTCTCGAAAGGTGACAAGCTGTCACCTTAACAGCACACACATGGGTGAGCACAGAATGTTAAGCTCAGACAATTTACAGTATTTTTTTGTTTTAGTTTTACATTTTATCAAGAATTTTCACAAACGTGCTTTCACTATTAATCAATTTAATACCTAGTTATTTTAACACACTAAAAATAATCAACATTTTAAATATGAAATAAGTGAAATTGCATATTCATAAACAATTAGAGATTAAATATTTATATAAAATGGGAGTGAGTGGAGACCACTGTGAAAATGTCTGCTAAACATCCTGAGAGGTCCTGTCATCGGGAAGTCAGCAAAAGGTAGAGACACAAACTCCACCCAATCAATTCCTGCTCGCCCTTACAGTATTTCTGACAGATTGTGGTAAGGGAAAGAAAGCTGTCCTGACCTCTACAAGTTCCGGCCTTATATGGTATCCTACGCCGACGTGACTTGTCATTTCCCAGACGCAACTTGACCGCAAACAAAACTGCAGAAGAGGAAGAGGCACTCGTCAGCGACACTCACCTGCATCACTCGGACAGAGTTCATAACAGTCCGCGGGTCATGAAGGAAGGAAGCGCTGCGATATCACGTCCGCGACTAACCGTGTTCAGGGTCAACGTCGTCCTTAAATACAAGACATACGGCCGTGGGATGAGTCAGCGGCAACGCCATTTGCGGCTATTCCAGCTGATGCTCCCTCGTGACGTCAGCGACGTGGGCGAACCCAGGACCTCGGGAACCTACCAGAAGCTTCTGCACGCTTCCTGGCATCAACCTGCGTTCAATCGATTCTTTCCCGCACTCGATCGAGAGCTCGAGTCGAACACTACGAAGCGAGAAGCCAATCGGAACCTTTCTTATATAAGTCACAAACTATTTTTGGAATTCACGGGTAACGTGACTCGCGTCTCGTTCACAGAACCGAGTTTTATTATTTTCTTTTAACTTTTCCTTCTAGCGACTACTAACATGTCTTAACACTGAACTACAGTTCCTCAAAAAATAAATTTAACGTTCATCTGAATTAATTTTTTTTTAAAAAAAAAATAGTAGAATAGAGCAGTGTTGACATGACACCCATAAAATTATGGCTAAAGGGGAATATGATCCCTTCATTGTATACATGTTAACAGACTGTGACATATCTAGCTGTGCACCAATCACGTGTTAAGATTTAACTCCACCAGTTCCAAAATTGTAATATTTGGTACCAATTAAAATTAATTACCTTCACAATCTTTCAGACTTATGGCAGGAATGTAAATATTATTTAAACACATTGATCCTAGTACTACTGTACACACACAGCTACAATGGACAAACAGAAGGGAGAAAAGAAGTTTACCAGTGTACCACCGTTCATACTCTGTCCTTCTCTCGAGATACCAACAAGAGACAGTTGATTACTAAGAGAGCAAGAGAAAAATACACCATTGTTCACAGTACATGGAATGGGAAAATAAGGTAATCTACTTAATACACGTCACATTTATCTGCAGTGTATGTAAGACTATCCAAGACTATTGTACATGTGCAAAATTTCCACACATCCTTCCCTTTAAAATTCAGCTCCTCCACTGGCAGCAGAAATTAAAGACAAAACTTTATTCAAGAGGCCTTCAAAAAAAAAAAGTTGTACAGCAACAGATGGGAGAACAGTCCCTACTGGTTGGGAATGAATGTTGATTAAATTGCTTAACAAGTTCAACAGTTCAAAATAAGTAACTACTAGAAAATTTCTTACCTTGGCAACAAAAATTAGAGCATCAAATTTAGGAAGATGAAATGCAACTTAGCTGGCACATTTACTATTCGCCTTTTAAAGAGGATAAATCATACCAGAATTAACAGAAAGTGGGGGGGACACACATCAGTGTTATGACAATGGCTGCCCGAAAAATTGGTCTGAAACCGGTAATAAATTATTTACTCGCGTTGACACACTTCACAAAAAACCTTCCGAATCAGTAGGAAGGTCAAATGTGAAACAAACTGCACGTTAATTACCTTGAAATACGTGCACCGATTATATTCCGAACTACTTCGTCCTCGTACAATTTAATTTCGACTGTGAATATGATTCTGATCGGCGGTGTTTACTTAGTCAACTGGGTAATGGCAGTAATATTTCTAATATAGATTAAAAAACCCATCATCAGATTCACCTTTTTTTACGTTACGAAACAACTCTGACGCAGACACGTAAACACGTTACTGCATCAACTGTCCATAACGCTCACGGTGGAAGACGATTTAACGACTTTGACGAATTGCGTAACGACCATCTTTGGAGAAAAAAAAAATAATTCTAAGAACACAAAACTACAGACATTAAAGTTTAAAATACGTCAAATTACATCAATAATTCCGAACAACATCTTTGGTGAAAATAAAAAAAAAATAGGCACAGAACCAGCAATCAACAATAATTAAAGTTGTAGTTTAATCTGTAATTTCAAAACGGAAATGCTTCTTTAATAACTCTGAGGACGATTACGTGCAAGACGATTGTTTCACGACAGAAAGTTGATATGACACGCCAAGATTAATCGCCTTATCGGCGCTCACGGACTAACCATTACAAGTATCTGGACAATGAATGTTTTAATTTGGCCTCCTGCTGATTTTAGTTAACTTTTTAAAACCATAGTTCTTTACTTTAATCTGGTTTCTTTGGTGATTGATTTTGGTAACTAACAAAATTCAAAGCAATTATAAACAGCTCCCCAATTACTAACAATTTTAATTACATAGTAAGCTTTCGACCTTAGTCCAATCAACAATTATTAAAATGAGCAGTGTTTATGGTAATACAATAACAATATTTTAAATTGGCATAAAAATTGAATTGCATTAGCTTTTTAAATTTTAGTTATGGTATAAACATAAATACTGTTCACTTTTAAGACTGTTTAAATTCAAAATTGAAAAATATGATAAATGGAGTTTATAATTTTATCACACACACACGTTTTTGTACTTTGTTAGTAGCTAATTACTTATTGGTGCCAGTTATTTATTTTTTTGCCACATTAATAATAATCAACATTATTTTGACAGAAGCAAAAAAATAATCCAAAATCCACTAGCAAGGTTAAATCGTCTTGCAGTTACATACACTGGTGAAGTGGACTTTGAAATTAAAGTTAAATTGTAAATAATCCCAAAAATAACAAAAAGACTGCCATTATGTTATAATATAATTTAATTACTATTTAATTAATAGAAAAGTGACACTTTGTCTCCCTTAGGAACATCATCAGGCATAAAATTTAGCAATCCATGTCCTTGACTACCTCGGTCAAAATATTATTAAATGTATTGAAGTATTTGCAATTACTCTCGTGTTAATACTTCATTACATTTAATAATATTTTCAGGCGAGAGAGTCAAGGAGCTAAATTTTATGCCACATGAAGTCCCAAAATATGAATATATTCATTAAATTGTAATAAAATTATATGCCGACTTATTAACTATAGTCAGTCCAATGACTATGTATGAATCCCAAAAACGTTTCAATAGCTTAGCAGACAGTAGGTAGGTAGGTCGAGGTTTTGCTTCAAGATGAGGGCAACATGCCACAGAAACCATGTTGATATCCTGTAAAGCTGTCCTCTCTAAGCTGGGTGTCACAAATGTCACAAGCAGCTGTGATAATCAATCTTAAGGGTGGTGGCGGTGGAGAAGGCGGTGGGGGAAAGAAGGCAGACGGAATAGCCACCAGCGTTTTAATTTAGAAGCATGTGCAAAACAGATTTCAAGGACCTGTAAACATCATTGAGGTCATATATAAAACCAAACATCAGGCCGCCAACCCATCTACATAATTGTGTGTTCACGACCAAATTGTTAAACTAAGAAACGTCGTTAACTAGTTGAGAGAATTGGCAAAAGTGACATTACGAACAAAATGCACCAGAATAGTTTTAAAGAATCACCTAAAAGACACTCTATAGATCACACGCAGAGTAAAGAAATAACACACCAACAATCGTAGGTTACATTAAAAATTCCTGGGATTTTTGTTAATTGGCAAACATTGAATTCTGTTGCTTCATCTCGACAAAATGAAAAAACTAATTTAAATCATACATTTAGGTCTTGTAGCAATTCCTCCAAGGGAATGGAAACCACTTCACTTTTAAGACTGTTTCCTGTATTGATTTGCAGAAACCAGGGTTATACTGGGAGGGGGGGAAGGAACAAATTCACTGCTACTTGAAAACTGACAGGTTATTGAAAGATTTAGAAGGGGCGTGTGGAAACCCATCTTTAAGGATGTAAGAAGCTAATGTGTTATATATGAAATATCCATCGGAAATGACGAAAACCCAATGAATGAACGTATTTATGACGGATCAACATTGAGACATAATTGTTAGCTTAAACCTTCAAGGTGGGACTATTTAGCACATCGTCATACAGAACGAAAATTAAATAATACGTCAGCACACCAACACTAATTAATATTCGATATCACACACACACCCCATGACGAGCCACAAGCGATACTTGAAGGCAATATGTTGGCACGTACTCACCCTCGAGAACGCTTGAGAATTGTGAGGCGAATTCCAGCCGCCAAAGAAACTCATCGGATCTTCGTCGAAGACGTTTTTGAGCTCGTTGTACATTTCTTCTCCAGTTTTACGGCGTAATCGGTCCGCGAGTCGCGAAGAATGTGACATATCGCTCCGTTACTCCTCGCACTCGAATATATACACACGGAACTGATGTCCCGAAGCATCCAGAACATTCCCGACGTTCTGGAACGATTCCGAGCCGCCAATGATATTACAGCTTTCGTCGCGCTCGTCCGACCAATAGGAATGTTCGACACACGCCGCCCCGCTCGAAACACGGAAGTCGACGTCGATCTATTCATTCCTCGATCCGACAAAAATGAATTATTTAACGACGCTCACGTCCGCGGTAGAGTTGCATTCGTAAATTCTTGGTAGCAAAGTGACATAAATATCTCGTGTAGACGACTGCCCGGTTCTTAATATCAGGTTTACTGGGTACAAAATTACGTAATGCGTCTGGATAGTATTCGATTAATCGATCATTTCCGACTTGCAATTGGAGCGCTCATGACCGTTTCTTCTTCAATTTCACCCAAAATTGTCAGCAGAGTTTCAAAAGTCACTCACTCTGGC
>CM067379.1:5592194-5649694 GCA_034510155.1 Eucriotettix oculatus
GAGCGCTCAAGTTGGATTTGAATTCTCAAAGTGACAATCGTCTACATAAAAAAAAAAGGTTGTCAATCAAGATGTCATCTGCGTTCTTTATATTCACCCGAAGATGAATGAAATATTTTATTTTTTAATGTTAAGATTGTTACGTTTTTATATAAACGATTTGTTGAAGATACGTCATTAATTCTGAGGTCGTATATATATATTTTTCTATACTATATTGCACGCCGATTTCCGAATTATTCGATTACAAATGGCTCCCTCGTCGTACAATTTATTCTCAGAGCTGGCATGTTGCGTCTGTCACTGTTTGCAAGATTCCTTAAAAAGCCTTCACTACCATCAGACGTATTTTCATTCCACGCAAGAACTGTCCCTTGCTCTGCTCTCCATGAAGGGCTGGGACATCAACACGCTGATGGAGTGTTCCGACTACACCGGGCAAGAAAACGACGAGTGCCACCAAGCGTACCACCAGCTTCAGAATGGCAAACCTGACCGCAGTTATTCCTTGCCCGCTGGCCAGCAAGATGAAGACGTCACGATATGTAAAATGGAGAACGTGAAACCTCCACAGCTGAACGATGATCACAAAGGCCAAGTTGAAAAGTGTACGTTGAACGACACGCTCAACTCTGTTAAAATGTCGAATGATATTCTCATAAACGATGTAGATAAAACTCCTCCTCCCCCCAGCCACTTGGATTCAGCGTCGCTGCAAGGCGACTATTACGAGGAAACCCCGCCGGACAGGTGGCCCGTCATGTATCCTCAAGAGTTCAACTTGAAAAGTAACGACATATTGAGCGATTCTGAAACTGATACCGACATAGAGGTGGAGGCTAACGAAAAATTGTTTGATAGCGATTGCGAGATAAAGATGGACGTTTTTGACTTGTACACCAGTTACAGGAGTACATTCGCCTCCGGGGAAAGCGTTTACTTTAAACACGAGGAGGAAGGTGACGTGAACGCCGCCGGTAGAACGTTCCATAAAAGCTACTTGGAAAGGAACAGACTTGGAAGTGAAATGTCGAGCATAGAAATGGTGAGCATAGAACAGCAGAACTATGTCGGTGACTTGATAGCTCCTGCATGTGAAACCCCTGGGTCTCCAACCCCCAAAATGAAGCAAGAGACATTCTCATCTTTGTCCTCTGACACCATCCTTTCATCAACAGATTTGGCGGATCCAAACAATCACGTTTCACTGTCTCCTCAGTGCAACCGCGTAAGTGAAGGCAACGTTCTCCAGAAAAGAACCGATTTTCCGCCCATTCTCGGCTCGGTTACTAAGTCATTGGAAAAGGATACCGATTTTGTAGACTTCTTTCTCTCGCCAACAGATATTGATACGGAAAATTTGAGTGAAAAGTGTGAATCTCCTGAAGATTTAAGTGTTGACTTCCAGAAAGATATGGAAGAGCCCAACTTGTCACCCAAGGCAGAATACGTCATCTACGACAAGGGCAACAACATGTTTCGCAAAATGAAAACTCCCACGGAGTTCCTGGAAATCTGTACCGATGAAAATGATTCCACTTTTCTGTCAACCAAAAACTGCGACTCCAAAATTAAATCGGTCAGTTGTTTTGGAGGGTTCTACAGAGCGAAAGCTATTCCAGGCTTGGTTATCGACGTCAACATATCCAAAGTCTCAGAACGCCGTTTCTTCTGCGAATCTTGTGGGAAAGGATACAAAAAGAAATCCCATCTGGAGAGGCACCTGAGGGTTCACACCGGAGAGCGGCCGTTTCCTTGCCCGTACTGCACCAAGCGGTTTGCGGTACGATCCATCCTGAAGCAGCACATCCGAATCCACACAGGCGAGAAACCTTACTCCTGTGACATTTGCTCCCAAAGGTTTCCCCAGAAATCTGGTCTGATGACCCACATGATGCTCCACACGGGCAAACCGTTCAAATGTGACGTCTGCGACAAGTCGTTTGTGTCCAATCACAAACTGCTGCAGCACTTGAAGGGTCACGACAGCCAGCACAAGAGTTACTCCTGTGGCAGGTGCAAGCTGGAGTTCTTCACCGTCGGTGCCCTGACGGTTCACGAGGCTGTACACGAAAAGGAGCCGATTCACAAATGCCAAGTATGCAAAGAAACTTTCACCGAAGAAGCTCTTTTGAAAATTCATGCGGAAAACCATAAAGAAAGAAGTCACCGCTAAAATTTTACTCTCCTTCCATTTAATTCTTTTATTTGTTATTTAATTCATTTAGGAAAATGGATGTTCCTAGTCATCAAACAGATTGTTACAATTCTTAACTATGTGATTATATGATTTATTATTTGTTGATTTAACTTAAAATCTTTATATAACTATATTTATCTTGTTGTTATTTGGAAATATTTAAAAGAGTTATTTTTGTCTATAAAGGTGTAATTCAAGTTCTATTGGGAAAACATAATGCAACTATTTGTTATATTGAGAAGTAATTATTTTTATAATGACACGTGTATATTGAGAATTTTATTTCCTAACTTAAAAAGAAAGTATTTTTGTTTTCTATTTTTTTTTTCCACCTGGGAACATAGGAATCAGGTTTGAATGATTTATTATTAACAAGATTCAGTATTATTGATTGACATGCGAGTAGTGTACTACAAGTACGTTCCTTACGGTGTTACATGTTTGTATTATATGTGATATTTGTCATATTGGTTTGCTATGCTGCTTAATACTGTGACTTTACGGTCATTATTTTGAGTTTTTTTTTGATATTGGAAATGTTTGCCGTTTTGTATAGGATCTGCCAGTTAGGTTTTTGCGTTACATTAAGATTGTCATTGTTTTGTAAAAACGGAGGCAACAACGTACTCGCCACCTTGGAAGGTTAAGTTGTAACCCTGTGATATATAAATAGTATTAATTAAATAACTTGTGTTTCTTAAATGTTTAAAATCTTACATCACCAAGTATTTTTGGTGTTTATTCACTTTTATATTTTGTATTTTCTACAATACTGTATTCATCCCACAGTCTTTTGGAAATAAATATTAAAATATATAATGTTGTTTATATTATTTTTGAATGACTATCCTCATTGGAAAATTGTTTTGTGAAATGATTGTGCAAAATAATGTCGCAACATGTTGTTTCAGATCTAAACGTTGTCTGTTGCCGCTTTACTTTGCGCGATACCATGAGACGAATTAATTAACCGTGTGCCTGACTTGCAGGTGAGCTGAAGCAGAAAGCTAAGGAGTAGCCAACGCTCGTGAAGGTGTCGAGATTCTATTTTATGCCTGGCAATTTGTCATTAATTTTTATCCTTCCTTTCTTTGCCCGGTTGGACAATTTCCTGCTGCGGCAAAGCGTGCAGTTGGAGAACTTCAAGCGCGGTGTATCATGAATAATACAGGCTGTGGATTGGAAAAGATCACCCAGAGTGCCGAGCACAGCCAGTATATTGAAAAAAAATATTTCAGCAAATTGACGAGGGTTAGGTAGGATGCCTTCACTTTGATGGCACACGCTCGAGTAGAATTTAAGTTTACCTTTTGGAAGGTTATGCGTGATTATTGAGCGATGTCTGGTGGACATCTACCAGTTCCAGGCAATATCGACAAGCCTCGATGGAAGTTTAAAATAACGACGCGTGTCAAATAAACAGAATGTTGTGGACAACGAACTTGAATTTACCTAACTTTATATTCTGATTGGCAAATCAACTGAAACGGAGAACTTTACTGTGGAGAATCTCTCTTAAAAACTGCTGCAACACCAGAACAAAAAAAATTCCACTTTGCTTCAGCGATGTTAGGAATAGTTCTTCTGTGCAGTGTGTTGGTTAAAGAATCGGTTGTCATAAATTTATTCCTTTTATGAACTATTTTGTTCGAGGGGTTTTTATTAAAATTTTTTGTTTGTAAGCGTGTATTAGCTTGCAGCTATTTGAAACGACAATCAAAGACAGAGGCTTGAAAAGACTCCGAAAAAGGATGCTTAGATTTTTAACTGAAAACTCTTTGCGGCCATTCATGGAAATGTGCAGATTTTTTTTACTGCGAGTGACATTTGAATTGTCTGTCATCCAGTCATTTAATTAACTTACAGTAACAATGTTTTACTTAATTTACTTTGACAGAAATTTTTAAGCAAAACCCCGACATCCTGTGGTGGTGTGTAGTGGCTAGCTTCGCTGCCTCACAACCCAGAGGGTCCAGGGATCAAATCCTGGCGTGGCCTCGGATATTTGTGCCGTCACGGTCACGAAGATCCGGGATCGGATCGAGACTGCTGTAGAATGGATACGCTGACCTGACCACGTGTCACTCGAACTTCTGAATGTGTCATGCAAGATGACAGTCCGCAGTCGACCCGGTAGGTGTAGGTCCTCCTCGATGGGCTGTAGAGCCGTAGAAAAAGTATATATGACAAAATTAAGCAATTTAAGGAGTTTTCGGATAATCCACAATCTTGGTCATCATTTTTCTTTAAATACTTAGGTTTGGAAACCTAAAACAAAAATGCGCAATATAAAGACATTGTTATTGAATCTTATACAAAAGAATATTTCTTCAGTAGAGTAAATGTTGTCATAAGTAAAACAACAAATGTAATTGGGTGTTAATAGTTTTCACAGCTACATGTCAATTTTTTTGAACGTGTACATAACTTATTTAGATAGGAATGTGGGACATGACCTTAGTTCCCTGACGACCAGGTGCCCAGCAGTGCCCAGCTTGGCGCCTTAGCCTCAACTCAGGGAAAAAAGGTAGTGTGGTTGAGGAACGGCAGTTGGTAGAAGATGTCGATTCCAGACCGTGGGTTGCGTTGCAAGACTGGTAAGTTTTGAAGTGTTGCAGTCTGGGTTTAATCTGATAAATGGCGTGGGAGGAGAGGCAAATATTGTTTCCTTTGATTTTGATGGTAGTCAATTATATACAATTGCAGTAGGATGTAGGTTAGGGCACCTGTTTGTGACCCCGCTTAAGTGGGCGAGTATGAGGGAGGAAGGGAGGGTAAGGAGGTTGCCAGACTATGGCACATGGGGAATATTGTGGGAGAGTAAGAGTTGAATTTTTTTTAGTCCAGGAAAGTAAGGTTGTTAGTTGATCTTATCTTGAAGCTTCTGGAGATCTGTAGAATATTTTCTACTTATGAAAGCATTCGGATTCTGGCGGGTGTAAGTGGCCAGAGTGGAGTAAGGGGAGTCTAATGGAGAAGATTTGGAAACCGTAATAAATGGAATGAACATGATCCTGGAGGAAGAGTACAACATGAGGATTAATAGAGGGAAAACCAAGGTAATGGAGAGTAGTATGGGAAATAGTGGAATAGCAAAGGCTCTTAGATTGGGAGGGGGTAATTTGAAGGACGTTAAGGCATTATGCTACTTGGGCAGCGTAATAACTTACGGCTAATATAAGTATGAATATTAGGAAATCATTGCATGTGGTGTGGCATTATATGAGTGCGAAATGTGGACAGGAAAAGAATAGAAGCCTCTGAAATGTGGTCCCATAGGAGAATGAGATGAGGTGGATAGGGTAACTAACAAGGAAATTCTAAACAGAATATGGAGGACGTTGTTGACCAAGGGAAGGGATTTAAATTAATAGGCCACGTTTAATGACGTGAAGGTCTTGTAAAATTAGCATTAGAGGGAAGTGTGTGTGTGTGTGTGGTAAGAATGAAAGAGGGAGGCGGAGGATGGAATATGCTAAGGAGATTGTGGAGGATGTGGTAGCTATGTAGATATGAAAAGGTTTGCGCAGGATAGGCTAGTATGGAAGGTTGCATTGGATAAGTCTTAGGACTGATTACCACCACCACAACAATATATATATACACATATATTACAAGAGTAAATTTGTAGAAAGGAAAAATCATTGCCAAATCTTAGGGTTGAGTTTAATTTCCTCATACATTCACAATGTATTTTTGGCTACTTAAATGTTTATAGTAACTGTAAATTTATTTATTTATTTTTTTCCGCGGGTAGGATGAAAAGAAATTTTCCTTAAGAGATCTTTAAAAAATTTCTTGTGAAGCTATAATTAATCAATTTTCCGCGAATATAGGAACTGAATAGTCTATTAGTTATATATTGCGTTCGTATCGTTATTCAAATGGAGAAATCGTCAAGAATATTTTATGTGAAATATAGGTTGTACATCTAACATACTCGTAGCTAAAGTGAGCATAAAGAAATCTTCTAATTACATTACGATGTGTGCTACATAATCAACATCTAGTCTAATCGTGATGATCTGCTTATTAGATATGAGAGAGTTGTGACAGTTGTTCCGCTGATTTGAACACAGGGATGTTTAAATTGATGATTACGCATTGGTTAGGAAAGTTATAATCAATTTATAAATTAAGTAATGCGTGTCAATTAATTATTAATTAATTAGTGATATCGATTGGGAGTTTATCAACATCAGCCAGCGATATTAAACGTCAAGTTAATTGTGTTTCGATCCCGAAATCAAGGAATTTGTTGCGCAATGGGGGATCCGATTTCAAAGATATTATGCAAGGACATGTTTATTACAGTGCCATGCTTTTTCCTATAACCAGAAAATCCAGTGCGCAATAGTTAAAAATATATCATGGCAGCTGGTTATACGGATTTAAGGCAAAAGTTACAGTTCAAACAGAAAACACTGAAACCTCAACAAAAGGAAAAGAAGTCAGTTACTTGTTAACTTATTGTCTGTATAAAAGTTTTTCGTACTGAAAGATGTATTTTTTACCATCCCGCTGATTTCGACGGTTTTAAACGATTTTTTTGGCGTCGAATAGTAAGAAATATCACTATTAACGACTAAATAATAGTTTGCAGTGGTTGACACGTTACCGTACTTACGTTAAAAGCGGTTGACAGCTGATGCTGGGGGCAAGGTTTTGCTGTGTCGACTGTCAACGTCGTGGCACTGTTTCAGAGCGGTTGTCAGCGCTGAATAATGCCGTGGAAACCTCACCCCTCGAGTGTTTCGCTCTATTAATACCTCCTTGAATGTTTTGAAACATTTTTAACTTAATTAGCCTGTTGCTATTCCTTTGACAGTTGTGCAGGAGGCTTATTTGTGTGTAAGCTCTTCCTGTTTTGCAACACTTGATTGAGACATATGTGAATTATTTACCATTCATATTTGAGATGATGTGCTAAGCCCTTAGTAATGTGTTTGTGTTGACCAATTCATTAGTTTGGACTTGCAATCTAAACAGAGCTTGGATTTGAAGTTAACAGTAGTAAGTTCTTTATATCATAGAAGGTTTTTATCAGCTGTTCTTATGTCTGAAGAGGATTATACTGGTAGATTTGGTTCTATTCTTCAGTATGTTGCCCATTTTTTAACCTGAAACAAAGACATCTAAAATTAAATAGTTAGTTATGATATTGTAGTTATAGATGGCTATTATGATGATAAATTCAAAAACTGATTTCAGCATTTTTTTCAAACCATACAGTTAAAATAAAATAGTTTGATATGTGAATAAAAATATGATGATCTGCAACACCCATGTTTTTAGTTTTTCCTGTTTTGGTTAAATCCCCACAACATGCTAGATCCATTTATATGTTTTAGTCTCCATACCAAATAAAGGAGGAATCAAGTTACTAATGCAAAAAATTACCCTTTTTTTTTACAGATATGCAGCACACCATTATCAATACTCAACTTGTAGCGTAGATGAAAATTTAATACTTTTAAAACAAATTCACACGGGGATCCAACAACGAAGATTGTTCGACGGCGACCAGTGCGCCGCAATTGAAAACAAAATCGATGAAGTCGTGGAACTGGCCGATCAAGGGAAATACAAACCGTGCACCGTCGATCGTGCTCCTCTGAGAAGCAAGTAAGAATTTATTTGTTGATTATATTATATGGCATCTTCAATCAGCGCTTTCGTTGAACTTGCCCTTCCAGGAAGCAGATATGCTTACATATAATTTCTTTCACTATTGAATTTGTCACCGAATGCAGTCATTGTGTACATTGGTATTTATTAACAGAAACTATGTGCCATATTTACTGTAACTTTTTTTTTTGATGATAACCAATATTGTCAAATAATGATTTGACTGACAGATGATTTGCACTTTAGCCATTGTCTGTTTCAGGTACTTCTTTGGGGAAGGGTACACTTATGGTTCTCAGCTGTCTAAACGTGGTCCTGGCATGGAACGTTTGTATCCTCCCGGAGAAGTCGACCCGATTCCTGAATGGGTCCATCAGCTCGTCATCGAACCACTCGTCAAAGCCGGTATTGTCCCTGACGGTTTTGTGAATTCGGCGGTGATTAACGACTATCAACCCGGTGGATGTATAGTGTCCCACATAGATCCCATACATATCTTTGATAGGTGGGTGTTTGGTTTCTTTGATTCGGTCTTCAGAAATAATTTTACATTCCTGCTTCTTGACATAGAAGTTACGTTGTAGAGGGGCAGGTTTCATTTACTAATGTTCTTTAATCTAAACAATTGCTTATAGCAAAAGAAGCTTTGAAAGATGAGAGATTTTGAGTTTAAGTAATGGAAAAGAACTTCACGAAATGCTATAACATCTTGTGTTTTGGTGGAGCATGTAATGCTTGATAAGTTGATGATCTAAGTGTCTCTCATAATCTGGGTTGACAAGTTACAGCACCGCAGCCCATCGAAGTCGACGGCTATTATTACAGCAAAGAAATTGTAGATAATTAATTACACTCAAGGTGCTAGATTTTATTTTTTCTTCAATTTTAAGTAATTGTTATTTTTATCTGTATTTCAGGCCCATTATATCAGTGTCTTTTATGAGTGATAGTGCCCTTAGCTTTGGCTGCAAGTTTAGTTTCAAACCGATCAGAGTATCGAAGCCCGTATTGTGCCTGCCGCTGTCCCGAGGTTGTGTCACAATTTTGAGGTAAGGACAATCGATACCTCTTACCCCCCTTTGATTTTGAATGTATCAGAAATTATTTGTTTTTCCATAACCTCAAAGTTTATGAACATTTAGTCTTGGATAAACAGTTCTTGGGTTTTACACCCGAGTTGAATTAAGCTTAAGCCACCCGGGTGGAAACTCAAGAACTGTTCGTCTAGAATATACACTAGGAAAATCTTCAATCTCTGATAACATTTGGACTTACCACATTTATACTAGAGAATGTAGGCTTTCCCGGTGGATGGACTGAAATAAAAAGTTCTCAGGATTTCACCCGGGTTAAGTCATTTGTTTAATACAACATTTCAATAGCGAACTCCACCATCGTTTTCAGGTAACTGATGCCAAGACCGTGTCTGCGCCGTTTATATTTGGGCCTTCGCTCACCTCCACAAGACTTTGCCGCAGATCTGCAGGGTCCTGAAGAAAGAGGAGCGACCAATTAGGACCCTGCAGATCTGCGAAGTCTCCTGGAAGGGAGCGAGGGCCCAAATATAAACGGCACAGACACTGTCTCGGCATCATTTACCCGACAATGACAGTAGGCTAAATGTTCTATTTCACAAATGATTTAACCCAGGTGAAATCCCGAAAACTTTTTATTCATATTTATACTAATTTAGAAGTTACAATTATTTTTACTTGTCAATATTTATAATTTAAAGTATTTTCTGCTGTGTATTAGCACGGAAGTACCATAGTTATATTAAATTTCTGTGTTTGTTAAAGAAAAAATTTGTCTGTTTCTTTGTAATGGTTTCTGATTAAAAATTATAATAACTGTACCTTCCTTGATTTCACAGTGGTTTTGCTGCGGATGAGATTACGCATTGTGTGAGGCCCGAAGACACAGTCGCTCGAAGAGCTGTGATATTGTTAAGAAGGTGAGCTTCAGCGTTTTGTAACAACCGCTTTCTTAAAGAACGATGGCTTTCCTGGCGTATTTTTTCCTGTGTTAAAAGTTCTCTGGGTTTCACCTGGGTCAATTAAGGATTATAAAACAAACTACTGCTCCATGGTGAGTGTGGCCATCTGCGGGAGGAAGATAGCACTGCTCGCCACGGAAAAGGTATTTTACGTTCCTTTATTGACCCAGGTGAAAACCCAAGAACTTTGAGTGCAACAATTTTCTTTATTAATGATGGTATGCTCTGTATGAATGAGAAATGAGTAATGAATAAATTAATTACATTGTTTTTCACATGCCAAAATTAACCATTTGCTTATATTGCATGAGGCAAATGTTAATTGCCACAGGTTTTCCCAGTGAATAAGCTGCCGGAATTTTT
Organism: Eucriotettix oculatus; assembly: GCA_034510155.1. Classification (NCBI taxonomy): domain Eukaryota; kingdom Metazoa; phylum Arthropoda; class Insecta; order Orthoptera; family Tetrigidae; genus Eucriotettix; species Eucriotettix oculatus. The sequence continues at coordinate 5,602,382 of CM067379.1, forward strand.
GAATAAAAATATACAGACAGTAGATAGTATCTCACCAACGATGCACCTGATGATGCCGGCAGGACTCTGTCGTGGATCTTGGTTCCTCGGCTAGAATTGGCTGGCTGTTTAATTTTGCCTTCATTCGGTTTTTCAATTTCTTAGCTCACAAAATCACAACCTCGCCCCACTATCCACTTGTGCCCTGCGCTCGGAAAACATTCTCCGCCGTCTTGCACCAGCTCACACAAAATTTGTACTACCTTTGGGCAACTAAAGTCTCTCTCAAGTTACTGGCTCTTGTTGTGGTGAAAGACTCCCCCAGGATTGAAGGAGCAGTTCAGGAAACCTTGCAAGAGAGAAGAGTAAAGCTTGTTGTGTTTGCACGCAGGCCCTGGTTCATTTACATTGCGTATCTTTCACCCACTTACGTCGATACAGTTCACGTCATGCACGTTGGTTCTGTAATGCAAAAAATTTCGTTTTGAATTGTAACAATCTAGCAGCTATAATGAATCGGCAGAGCTCGGCTAGTGTATTCCAAATGTTAAAATTGTAGATGTTTCTCGGATTCTGGGCCTTTGTTTAACCACACGTTTCTGGCTGTTATGAGCAGAGTATTTTGAACCTCTCAACTTGTACCTGTTACATTTGCCATGAGATTTCATCTTCCTTTCTTCTGAATCATTTGATTAAAGATGTGATTTCTGTTGCGTTTCAGAGTGTTTCCAGATGCGCCAAGGTTGTTGCCAAATGAAGTTTTACCTCCGATACCCATATCCCTAACCCCCAAGTTTCAAGAAATTAATGGTTTGTCTAGGTAAGTTTTTGGATTTCAGGTGAAACGCGGATAAACTAAATAATACTTTAAAAAAAAAAAATTAATCGCGGCTCCCCCAAGCGTACCGTCGCATTCCACTCAAGTTTGTAACGTTTTTAATTGTCGACGGTTAACATTTTCGCAGGCCTCAAATTACGGAAGGAAACCCGCGGAAACGAGTGATAGTCGTCAGCAGCTCCCTGCACCCTCGTCGCAACTCTGAAGACAGCGACTACGAGGAGGAGGAGATAGAAGACGCAGAGTTCAGCAATAAGAGGAGGCGGTTCCACAAAGACAGCAGTCCCGCAAGCTCAAGCTCCAATAGTGAACGTTAGCGTATTTTCACAGTTTGCGTTTCTCCTGGTACTGCAAGTATGTGAAGTATATGAAGCCTTCTATCATATTTACGCCTACTGTTAAGTTACTTATCGTAGTCAACACCGGTACAATTTAAGTCTCTAGTGGCCCCGTATTCTTTTTTTTTTTTAATGTGATTTGAGTGTTGGTAAGGTATAAGTTAGAAAGAACATTGTATTTTAGCCTTACGTTTCTTTCAGTAGCTTATAATTATGACTCTCTTTTTTTTTCAGGTTAAATACTTTTGGCATAGATCAACAAATCAGACCAAATGAGTTGGAAAGATTTTGTTGTGTATCTTGTCATCTGCTGCAATCGCGCTTCACTTCTTGTTTTAGTCACTTTAATAATTCCTTCCCCTGTGCAAAAGAGAGAAAAAAAATAATACATTTGTAATATAATATATATGAATGTAAATATGTAAATAAAAAAAGAGAGAGAGCAGCGTCTGTTGTCGATACAGATTTATACTTGGATGTAGAAACAAAAGAAATATTCCGGTTCATGTAAAGATATTCAAATTTACTTTTTAAATCATTAAAAAGAAGCATTATTATTAACCATTGGTATTATTCTATTGTGTTTACCCTGCCTAGTCATTTTTCGTCTTTGTTGCTAAACAAATCCTGTTTTCATTTCAGTCACCTCATGTCGGTGAAAATAGACACTCGGGGGAAGTTTGGCGTCTATCACAATTGTCGGGACGTTTCACATTAACTTGGCAACATAATTGGGAGTCGGCAATTCGATAAAAGTTTACGGTGAGGTTTAGAAGCCGACCTCCTGTGGTGTAGTGGCTAGCGTCTAGTTGCCGCCTCACAACCCAGCTGTCCCAGGTTCGAATCCTGTCGTGGGACTTGGATGTTTGCGTCGTCATGGTCACGGAGACTGAGATTAAGACTGCCGGAGAAAATATGTGTCACTCCAGATTCGGAATGTGGCATATGTCAGATGGCAGCCCTGCATTGCCAAGGAAGAAGAAGAAGTAGTGTTAGGGCAAGTCTGGAAGTAATCAACAAAGGACGTTTTGAATATTTACAAACAGTTTTGTACTTCTGTTGTGGGTCATGTATCAGGTGGAGCTGATGCTCTTTAATAGCATGGGAAGGGAAATGAAAAGGGGGGACGCGGAAGGTAGAGCAAGGGTTAACTAGGGGGCCCCCGGGCTGTGGTTTAAGGATCCTACCTGGTGTTTCACCTAAAGAGATGCAGGGGAAACCTGCATCAGGTAGGTCGGGCATTGCGTAAAAACTTAAACGAATTGATTAAATTTCTGTTTAAAGACTGATAATTAATTTATTATGATGATAATTTCTTCTTTCTTCTCCCTTACTTATATACATTTATATTTTAAACTATTGTAAATTATTTTTGTGGATGAACATGGCAATTGCCGAAAGCTTGTTCCGAATGAAGTTTGGAAATCAAAAAATTGAAATATGCTTTTGGGTTTTTTTTTGAAGTGACTGATGAAAATTAGGGAGAAAAAAGAAAATAATTATCATCGTAATGGATTGAAAACGTTATGATGTATAATTGGTACACTTATCCATCCAACCAGGTGAACAATGTTAATATTAATGAACATAGACTTACCCGGTTAATGATTCGGATGAAATCTTCACGGTTAAGGAACCGGGTCAGGTTTTTCAAAAGCGCACGACTTTCCTGCAGCCATTTTCTTCAGGACCTCAAGATGGCCGCAGAAACGTCGTGTTCTTTTGAAAAACCTGACCCGGTTCCTTAACCGTGAAGATTTCATCTGTGGGTTAATATATTAATGTGTAAAATTTATAATTGGACTTACTCACCTGTAAAAAAAAATCGGATCAGGGACAGACAAGTGTAGCGACGACATTTTAATAATTGATTGTTTGATATTCCTCCCAAATCCTTTTTTTTTAAAAAAAAGGTTCAGAGCTCTCAGGTTACTCAAAATGTTCTTATTAAAGTCATTGTGAAATCAATAGACTGTGTTTCACACATTTGCAGAGTCGCTCGAGTAGACTTTTTCTGGACGTCCAAGGAAATTCCCTATTTGGAAGGTAAATTACATTTGAAAATGTCAACCCCTTTCAATGTCTTCAGAGGAATCATCTTGAAATAAATATTTTATTCAGTTTTTTTTTGTTCACATTATGTACATTGTTTGTCAGTAATATATTTTTTAAAAAAATAGATAGCATTACATGCGTAAAATGAACACGTGAACTGTAGAAACGACCAGTGACAAAGCTTGTTCAATAAATAAATTCATCCCGAGTGTTTCCACGTCGTCATATTAGTTACAAGGTTTACGTCGTGTCGAACATAGCCCCTTGGGGGCATCCTCGGGGTCACAACTCGAAGCCGAAATTGTAAGTGAAACTCTATATCCTATATTATGTCCATTGAAAGGTGGAACTTTGTGCACGTGGATAAAGTGGGCCGCTACATTTCATCAATTGTCCTAACAACATGCTGCTTTTTTTTTTTTTGGCGTGGTATCCCAGATTATGAATCTGTAAAAGTTAAGGGAGGGACCGTGTGGGGTTATGTTTGTTAATTTTTTACCTTTCGAGGTACAGATGAGACCCACTGCACTGTCCAGAGTTCCTGCAGCGTGGCTTTCCTAAGTTAAGGGACTACCAACCTACGTGCGTTTGTATCCACAGATTAATAATACAAAAGAAATGAAAGTTTGTACATTTAACGACTTGGCGAGAAACAGCGTTTTCCATTCTTCTTCTTCTTTCCACCCCCCCAGCAGCAGCTAAATCACCGGCGGTATGACGGTTTGACGTACGGTCCACGTCCGCCTTCCTCCTGGAGAAGTTGGTAGTAGCTGAAGACCACCAGCCACATGTAAACGTATATGGCTGAAACGGAAAAGGAAAACCACGTTTTATTGACAGTATTGGTGGACGATTTCCAAGGAAAGGGACAACTGTTGCCTTGTAAAGGTGACTTTCTATTCACCCCAACCCCCCGTCGCCACTCAGTAAATAATTGGTCCTTCATCAACCTCGAGGATCAACTCTGGACAGGATTTCACCAGATGACGAGGAACGCCATGGAAACGTTGCCGAGTCACCGACCATCTCCAGGTGTCGCTCTCATCTATTCTCTCTAGGCTGGGGAAGGTTTTCCCTCTGCTATAAGAGTTCAATATCCTCCTCTTACAAGAATTGTAACCGTTGGAATTTTTTTTTTTTGTGAAATTTCTTGAGGTTGGTGACACTTGTACAGAAGTTTCCCCCCCGAGTTGAGGTACAGACAAGGATAAGGAAGCTCAGATGAATTGAACAACTGTTCCAAATGGAAGAAGAGGAAATAATAAAAAAATTGGAGTGAAGGAAAATAAAGGAACAAAGTAAATAACAAATACCCTAGGGAAATGAATGTGTCATGCTGTGGACTCTGTAGGCCCAGGCCCTCAATGGGCTGAAGAGCCACGGAGGAAAAATGGAGGGAGGAAATAAGAAGGACTGCGGAAATGGAACAGGAACATCTCTGAGGGGGATTCATAACTTAAAAAAACAAGGTCATGTGGACAAGGACTTGGTAGAGAGAAGAAACTCTTGGCTTCTTCTTCTTCCCCCCACATGAATGGCTGAATCAAAATTTCCAAAATAATCGGGAAGTGAACAAGATTCTCACTATAAAAAAATTCTTGGGGTTGGTGACTCTTGTACAGAAGTTTTCCCCCGAGTTGTGGTACAGACAAGGATAAGGAAGCTCTGATGAATTGAACAACTGTTCCAAATGGAAGAAGAGCAAATAAAAAAAATACTGGAGTGAAGGAAAATAAAGGAATAAAGTAAATAACAAAATCTTAGTGAAATGAACGTGTCATGCTATGGACTCGGTAGGCCCAGGCCCTCAATGGGCTGAAGAGCCACGGAGGAAAAGTAGAGGACTGCGGAAATGGAACAGGAACATCTCTGAGGGGGATTCATAACTTAAAAAAACAAGGTCATGTGGACAAGGACTTGGTAGAGAGAAGAAACTCTTGGCTTCTTCTTCTCTTCTTCTTCCCCTCACATGAATGGCTGAATCAAAATGTCCAAAATAATCGGGAAGTGAACAAGATTCTTAATATAAAATATTCTGGAGGTTGGTGACTCTTGTACAGAAGTTTTCCCCCGAGTTGTGGTGCAGACAAGGATAAGGAAGCTCTGATGAATTGAACAACTGTTCCAAATGGAAGAAGAGCAAATAAAAAAAATAAAGGAATAAAGAAAATACAAGATCTTAGTGACATGAATCTGCCATGCTTTGGACTCGGTAGGCCGCGGCCTTCAATGGGGCTGAAGAGCCACGGAGGAAAAGTGGAGGACTGCGGAAATGGATCAGGAACATCTCTGAGGGGAATTCATAACTTAAAACAGGTCATGTGGACAAGGACTTGGTAGAGAGAAGAAACTCTTTGGCTTCTTCTTCTTCTTCCCCCCACATGAATGGCTGAATCAAAGTTTACAAAATAATCGGGAAGTGGACCGAAGATTCTCACCATGGGAAACACTGAACGGATGAAGTGGAAAGGACAGTCTTTACGTACCGATGGAAATTAAGCCGAAGACGAGCCAGAGAGATCCGTTGAGTGTCTTCCCGCCGATGAAGAGCATGACCGCGGTGTAGATGACGGAAATGAGCATCCCCACGGCCAGCATGATGGCCAGGACCACGAACGGCAGCATCATGAACTTGTTACGCTGCAGCGGGGGGGAAAACACACAACGGTCATTAACAACAGACAACAACACCTTGGAGACTTGGCAGGGGGTAAATCTCACCTTTATGGCGCCAATTATGAGCAGCAGCGATATCAAGGCAGTCATCACCAAGTTGATGGCCAGGATAATCTTCACTGTAAAAGGGAGAGGTTTTTATTAGAAATGGCGGCGTGAGGACTCGACTAGACCCGGCCGTTCAGGATTTTCGACTCTTACCGACGTCGGAAGGAAGCGTGTCGATGACGATGGTCTTCATTTTCACGTCCGTCACCAGCACAAAGATCAGCGTCGCGATTCCGATTATCTGCGAATAATAATAATAATAATAATAAAACTGTATTCGTCTGGATTTAAAATTACTTTCACAACTGTGGCAATCTTTCTTATCATTAAAATCTATCATATTTATTTTTGTCTCCTCCATACGTCCAATTCTCTCAATTTTTGGATCTACGTTTCTTTTCATGTACCAAAATTTATTGAAGCATCGTTTTAATTTTTGGATCTACGTTTCCTTTTATGTACCAAAATTTATTGAAGCATCGTTTTAATTTTTGGATCTACGTTTCCTTTTATGTACCAAAATTTATTGAAGCATCGTTATAATTTTTGCATCTACGTCGTTTCCTTTTATGTACCAAAATTTATTGAAGCATCGTTATAATTTTTGCATCTACGTCGTTTCCTTTTATGTACCAAAATTTATTGAAGCATCGTTATGTTTTTGCATCTACGTCGTTTCCTTTTATGTACCAAAATTTATTGAAGCATCGTTTTAATTTTTGCATCTACGTCCTTTCCTTTTATGTACCAAAATTTATTGGAGCATCGTTTTAATTTTTGCAACTACGTCCTTTCCTTTTATGTACCAAAATTTATTGGAGCATCGTTTTAATTTTTGGATTTACGTTTCCTTTTGTGTACCAAAATTTACTGAAGCATCGTTATACTTTTCCATCTACGTTTCCTTTCATGTACCAAAATTTATTGAAGCATTGTTATGTTTTTGCATCTAAGTCATTTCCTTTTATGTACCAAAATTTATTGCAGCATCGTTTTAATTTTTGGATCTACGTCGTTTCCTTTTATGTACCAAAATTTAATTAAGCATCGTTATACTTTTCCATCTACGTTTCCTTTTATGTACCAAAAGTTTAATGAAGCATCGTTATATTTTTGCATCTACGTCGTTTCCTTTTTTTTGTACTAATATTTATTGAAGCATCGTTATATTTTTGACCAGCAGGCAATTTAGTTTCTTTCATTTTTGACCGTGTGAGTTGTATTAAGGTGGAGAAGCTCACCACTCCTAAGACGCCGCTGATGACTGTCCCCATCTTGAGAGAGCCGCAGAAGCAGCATTTGTCGAGCACCGGCATCTTGGCAGGACAATCTGCGGGAAAAAAAAACGTCAGACATACATCAGATCAGGGAGGAGAAATTGATGACGATGGGGCACCTGTTCACCACCAAAAAAAGGGCACGGCCAAACGACTATGTCATTCAATCTCTCTCTCTCTCAACAAATGTGACATCTCTCGTCAACAATTCGACAAGATTTCTAGGTATTCAAATGGACTGCAAGTTATCATGGGAAGGGAGTGCACGGTGTGTGTGTGTGTGTGCTCTAAGGAGACTATCAGTTGTACTGGAAAAGAAACATATTAATATCAAGTTTAGGTTGATATATATCCACACACACACACAGACACACACAACACATGTTGTGGAGTGAAAAACCTGAATGTGGAGTTAATGAGACACCAGAACACGCGTCTTTCAGTTGCTCGAGATTTTCATATATGAGAGACGAGCGAATTAGAAGGCGATGCTGGAACTTCAATGGCACCAGATAATATGCTGCTGGAATAAAGTAAGCGCATGTGCCTCCTCTGCAGTGATTGAAAGATTAAGAAATTTCGAAAAAGAGAGAAATAATGATGTTTAAAGGAGAGAGAGAGGAGAGAGAGCGAAGAGTGAGAGAGGGAAGTGTGAGAGAGAGGAGAGAGAGAGAAAAGAAAGAGAGAAGAAGAGAGAGGAGAGAGAGTAGTGAGAGAGAGAATAGAGAGGGGGGAGAGATTGACGCTGCTACTGCTTCCCGTGAAGTAATGCCTAAGGACGGTCCTAAAGGAAGTCATCGTTGGAAAGGGAGGGAGGAGGAGTACAATCCCACACTACTATCCTGAGATATTGTTTTTAGAAGATTTTCACCTGCCCTCGCCAATATATATATGTATATAATACCATAGGAAGAAGAAGAAGTGTGATGTCACATGGTGACCAACTTGACGTATCGGAGCTAGACTTGATGTCTTAATAATCAACAAAGGCGACAAGTAAGGAAGGTCATGCACACTTCCATCAGGTCCCTACGTGACTACATTACAAATAGCGGCTTGTTATTCTCCTGCTTTATTCCACCCAAGCTTTACACTGCTCTTTCACTCTATGTTCAGCTCAGTAATCTTCTACTTATTTGTTAAACTAAATCTTCAAAGTCCATTCTTTGATTCCCATCCAGTTTGGACGTCTCCGTAAAAGAACCTCACGTACCAAAGCTTTCCTGTCGTCTACCCAGAATTCTTCTTTCTTCGTTCTCTCTCCCTCACTCTCCTCTCTCTCTCTCTCCTCTCTCTCTCCTCCCTCTCTTCTCTATCTCTCTTCCCTCTCTTCTCTATCTCTCTTCTCCCTCTCTTCTTCTCTCCCTTCTCTCTCCTCTCTCTTTCCCTCTCTCTTTTCTCTCTCTTCTTCTCTCTCTCACACACTTATCTCTCTTACTCTTCTCTCTCCTCCCTCTCTTCTCTATCTCTTCTTCTCTCCTCCCTCTCTTCTCTATCTCTCTTCTCTCTCACACACACTTATCTCTCTCACTCTTCTCTCTCTCACACACTTATCTCTCTTACTCTTCTCTCTCCTCCCTCTCTTCTCTATCTCTTCTCTCTCCTCCCTCTCTCTCTTCTCTCTTCTCTCTCACACACCTTTTCTCCTCCTATCTCTCCTCCTCACACACTTCTCTCTACTCTCTCTCTCCTCTCTCTTCTCTCTCTCCTCTCTCTCTATCTTCTCTCTCTATCTTCTCTCTCTCCTTCTCCGTCCTCTCTCACCTCGTTATCGTACACAAACAAACATCCGAGGCCCCTTGCCGGGATTCGAACCCGGGGGTTGTGAGTGAGTGAGGCAGGCTAGCCACTACACTACACCACACCACAGGGAGGTCCTTTCCTCGTTCATCCAGAGTCCACCTCCCTTTACAGCCTGTTCTTGGCTACCAACTTATATTCCAACTTCCTCGTAAATCAGTTTAGGAATAGGCTAAGAAACCTCAAGCGAGAAGGTTTTTTTTGATAGCATCAGTGAAGTGATTTCTGTGTGACTCCTGACTTCTCTTTTATTTTTCAGATCAAAACCTACACTTCAAAATTGTTCCTTACTGTGATTAGTATTTTTTTTTTGTATTTGTGTTTTCTTTGTTTATATAGCTGCAGCCACCACAGGGCAAATAGCAGCTAAGTAAGTGAGTAATAATAATAATAATAAATCCAAACCCCCCAATGAGGGACTAGTAATGGCGGTCAGTGTCGTGGTAAGGTTATCTGTGGCAAGTGGGTCGCGCACAGACACGAACTGGAGCGCCGGCTCTTGCGAAAAGCCGCAGAAGCCTCTCCACTCCTCTCCTTGGCCTTCTTCTGCCCGACAAGAGGTTCCTTGGCCCGTGGGCGTCGTGACGTCACGTGACGTCATTGTCCCTCTCTGTTATGTACACGCTCGACATCACAGCCCAGGACTAGGACGACGCCACCATTTCCCTTCACGATGTGTTTGTTTATAGCGAGGACAAATTAAAACAGCCCCCCGCGCAGACACATTCCCGGGTCTGCCTGCAGAGGGAAATAGGAGGGACGGGAAAGCGAAACAACCGATAAGAATTTGTATACTACGGTGGATAAAATCAAGTTAGCCCAGTGTCACAAAAGAAAAGAAACTCAGACCCTGAAACGTGATTTGTTTTGTAGTCCTTATCTGTCTCCGTTCTCCTCTCCTCCCCGATAATTTAATTTACTCCCAAATCTGTTGTTATTATTATTATTATTATGGCCCTAAGATCAGCGCTGCTGAAGATGACCAACATCCAAAGATATTCCTGCTATCGCTGAACTCGACCAGAGATAAGCGATTTGCTTGTTTCGTTTTGTCGGGTCGAGGAGGATTATCTCTGGTCGACTTCATAAATCGAAATAAATTAATACGCCCGAGGCTTCGCACGTCTCTGAACCAACCATACGCCATCTTGGCACCGCATTTAAACCCTCTAATTTCACGATATATATTTTTTTGCGCCAACTTTTACTTTAGAAATGAAAACATGCTGATATTTTATCTAAAAAAACACGGTATTTTAGTTGGTTTTTTTTTCGAACCACGGTTACTACAACTGTACAGAGTCTACAAATAGTGGCCACGTTTTAGGATCAAAAAAACAAACAATGAGGAATACTATGACACTAAGTCGACCTCGGACCTGTGCTAAAATTTTTTTTAGTTTTTCATCTCGTCCGCCGCAAAAAAGAAACTGGAACGGAAACATTGCAAATATTTCAAATTTTCACTTATATAAAATGGTTACCTTACCGTTGGTAGGTTTTGTAAGCTAACCACAATCTCATGTATATAAACGGACAAAAATAACTCCAAGCTCCCAAACTGTTGTAGAAATTACGATACGAAGACTGACTGGGATTTCCATCTCCCCCATTTGCAATGGACAGGTTAGTGGAAGTGTCCTCAACACCACGGAGGTTATGTGGCGACCCACGGACAGCACGCGGTACGGCCGCCATTTTGTAACCAGACGCAATAAAAATGAAAGGAGAAGAGTTTCCCCGCGACGTCGTCACGTGGGGGCATGAGGTTTGGCAACGGCGTGCAGCCTTGAGCAAGCCCGTTACTGCCGATGGTCGGTCCTTGTAGGAGCGTGGCCAAGGACGGGACGAGGAGGCTGACGTCAGCGCCCACATTCTCCAGCAGCATCCAGGTCATCCTCCGTGGCTTCCACACGATGGCGACGGCGACGCTGAGCCAGGCTCCTCGACGACGCCGTAGTGAGCCGCGCCTGCCTGCGCTATTTTAGTCCATGGCGACTTTCCAGCCGGCGCTTTAATATTCGCCAGTGTTTCGGGGTCAATTTCGGGGAAAAGGGAACAAACCAGCAACAGCGTTGGCAACGTTTCTTCTTGTCGGCGATGACTTTGGCCGCAAGGGCAAGAATGTTGCGGTATTTAACCAAGTGAAGGGGTCACGAAAGTTGGGGACGAAACGTCTTACTTCAAATTAAATTCTTCCATTTCTGACTTTGGCCATTATTATTTTTTATTATTTCTTTATAAATATTAGGTCTGATTAAATTAATTATAACATTTATATCTTCATTCGAGTCTTGACGCAGGTTACTAGGCGACCGGAACTTCCTTCTTCCTTCGGGGTTGAATTTTAGATTCTCCCTCCCCGCCGGCGGAAAGTGGGATGAACCCCGTACTGCCCGCGATTTGAGGAAAACTCAGTTTTTCACCCCTCACCTTCCTTGTTCTCAATACCTTCTCACTAAAGGGCGACAATTCAACACTTAACTTTTAACTCTTGCTGCACTCTCAAGCTTCCTTCTCCCTTTTCAAAATCCGATCGACTTTCTCTTCCCTTCCATCCACGTCCTTATCAACTCTCCTTCCTTCCACCTCATCTTGAACCGCTCTCCCTCCACGCCCTCACAACGTCTAGAACCATTCTGAATATTTTTCGGCTCCTCTCCTCGCCTCCCAGCTAAACTCGCATATCCCTTCTCCAAGGGAAACCGCTATCCCGCGTGACGTTGCTACAGACAATCCTCACGAGTCCTTCGTCCAGGGCGGGAAAATTTTCATGATATACGGGGAACAGTGTCCTTCTGAAATTTTTTGAAGGGGTGAATGTTCCTTGGAGAAAAACAAGCATAGTATTATAAGGCACGCCTCCCGTCCGCCAGCCTGGCGCCGGAGAAGAACCACTTCTTACCAGTTAGCATGCTCCTGCTGAACCTTTAAATCATTCTTCTTCTTTCTATGGCATTCTATCCCGCATTCGGGCCTTGGCCTAGCAGGACGACTGCGGACTGTCATACGTGACACATTCCGAATATGGAGTCGACACGTGGTCAGCGTATCGACTCTCCATCAGTCTCCGGGACCATCTTCAAATCAATCAAAATTCCAAATTAGGGAAGGTGTCCTACTGGGCTACACTATATACCCACACACCCACGTCGTCGTCGTCGTTATTCTCTTATTTAAATAAATAAATGTCTTCTATAAGAGAACGCGGGCTTTCCCGGTGTATATTATTCATGCAAAATTCTCGGGTTTTCAGCCGGGTAAGTATAGAGTTTGAACACAACGTTTCCATGGCTTGCTCTGAAATGTTCACCTGGATGGCAGATGGCAGAGCAAGCCATGGAAACGTCGTGTTCAAACTCTATACTTACCCGGTTGAAAACCCACGAGAATTGTTCATGGAAGATCTTCTATGTTTGTAAATATCTGTTTTAAGTTTGACACTCGCAGCAGCAGCAGCACCTGAAGATGTCGTGAATTAAGGGCGAAACGTCAGTCCGTGTCAGTAGTTTCCACGACAAAGGAGCTTTTATCAGTCTGTGGAGCGCGACCTTGCACTGTCTGGGTCGGACAGAGGCGCAGGAAACTCTTCATCACTCGTAAAAAGCAAACTCCAGCAGCAGCAGCAGCAGAGACAACACACACACACACACACATGGCTGCTTGCTGACCGAGTGACGTCACCGCCTCGCCGCACGAGTGACGTCGGCACAAAGACGACCTCTGACAACGCCGCAACATGAACTCGTGGGGCAGAGGCGACCTAATTTTGAGAGAGGGGGAGGGGAGGAACACTGCGGTGATGACGTCATCGTCGTCTTGGTAATCCTTGCTTCTCCATCCAACATGTGCGTCCCAAATAAATAAGTCAACGAAATGCATTATTTACAAAATTACGGCATGTTCCGGTCCTCACGTGGACTCCCTCTTCAGGCCAAAAATACGTAGAGAACAAAAGAATTTACAATAAATGAAAAGATGGCCAAAAAAGTCAGCTCATATAAATTTATCACAAATTTTATTCGTCGATGGTGATAAATTTATATGCTGACTTTTTGGCCGTCTTTTTTATTTATTGTTGAAATGATTCTTGGGTTTGAAGCCGGGTTGGCGTTGGAAATACACGACGTTTCGTCGACATCTTCCAGGTGGAATGACTCTATAAAGAGGATTAGTCAGATCAGCCTAGAGAGACCTGATCATGTCGGGGATGCCTCCTGCACTCTCTCTTTGGGTATTTTTTATCAAAGTTCTCACATGCCGAGACACCTTCACCTATTTTAGGAGGTATATGTACCGGGGGTCAAAGACCTTGGGCATATGGCAAGAGTTGTCCGCTGATCCCATTGGAAAAGTCGGCCAAAATGCCTCCTGAATCGGGTGGGAGACACGGAGAAGGGAATGCTGCGACCCCACAGCAAACTCGTCTCCCCCCGTCATTCACAGGGAAGGGCGTGAGAATAGTAGCCAGCAATGCCTCCCCGACCTACCTGATGCAGGTTTTCTAGGGTTTTTCCCTCCCTGCATCTCTTTAGGTGAAACACCGCCAGGGTAGGATCCTTAAACCATAGCCCGGGGGCTACCTTGCTCTACCTTCCGCATCCCCCACCCTTTTCAATTCCCTTCCTATGCTATTAAAGGGGAGTTGCCTGTTTCAGGATCACCCTCATGTAGCCTGTTAACCAAAAAAAAAACCCGGATTAGTCATTCCACCTGGAAGATGTCGACGAAACGTCGTGAATTTTACCAACGCCAACCCGGCTGCAAACCCAAGAATCATTTCTTCAACAATTAGTTCACCGGGAAAACCTTTGGAAGTTAATTTTTTTATTTATTTTTAATTTTTAAAGTCGGAATTTATAACTGTGGTAGAATGTTGTGTTGTCAATACCGGGTCCGCCATCTTACTGCGATGACGTCACCTGCTGTCGTCACTGTCAAAATAGTAGATGCCTCACTGGGCCCGTTAGGATTGACCTACGCTATGGTTAAAGGTCTCATTTTACGCAGAATTTAATGCCATTTTGTGATATGTAAAAGAAAAAATTTTTAAATGCATTTTATGCTTACGATTTTGGCGATAAAACTGAATAAAGGTCAGTTTTTTTTTGGTATACCTTTCATACACCTTGACTTTGAAAAATAATAGCTGACAAACTGTTGCTTTAAATGGTCCGAAACTTTAGCGAAAGTCAGTTCAAACCCTTCCAAACCTATCCGTAAAGTTTGAATCAACTGCGTGTGTCTTACGTTGTTTTAAAATAAATTAATCAGTGGACCTCGGGAGAGCGCGTCGCACAAGAGCGGGACAAAGCTTTTTCTTGTAGCGGCTGAAAGTCATAAAAATATCAAAATATAAGCTCCTCCGCCGTCGTCAATGTGGCAACGCTGCTAAACGTTGTACTACGATTTTTTTTTTCAAAAAAAAAAGTCTAGGCGAGAAATTGAAATGGTTTATCGTAGCGGGAAGGTAAAGTAGGGTGGCAGCCCCTGGCCTTACTTCTCCTGCTCCTGCTCCGCGCTTTTCCTGTTTATTTACCTGGTAATAAAAAATAAAAAATATAAAAATATAAGCTCCTCCGCCGTCGTCAATGTGGCAACGCTGCTAAACGTTGTACTACGATTTTTTTTTCAAAAAAAAAGTCTAGGCGAGAAATGGAAATGGGTTTATCGTAGCGGGAGGGTAAAGTAGGGTGGCAGCCCCTGACCTTTTTCTTCTCCTGCTCCTGCTCCGCGCTTTTCCTGTTTATTTACCTGGTAATAAAAAATAAAAAATATAAGCTCCTCCGCCGTCGTCAATGTGGCAACGCTGCTAAACGTTGTACTACGATTTTTTTTTTCAAAAAAAAAGTCTAGGCGAGAAATTGAAATGGTTTATCGTAGCGGGAAGGTAAAGTAGGGTGGCAGCCCCTGGCCTTACTTCTCCTGCTCCTGCTCCGCGCTTTTCCTGTTTATTTACCTGGAAATGACGTGTTGCCCATGACTACTGAATACTGACAAGAAAACGTTCCAGTTGCTGACCTCCTTCGGTTGGCAGCCTTTTAAATATGTATGTTTGTTTCTTTAGTTAGTCAGACACTCGGCTGTAAAAAAAACCGTAAACACTCTACTTCTAAAGCCTACACGTGTGGTTTAATCAGTGTATTTTTGCCTTTGTAACTTGTCAAAGTTGATAATTTCATTTCTGTAAATTTGGGATCAGCTCTCTCCTTCAGTCTTCCTTTAAATTGTTGGAAAGGTTTTTCTGCAAATAAAAATCCGTTACGGGCCAAAATAATGACATTAAAACAGGAAA
The DNA here is from genome assembly GCA_034510155.1 of Eucriotettix oculatus. Classification (NCBI taxonomy): domain Eukaryota; kingdom Metazoa; phylum Arthropoda; class Insecta; order Orthoptera; family Tetrigidae; genus Eucriotettix; species Eucriotettix oculatus. The sequence continues at coordinate 5,617,688 of CM067379.1, forward strand.
ATAATAGGATCAAGGACCGTAATAGAATGTTGAAGTGTAAGGAATAACGGACTCAACAACAACGTGTAAAAACGTAACGACGGTGGAAGTATAAATGGTTGAAGTGAGAAATAACAGGAATAAAGGCCGATATGATTAAACGAAAACAAGAAATGCAAGAGTTAAGGGACGAATTGAGACGATTGAAGCTGCGACTGAATGGAATCACTGCCCCGATGATAATTTCAGAACCAAGAATAATAGGATAAAATACCGACATGGTCGAAATAAAAAGTTGAAGGCGGAAATAATAATTGTGAAGGTCGAAATGAAACGCATAACGGCCAAAATTAATTTAAGGGCGAATTAAAAGGGGCGAAGCGCCGCAAAAAAAATAAATTATTATGCGGAATTAAAAATATTGAAAGCCGAAACGACAATAGTAGGTGCAAATTTTAATTTAAGAACGGATTAAAAGGAGTACAGGCTGGGAAAAAAAAAGAGTTTTCCCAGCTGTAAAATCGCGACGCTTTTTTTACTCTCTCAACTCTGTACTCGTCCGTCTTAATCTTTTCCGTCGGTAACGTAGAATTCACATTTTTTCCCCTCTTATTCTCGTCCACGGGTCGTTTATTATTTAGAACTTACAGAAAGTCGCTGAGCGTCGGAGTAAACAGGATAGCGTCCGTTTGTCAACAGGCGACCGAAAATAATCAACGGAGGTTAAGGAGAATAATATTATTATTATAATTTTTTTCCCCCACGCGATCCCTGAGATGTTTTATCGGGAGACAGACACGTGGTGTGAGTATGAGTGACGTCATATAAGGAAAGCGGCGGAGGAAGGTCAGGAGCTGAGGCCAGTGGTCAGGGGCTGCCACCCTACTTCACCCTCCCGCTGCAATCAACTTTTCCTCTTCCCGTAAACTATTTTCTTTTATAAAAAGAATTCATCATCATACTTAATTTCGTAGCGTTGCTACATCAGCGAAGCTTATATATATATATATATTGTAACATGAAAAGTTACACGCCGCGCAACAATGCGGGCCAGCAGCAGCGCTTGCGAGTTGCAATTGTCGCAACTCGGGCCAATTCCACGCCAAGTGTCGCGTATTACATTATTAAACTCACGATCTGATTTAAATTAAACTCTTGTCTTAAACTTTTTGGTGTTTTTTTTCCCCCGTGTAAAAACTATCCTGGCGCCCTACATTATTCCTCGTCCGAGGACTAAATTTTATATCGGCCGGGAAACAGGCTCCTGTTTTATATATATATATAAATATATTGTAACATGAAAAGTTACACGCCGCAACAATGCGGGCCAGCAGCAGCTTGCGAGTTGCAATTGTCGCAACTCGGGGCCAACAATGGAGTCTGGCGAGACTCGAGTCAGTCGTCATGGGGTAGTTAGTGGAAGGAGAAGGATGTTGTGTCGGCAGTTGATAGACCACGCGCCCTGCTGTAGTGATAATTTTTTTTCTCATGTTCTGAAATGGATTAAAGCTATTAAAATCCACTTTTTTTGGGTAGTATTTTTATTAAAAAAAATACCTGGCGCCCAAAAAAAGCATTTAAATCCTCGAATACGGAGGAAGGCCGGATCTTCTACAATATATATATATTTTTATATTAATGGTTTTCAACCGCTACAAGAAAAAACTCTTTGTCCCACTCTCTACTGCCATGTAAGAGATCCACTAATTAATTTATTGAGAGAAAAAAAAAATCAATCGTAAGGCACACAGACACGATTAAAAACCGTTTCGGATAGTTTTGGGAAAGGTGTTTGCACTGGCATTTTGCTGAATTTTTTTTTAGACCGTTTACAGCAACAGTTCGAAAAGTTGTTCGAGGTTGTCAAAAGTCAAGCTATATGAAAGGAAGACGAAAAAAAAAGAGACTCCCTGGACTTTTGTGAGTTGTTTTTTTTTCGCCAAAACCGCAGGGTATGAAAGGCTTAATTTTTTTGATTTATGTATCGTAAAAGGACATTAAAATTTTCCATAATTTCAGGCCTTTCGCCGATGACGTAGTTCATTCAGAATGGGCAGAGTGAGGCTATGATATGTGGACCTTTGCCACATGAGGACTAATGTCCGCCTCTCCCTGTGAAGTCTCGTCTCCTCTGAATTACGTCGCACTCGCTCTCTCGGGTTCCCCTTCTTTTTTTAAGCGGTGACGTCACCCGTAGCGCGCCCCCGAAACACGGGCCCCTGCCGTCTCTTTGACACACGCGACGAGTGACGTCACGCAGCGGGTGCGGGTGGTGTTGGTGCTGATGGCGATCTTCTTCTTCATTGTGATAAGCCGCGAGGTGTTAAAAGGTGTGTAATGTTACCTGAGAGCGGCTCCGCTGCTTCCTCTGGCCTGGCCCCTGACTGACTGCCTGCCCTGCCCTCTCCTGGCCAGCGCCCGCGCCTTCTCTCCCCTCCCCTCCATCTTGCCTCTCCCGTCCCCCCCTCTCCTCCTCGTCATCATCCTCGTCGTCGTGGGAAAGGTCAGGCACCTGCTCTGCTCCACTCTACGCTACTGCCGTCTCTTTACATTTGCTCGCCACTTCTACTCTCTCTCCCCCTCGGATCCTTTACCGTCGTGCCACTGCATATGCAGAATTAATATATACATATATATAATAATTAATGGGGAAAGGACAGAGATAGAAAGAAGGTGACTTACGCGATATATATAAGATGGCAGACGCCTTGTGAGGTTTAGAATTTTCGGAGGCACCTTCCCCCTTCCTTCGTTAGGAAGACATTTCCAGTGATCAGCTAATTAATTAATTATATATATACATATGAGTCAGGAAATGGCATTGTCATGTTAATTAAAACAATTAATGGGGGGGAAAGGACAGAGAGATAGAAAGAAGGTGACTTACCCCTGAGGTGGTTCATAGATGGTAGACACCTTGTGAGTGAGGTTTAGAGTACTTGAATTTTCGGAGGCACCTTCCCCCTCCTCCCTTCATCAGAAAGTTAGGAAGACACATTTCCAGTGATCGGCTAATTAATTAATTATATAGTCAGGAAATGACATTGTCATGTTAATTAAAACAATTAATGGGGGGGAAGGACAGAGAGATAGAAAGAAGGTGACTTATCCGAGGTATATAAGATGGTAGACACCTTGTGAGTGAGGTTTAGAATTTTCGGAGGCACCTTCCCCCCCACCCCCTTCATCAGAAAGTTAGGAAGACACATTTCCAGTGATCGGCTAATTAATTAATTACATATATATGAGTCAGGAAATGGCATTGTCATGTTAATTAAAACAATTAATTAGGAAAGGAAAGAGAGATAGTCGTCGGCTAGCCGATCACTGGAAATGTGTCTTCCTAACTTTCTGATGAAGGGAGGGGGAAGGTGCCTCCGAAAATTCAAGTACTCTAAACCTCACTCACAAGGTGTCTACCATCTATGAACCACCTCAGCAGGGGTAAGTCACCTTCTTTCTATCTCTCTGTCCTTTCCCCATTAATTGTTTTAATTAACATGACAATGCCATTTCCTGACTCATATATATTTTATATATATTGCAACTCGCAAGCTGGCCTGCATTGTTAAGTGTAACTTTTCATGTTACAATATATATATATATATATATATATATATATATATATATATATATATTGTAACATGAACAGTTACGATGACACGGGGTTAAAACAATTTAATTTAAACCCCGGCCAAAGCCCACTCCGACTCCGCAATCATTGGATGTCGCGCACAGTCATCCGCTCAACTATTAAAACTAACACAAAATAACCTAATCTAAAATATGATTACATAGACTTTGATACGGAGAAGGGAATGCTGCGTCCCCACAGCAAACTCCTCACCCGTCATTCACAGGGAAGGGCGTGAGAATAGTACCCAGCAATGCCCGACCTACCTGGTGCAGGTTTTCTAGGGTTTTTCCTGCATCTCTTTAGGTGAAACACCCCTAGGGTAGGATCCTTAAACCATAGCCCGGGGGCCCACTAGTTAAACCCTTGCTGGGCTACCTTGCTCTACCTTCCACATCCCCCCTTTTCAATTCTCTTCCTATGCTATTAAAGGGGAGTTACCTGTTTCAGGATCACCCTCATGTAGCCTGTTACCCCCCAAAAAAAATGAATAAAAATTTTAAGATAAGTAATGTGCTATTTTACAAGGTTGGCAGCAGCAGCTCATTCAACACTTGCTGCAGCAGCAGGATCCTTGATTTAAATACTAGGAAAGGACGATTAAGAAAATCCTGTACCACAGAGTAAAACAGCAGCAGCAGCGTCGCCATTTAAAAGAATAGTTTTACTCTGCTTCACCACGAAGCTTTTGTAGTTACTATTTTTAACCTCTGGAGGAAGGAAGGAAGGAAGGAAGGAAGGAAGGAAGGAAGGAAGGAAGGAAGGAAGGCTGTTGTATAAAATTATCCCCGGGGGTGTATTGTGAATACTTTTCTGGTGTAGAGAGAGAGAACAAGGGCGATGCTTGTCCGACCTTAGAGCTGAACCTCTGACTGATTTCTAGTCCCGCGCGTATTCATGAAACTCGCCATTTGTTTGAAAAAACAAATTAGTGTTTCGCTTTACAAACTTTAATATTTCATAAATATATACGTGTTCCCGTGTTGTGTTTATATTGATTTTTGTCTACATACATTTTCTTTTATTAATTTTATTTTTAAGATTATTTGTCTTTAATTGTGTACTTTATTTTGTTCCATTTTAAATTTTTTAATGTATGACGTTTCCTCCATCCTATTTCCTCAATCGAGGAGGGTTAATGGAAAAAACAACAATAAATCTAAATCTCCCATGGCCATTTTTTTTTAGGTTAAGACCTTCTTGCACTTTTTTTTTGGGTAGTAACAGGCTACATGAAGGTGATCCTGAAGCAGGCAACTCCCCTTTAATAGCATAGGAAGGGACTTGAAAAGGAGGGATGTGGAAGGTAGAGCAAGGTAGCCCTGCTAGGGTTGACTAGGGCCCCCAGGCTGTAGTGTAAGGATCCTACCCTAGTGGTGTTTCACCTAAAGGTGATGCAGGGAAAAACCCTAGAAAACCTGCATCAGGTAGGCCGGGGGCTAGTGTGTACTACTCCTGCGCCCTTCTGATGACGACGGGGAGACTGGATTGCTGTGAGAGGAACGCAACAAACCCGCCTCCTCCGTGCCTAGTCCAGTATTGAGAGGCAGTTGGCCGACTGGTCCAATAGGATCAGCGAACAACTCTTACCTTGGTATGCCGAAGGTCTTCGACCCCCGTACATACACCTCTCAAACTGCCCAAGGTCGTCTCAGCCTGCAGGAGTCTTAAATTAGCTACCTTGGCCATGGACCAAGGGGTGGGGGGGAGGGAAAGAGGAAAACCAGGAAGGAGGAAGTCAACCTCCACCTGGATCTCACTCATTTCCGAGCAGGATCCCATCCTCCTGCTCCATATCGTCGTTGTGTTACCTTCTTCCACTCCGACCAACTGCTTAATATAGGCTGTTAAGGCGTGGTTCAGCAGTTAATACACAGAGTGCAGCACTTCACTGTGCTGCGCCTGAGGACTTGGGCAACTTCTTCGCGTCCTCTGTGGTGCGCGCTGTACAACTCACAGGGACGCGTCAATACAATAAAAAAAACACCACAATCTAAAATAGCTATTTATTAAAAAAAAATTCATTATTATACACGTAAGCGCGTTCTCCAATAAACTTTCCGATGAAGTTTCTTTCTGCCGCCGGTAGAGAAGCTCTTCCCCCATCATCATCCATCCATCATCCACGTCACGTGTCGTCACCGGATGAAGGAAAGTCTTGCTGGCCTCAGGTATCATTTTATTTTTATTTTATAGGGGGGAAGAATCGGACTACATAAGTAAAACGTCAGCCATCACTTTGTCGTGCTTGCTTCTACCTTTACAAAAAAAAGTTTATAATTCTGGACAACGCACCACGAGCAAGGACGGGGGATTGAGCGACGCTGCACAATTTTCTTTTATTTTTTTTTTGCAAACTCCTAGCCGAGATGATAAAATTTTTAAAGGGGCGGGGGGGGGGTTTGTCTGTTTACACTGTTTTTTTATTTTCCTGAGGGGTGAGGGGTGAGTGAGTGGGTGGTGCCTGCTAGGGTTTGGACTTGAGCCTGGCCATCATGGCGATGTGCACGGCCATGGTGGCGGAGCTGACGGCGGGGGCGGCCTCCGGGGGCGGCACCGTCACGTCCACGCCCTGCCTCTTGACCACGTCGATGGTGTCCATGAGGGCCTTGATGTCGCCCACCTTCCGCACCTTGGCGGAGGCCAACACGCTCTCGTTCCACTGGCGCAGCGCCTTCACCTGCGCAGACACGGCTGGCTCCCTGCAATCATGACAGCAGCCACGTCATCAAATACAACAAAATGGCGGCGTTTCCGCAACTGGACATAAGAGGGGGACGAACCCCACAACGTGGAAAACTTTTATGTCTTGAACGAATTACACGAATTCAAGTCCTCAATATAACCTTACCTCGTCAATCATCAAACATCTCTTAAATCCTTCAATTTACAGATATGCAAATGACGTACTTCACCGACGCAACACTCTCGATACCAATTTTGATCGCCAAGGCTGCTCCGAAAGGTACTTGGATCATTCCACGCCGAGTGTCGCGTATTACATTATTAAACTCACGATCTGATTTAAATTAAACTCTTGTCTTAAACTTTTTCGGTGTTTTTTTTCCCCCGTGTTTAAAAACTACCCTGGCGCCCTACATTATTCCTTGTCCGAGGACTAAATCTTATATCGGCCGGGAAACAGGCTCCTAGTTTTATATATATATATATATATTGTAGAAGATCCGGCGTTCCTCCGTATTCGAGGATTTAAATGCTTTTTGGGGCGCCAGGTATTTTTTTAATAAAAATACCCAAAAAAAGTGGATTTTAATAGCTTTAATCCATTTCAGAACATGAGAAAAATTATCACTACAGGGAGGGCGTGGTCTATCAACTGCCGACACAACATCCTTCTCCTTTCACTAACTACCCCATGACGACTCCTCACTAAAGTCTCGCCAGACTCCATTGTTGGCCCCCGAGTTGCGAACAATTGCAACTCGCAAGCTGCTGCTGGCCCTGCATTGTTGCGGCGTGTAACTTTTCATGTTACAATATATTTATCTGTGTGTGTGTGTGTGTGTGTAAAGTTACAAGCGCAGCAGCAAAATAAAAAATAAAAGAAAACAACAACAACAACGCAAGCCGCAGATGCAGTTAATCTTGCCGAGTGGCGCGAGACGCATTGTTGCTGTCGGGGGAGACGTATTGTCGCGTTGGGCTGACGTAAAGCGGAAGCGTACCGTACCAGCGGGGGGCGGGGGGGGGCGGCAGTCGTTGTGTCGGGCATTGTGAGGGCGGACAGACGTAATAAACCGCGAATAAGTGGAATCGAATCCCGCTTCATTCAGAGTCGTCGGTAAGTGAATTTGAGGAAGAGTGAATGACCGCGTCATGGTTTGTGATTATCAACTTCGTGCTCTGAATCTTAATTGAGACTCTTAAATCTTTCGGTGTTTTTATGAACAAAAAATATCTGGCACCCTAAAATTCCTTAAAATCCAATAGAGCGGAGCATCGGAAACGACGGGATCTGCTACAACAAATATATAAATATACGAATATTATATGAGGCTTAGTAATATATTGCTTAATTATCTATAGTTAACACAAATAAGATATGAATTCTTAGCAGTAAAGTTAACACAGTTTTTAGGAAGAAAGTCGTAAAAAGTTATGTTTGGAGCAGTCCACGATACGGAGGGGAAATTTGACACTTTTTGGAATGTGGTTCTGGTGACTTAAGGGAAAGAAAAGACGTAAAATCGAGAGAGACGGTGATAAAGGAGGAAGTTGTGAGAAGAGAGTTCAGCTGCTACTGGAGGAGAAAAGGAAGGACAACTATGGTACACCGCAGAGCTCTTAATAGTAACTAGCTGATTACTTGTGAAGAGGAATGTTCAACTTCCGCGCTTCGGAATTTAATATAACTACAAGAATCCGTTTGAATGGAAAAGCCGCAAGGAAAGGATGACGAGGAAATGCAGAGAGAAAGAGAGAGAGGGGGGGAGGGGAACTGGGAGAGAGGGGGGAGGGGGAGGGGAGACAGAGAGGAGAGGAGAGGGGAGAGAGGGGGGAGGGAGAGAGAAGGGGAGGGAGAGAGAAGGGGGAGAGGGAGAGGGAAAGAGAGGGGAGGGGGAGGAGAGAGGGGAGGGGGAGGGGAGAGAGAGGGGAGAGAAGGGGGAGAGGGGAGATAGAGGAGGGGGAGGGAGGGGGGGAGAGAGAGAAAGAGAAACTAGCTTACGTTCTGGGCGTTACCCCTTGGCGAGAGATCTCTGGAGCTGGATATTCCTGGAACACAGCAACAACAACCACACATTAGTCACTTGTTATTGCATTCCACACACACAGTAATGATGCACGAGTGTTTTTTCCTCATCTCATAAACTCACCGATGAGTAAGGTTTGATCTTCAAGTTGCTGCCGACCTGCGAGAAGGACCCGACCAAGACTTTGGTGGAGAAGGAGGCGTCGAAGGGCCTCTCGTTCCCGTTGTCGGCGTCGTCAGAGTCCTCGGGGGTGTCCTCGTTGGACACGTCGAAGCTGACGACCGTCGGTTGGCCTTGGCTCTCCGCAGTGAAACTCAGGTCGGAGGTCGACTTCACGGACTCTCCCCCGGTAGCCTCAGCTTCAGTCACCTCTTCTTCGACTTTGGCTTCTTCTTCCATCACCTCGGGAGCTGCTGCTTCAGCTACCACGGATTCCTCACCCGGCGCCTCCTCGGGAGCTGCTTCTTCCGGACGCTCATCTTCAGCTACCACGGCTTCCTCACCTGTGGTTTCCGGTTCTTCTGGTGCCTCCTCGGGAGCTGCTTCTTCCAGATCTGCCACGGCTTCCTCACCCGTCGTTTCCGGTTCTTCTGGCGCTTCCTCGGGAGCTGCTTCTTCCAGAGGCTCATCTTCTGCTACCACGGCTTCCTCACCCGGCGCCTCCTCGGGAGCTGCTTCTTCCGGACGCTCATCTTCTGCTACCACGGCTTCCTCACCCGGCGCCTCCTCAGGAGCTGCTTCTTCCAGATCTGCCACGGCTTCCTCACCCGTGGTTTCCGGTTCTTCTGGCGCCTCTTCAGGAGCTGCTTCTTCCAGATCTGCCACGGCTTCCTCACCCGTGGTTTCCGGTTCTTCTGGCGCCTCCTCGGGAGCTGCTTCTTCCTGACCTGCCACGGCTTCCTCACCAGTGGTTTCCGGTTCTTCTGGCGCCTCCTCGGGAGCTGCTTCTTCCAGAGGCTCATCTTCAGCTACCACGGCTTCCTCACCCGGCGCCTCCTCAGGAGCTGCTTCTTCCTGACCTGCCACGGCTTCCTCACCCGTGGTTTCCGGTTCTTCTGGCGCTTCCTCCGCTTCTGCGGGTTCAACAGATGGTTCTTCATCCATCACAACCTCCTCAGGCGCTTCTTCAGGAGGCTGATCTTCGGCTGCCTCTTCGACTGCCAAGACTTCCTCGTCTGCGGTTTCCGCTTCTTCTGACGCTTCCTCCGCTCCGGGTTCAGACGATTCAACCACGGATCCAGCCCCTTGTGTTTTAACAGATGCGTCCCAGTCCATTCCCCCAACTTCTTCCGCGTCTTCGATTTCTTCTGGCTGCGCTTCCTCGCCTTCATCTGACTCTTCGGGTCGTGCAGTTTCGGAAGCTTCTAGGACTATTTCAACTTCGGCTGGTTCAGCGTTATCGACGGTTTCCACAGACTTCTGATCAGCAACCGGTTCCTCTGTTGCTTCAGGTTCTCCACTTTCCTCACCTTCAGGACCTTGTTCCGGTGGCGCCTCAACCTCAACAAGCGCGTCTTCTGCCGGCGCTTCTTCGACAGTTTCTTCTTCTTCTTCTGTCACCTCAGGCTCTTCGCACACCACCTCTTCAGGGCCTTCCTCCGGTGCCTCAGCCTCATCAAGCACGTCTTCTGCCGGCGCTTCTTCGCCAGGTTCTTCGCACTCCACCTCTTCAGGACCTTCCTCCGGCGTCTCTGCCTCATCTTCTGCCGCAGCTCCTTCTTCCGTCACCTCAGGTTCTCCGATTTCCTCGACCTGCTCGTCTTCCGCCGCTGCTTGTTCTCCAGTCTCTTCCTCCGGTCCTGCGTCTTCTACGGCCGGGGCAGTTTCTCCCGGAAGGTCTATTTCCACGTCTTCCGGCGCCTCTTGCTCCCCTGACGGTTCCTCGGGCTCTTCCGCGACAGTTTCAGCGGAACCTTGGACATCCACCTCCTGTTCGGCGGCTGGTTCCTCCGTCACCTCTGGCTCCGGGGCAGCCTCAGCCTCTGGCTGCTTGTCGTCTTCCTCCACCGCCGCCGCCTGCTCTCCCGTCTCTTCCGGCGGCTCCTGAGGCTCCTCCACTTGATCTTCCGCGGGAACAGTCGCGTCGGACGCCTCCTCCACTATGTTGGTCTCGGCTTCCTCCGGGGGCTCCTCCTGCTCAGCCACGTCCACGGCCTCCACGTCCTCGGCCTCCTCCACGTCTGGCAGCCAGCACTCTTCTATTATCTCTTCCTCAGAGACGACGGCCTCTGGCGGCGACTCCGTGGAAGCTCCGCTCCTCCTCTGCTTGTACAGGACCTGCACGCTCGTCCACATGTACACCTGGATCACTGCCAACAAACAACGCCAGCTCGTGTGGACACTTCCCGCGATAACAGCGACCGTATACTGAATTTACAAACATTTATTTGTTTGGTGGTCTGACGCCGCAACCCTCCACGCCAAATTACCGTGCGCAAGCCTTTTCATTTCGCGTTATAACTAGCAGAACCCACATCCTCCCCCCCTCCCATCTACATAGCGTATTCCATCCTTGCCCTCCCTCCACTGTTCACTTCCCTCTAATCCTAATTTTACAAGAGCCTCGTGTCTTCAAGACGTGATATGCTATTAATCCATCATCCCTTCTCCTGGTCAACGTCCTCCATATTGTTCGCCTTTCCCTCCCTAATCTGTTTAGAACTTCCTGGTTCTATTTGTATTGTATTTCACGTGACTACAGGTGGTCCTTTGCCCGGTGGCAGTATCATAAAATTAGAACGTATTTAGTAAATTGAGTACAAAGATAAATTACAGAAAAAGAAAAACATTAAAATTATAAAATATTTTCCCTTCCCTTTTTTTTTTACGAAATAAGTTCCTAACTTTTCGCGGAAGACGTGGACGGGTTGCAGCGGGACCACCACATTAACAGAGAGTTGGAACCTGTTTCGAGGACGGAGGCGACGGTGGCGTCGCAGCAGCGGCAGAGGTTGCCGTAACCCTCGCTGCAGCAGAGGAAGACGCCCGCCCCCATGGCCACGGAGTCCACCAGCAGGTTCCTCAGCCCCGCCACCACCAGCCACGGCAGGATCAGGACGGGGAACACGTCCTGCGGCGACATCATTAACCAAATAAGGTTAAAAAAAATCAAACCCTCAGTGACGTAAGGAAAGCTACTGGCAACATGAAACTCTCCTCTTAAGAAGAGATTTCTTTCTCAATTGCAAAGGCTGACGGAAACTGCTTAGCTCAGTGATGGGCAAACTTTTTAAATTAAGGGGGGTGAGGGGGTGAAGGGGGGAAACGCCAAAAAAGAAAAAGAAAAATAACTTGAGGCGTGCCAATTTTTTCTTAAAAAAATTAAAATACATTTTACAAAATTCTTGTATATATATATATATATATATATATATATATATATAGTGACACTAAACCCTATTAATGTCTGAAAGATGAAGGGGAACGTGATGAATGAACCTGTGACTACATTTCTAAAACGAAAGATAGAAATAAAGAGGAAAATGTTTATTTTTCTTATAGTCAATTATCCTTTTCCTATTAGTCACATCATAGATTAGGAATAATTTCGCGCGGGCCGGATGAAACATTTCGGGGTGGGGTGGGGCCTAGTTTGCCCATCACTGGACTTTAGCCGATAGCGGGACATTTTCAACATTACATTCCCTCACACAAACACATACACGAGGGGAGAGAGAGAAGAGAGAGGGGTAGAGAGAGAGGAGGGAGGGAAATGGGGAGAGAGAGAGGGAGGGAGAGGAAGGGTGAGAGAGGGAGGGGGAGGGAAAGGGGGAGATAGATAGAGGGAGGGAGAGGAGGGAGGGAGAGGAGGGAGGGAAACGGGGAGAGAAAAGGAGGGATGGTTAGAGTGGGAGAGAGAGGAGGGAGGGAAAGGGGGAGATAAATAGAGGGAGGGAGGGACAGGGAGAGGGATAGAGAGGAGGACGGGAAAGGGGGAGAGAGAGGGAGGGAGAGAGGGGGAGAGAGGGAGGGAAAGGGAAAGGGGGAGAGAGAGGGAGGGAGAGAGAGGGGAGAGATGGATATATATAGAGAGAGATACAAATGGATAGAGACAGAGGTGGTTAGAGAAAGAGACAGAGATGATAATTAGATAGATAGATGCAAAGAGAATAACTGGAGGATCATCTCAATGGGAAACAAACTCCGGAGAATCTAGTCGCTGTTCTTATCAAATCAGAAGAAAACTGGGTACGGACATGTTGCAAATATTTTGATGAGGAAAAAGGTGTAAAATGTACATTTCGCGATTTGTACTGTCGGGACAACACCATCATCCTCAAGATAGTCCCCGGGATTGACTGAAAATGTCCGAAAGGAATGATGTGTAAATAAATATGTCTGTAGTTATAAGATGTACATATAGATATAAGATTCACGTAGTTATAATAGTAGTAGTAAATAAATAGATGTAGTATAGGTCCCATTGAAGAAAAATAGCAATAATGAAAAGTAATGTATATAATAGTATATAGTATATAAATGGGGGGATTTTTGTATCGTTGTGGCGTATGAGGCGCAGTTCGCCCAACAACAATGCCTAGTCCCGCCGAAAGATGGTGTTTCCACCGAGGGGGATAGACCCCCCTTGCCGGGAACGATGGTGACGCCCCGCGGGAGAAATAGGGGCAGGAACCCCGAAATGTTGAGAAATGAGGGGAATTCCCCGCGCAGAAAGGCTGTATAAGTAAGCCGATGGTGGCTCGAGATCAGAGAGTGGAGAGAGACTTCAGAGTAGATCAAGAGTGGGCAGACCAGACGAGAGCAAGAAACCCCAAGAAAGGGAGGCGACCAACCAGATCATAACCCGGGAGGACGATTGCTCGACCCCAGAAGGCAGGTCGTGTTGATCAGGACCCCAAAGGAGAGCGAGTGTGCGCAGAGAGCAGATATCCAGAGGACGCACAAAACATTCGAGAGGTGGATGTTTGTTGGGCCAGTAATTGTGGCTGATGCATACTCCATCTCTTGAGAGACCCAAAATCCCCCGAGATTAAGCCCGTGTCTTCACTTAAATTAATAAACAAAATTATTAAAATTGACCATATTTGTAATTTAAATTAATAAATTTTTTATATACAAAAAAGTATATTACAATATATATACATATATATATATATATAGTCCCGGGGAGGAAGGAAGATGTCAGGTAATAATAAGGGGTTTAGTGGGGTAAGAATCACACACTGTTGAGGAGTGAGTGCGGACCCTCCATCTTTTCAAGATTCCACTTTTTGTCCCTCGTAAAAAAAGATAGATAGATAGATGGATAGACATAGACAGAGAGAGAGATATTATAATTAGACATGTGACTCACCAGCAGCACGCAGGCCGTCATGAGGATCTGCGTGGCGAGGTACGCGAGGGACGACTTGTTGATGATGACCACGACGATGGGCAGAACTGCAAGAGGAGAAGAAGAGGAGGAGGAAGAGGAGGATGCATCATGAGGGAACTCGCCTCGCGTCTCACCTACTTGTTTTGATGAGGTGTCCCTCGCATGCGCTCCCTCTAGACACCCGCGGGCCCCACACCTCCTGCATCTTCAGCTGAGGCGCGTACCACAAGCATTCCAGCAAAGTCTCCGCCTGGAACACACCCCTTTAATATATCAACACGTGAGGAGTAGAAAAATACTGGACTACGTTCAGGGCGTTTCTAAATATAAAGGCTCATGCATAACCTCTACAGAAGACAGGCAGCAGTAATTAGAAATAGAAGGTGAAGAAAGGGGAAAGCAGAAATGAAGAAAGGAGTAAGACAAGGATGACATTTTTTTTAAAACAAGTCTTGTACTACGTGAAATGGGAAATAAAATGAGGAGAAAGAAGGCTTATACGTAAACCCCTACAGAAGACAGGCAGCAGTAATTAGAAATAGAAGATGAAGGAAAGGGAAAAGCAAAAATGAAGAAAGGAGTAAGACAAGGATGAGATTTTTTTTAATAAAATAACTCTTGTATTACGTGAACTGGGAAATAAAATGAGGAGAAAGAAGGCTTATACATAACCTCTACAGAAGACAGGCGGCAGTAATTAGAAATAGAAGATGAAGAAAAGGGAAAGCAGAAATGAAGAAAGGAGTAAGACAAGGATGAGATTTTTTTTAAAAAAACTCTTGTATTACGTGAACTGGGAAATAAAATGAGGAGAAAGAAGGCTCATACATAACCTCTACAGAAGACAGGCGGCAGTAATTAGAAATAGAAGATGAAGAAAAGGGAAAGCAGAAATGAAGAAAGGAGTAAGACAAGGATGATAGATTTTTTTTAAAAAAGTCTTGTATTACGTGAACTGGGAAATAAAAGGAGGAGAAAGAAAGCTTAGACATAACCTCAACAGAACACAGGCGGCAGTAATTAGAAATACAAGATGAAGAAAAGAAAGCCGTAATCAAGAAAGGAGTAAGACAAGGATGAGATTTTTTTTTAAAAAAAAGTCTTATATTACGTGAACTGGGAAATAAAATGAGGAGAAAGGAGGCTTATACGTAAACCTCAACAGAAGACAGGCAGCAGAAATTAGAAATAGAAGATGAAGAAAAGGGAAAGCAGAAATGAAGAAAGGAGTAAGACAAGGATGAGATTTTTCTTTATAAAAACTCTTGTACTACGTGAACTGGGAAATAAAATGAGGAAAAAGGAGGTTTATACGTAAACCTCTAGAGAAGACAGGCGGCAGTAATAAGAATTGAAGAAGAACAAGAAAAGGGAAAGGAGAAATGGAGAGAGTAGTGAGACCTGCTCTTTAAGTTATATATATAGAACAGGCGACGAAAAAGGGTTGAAATGGAATATGGGAAAAGGAATCATACTGCGAGGAGAAGAAGAAATAAAAAAAACCACCTACGCTTTGCCGACGATGTTGTAGTATTAGGGGAGTGAGAAGGAGACTTGGAGACCGTAATAAATGGCATGAACGTGGTCCTGGAAAAGGAAGAGTTCAATATGAGGATTAATAGAGGGGAAACCAAGTACGGGAAACAGTGGAGTAACAAAGGCTGATAGATTGGTAAGGGATATTTTGACAGAAGTTAAGGAATTCTGCTACTAGAGCAGGACAGCAAGGAAGAGGAATTAACTTTCGGGTTAATATAAGTCTGAATATTAGGAAAACGTTGCTAAAAATTTTGTTACATCATGCCTGTGTGTGTGTGGATGGACCAAAAAAATTTCGTTTTTTCTCTCTACGTAAACGTCAGTAGTACGAGGAGCGAACGACAGGTGGGACATGGGTCGTGTTTGTGACGTCATCAAGACAGTGATACGTCAGAGGCCTGACAGTGTGACGAATTAAGATAATATGTTACAAATGTAATTGAGATAAATCCGTCAGGTATGTGGTAAAAGGAAAATTAAACATCAATGTAATAATCCAGATCCTAGAAATGGTTGCTTCTATGTACATATATATTTTTTTTCATCAAATATTGCAGATGAACGTGACTTCTTCAGCTCCTGAGAGAAATATAAAGTGACATTTAACTGTATAACATCATGTCAATAAACGAAGACTGAAATTGGGTATCCATTCATTAATATCAACTTTAAATAGTCTGGTTGTCTCCAAACATATGTGACTTTATATTTTAAAAAAATGAGTTTGCGCCAATGTGAAGTGGATATTTATTTTTTGACTCAAGACGTCACATGTAATTATAGATTGTTAGAAACAGTTGTTATGACTTACGATGCCGAAGGTAGCCATGTACAGCAGCTCCTGCCTCGCGTTCAGGAACCAGTTATCAAAGAGTCTGGCCATAGCGAACTCCGACTATCGACTCATCTAAACTTGAAAAATTTTTATTATTTATATGAATGAATAAATAATAATTTTTTTTAATTAAAAAAACCCAAATCAAATCATGTTTTCTTTTTCTTTCTGTGAATGTCAGAGGAAATAGACTACCAAGCAACCAAAGTAAACTTTTATATTATACAGAGTACGAGAGACGTTAGTTTATCTTCCAAAGATATTACACGACTCTAACTCGTCGCTGACTTTCTGTCTTATTATTATTTTACTGAAAAAAAACCCAACATTTTTTCCTGTCCGATATTTTTAAAAGTTATAAATAAAATACTTGTACATTGCTAAGTTTGATGAATGTAGAATGTTCTGAGATGAATAAACTTTTATATTATACAAAGTACTAGAGACGTTGGTTTATCTTCCAAAGATATTACACGACTCTAACTCGTCGCTGACTTTCTGTCTTGTTATTTTACTGAAAAAAAACCAACATTTTTTCCTGTCCGATATTTTTAAAAGTTATAAATAAAATACTTGTACATTGCTAAGTTTGATGAATGTAGAATGTTCTGAGATGAATAAACTTTTATATTATACAAAGTACTAGAGACGTTGGTTTATCTTCCAAAGATATTACACGACTCTAACTCGTCGCTGACTTTCTGTCTTATTATTATTTTACTGAAAAAAAACCCAACATTTTTTCCTGTCCGATATTTTTAAAAGTTATAAATAAAATACTTGTACATTGCTAAGTTTGATGAATGTAGAATGTTCTGAGATGAATAAACTTTTATATTATACAAAGTACTAGAGACGTTGGTTTATCTTCCAAAGATATTACACGACTCTAACTCGTCGCTGACTTTCTGTCTTATTATTATTTTACTGAAAAAAACAACAACATTTTTTCCTGTCCGATATTTTTAAAAGTTATAAATAAAATACTTGTACATTGCTAAGTTTGATGAATGTAGATGAGATGAATAAACTTTTATATTATACAAAGTACTAGAGACGTTGGTTTATCTTCCAAAGATATTACACGACTCTAACTCGTCGCTGACTTTCTGTCTTATTATTATTTTACTGAAAAAAACAACAACATTTTTTCCTGTCCGATATTTTTAAAAGTTATAAATAAAATACTTGTACATTGCTAAGTTTGATGAATGTAGAATGTTCTGAGATGAATAAACTTTTATATTATACAAAGTACTAGAGACGTTGGTTTATCTTCCAAAGATATTACACGACTCTAACTCGTCGCTGACTTTCTGTCTTATTATTATTTTACTGAAAAAAAAACCCAACATTTTTTCCTGTCCGATATTTTTAAAAGTTATAAATAAAAATACTTGTACATTGCTAAGTTTGATGAATGTAGAATGTTCTGAGATGAATAAACTTTTTATTATACAAAGTACTAGAGACGTTGTTTTATCTTCCAAAGATATTACACGACTCTAACTCATCGCTGACTTTCTATCTTATTATTATTTTACTGAAAAAAAAACCCAACATTTTTTCCTGTCCGATATTTTTAAAAGTTATAAATAAAATACTTGTACATTGCTAAGTTTGATGAATGTAGAATGTTCTGAGATGAATATGGAGCGTTCGTCTATCAGCTTCTATTATAATGGGAAAATAATAATTATTAACGCTCTACGAGACAGTGTCTGAGATTTATTTCCCCCCATGTATATAGTTACATTTTGTGGAAGAAGGGGGGGGGGAGCGATTAATGAATTACGTAAGAAACTACTGAACGTTTCAAAAAGAACCATCTCACTTCACATGTGAATAACTTAAAAAAAAATTATACCAAGATGTCCGATAAACGATTTCTAATAGATTCCGACCGTAAGGCTGATGGATTCTCTAGATTTTCTCCGAGTGACAAGAAGTGCCTCTGTTTTTTTCTTCCGCCAGTTGCAGCCCGTAGCCATTGCCCAATCACATAAATAGCCTCATTGGCCACTGCGACGACGACAATAGTGCAGAGATAACTCTTAACCAGTCAGCGATGCAGCGTCAGAATCAGCTGTAGCTGTGATGACGTGTCACGTGGTCGTCTCTCGTGTTCTGCGTTGGCTCCCACAGAGGGAATAGAATATCGCTAATAAGGATTTGAATGTCTCCCGAAGCCCAGAAGTGACTGCGGGGCTTACCTGATCATGTCGGGAATGCCTCCTGCACTCTCTCTCTCTGGGCACTTTTTTTTTATCAAAGTTCTCATATGCCGAGACACCTTCACCTATTTTAGGAGGTATATGTACCGGGGTCAAAGACCTTGGGCATGCATATGGCAAGAGCTGTCCTCCGCTGATCCCATTGGATCAGTCGTCGGCCAACTGCCTCCTGAAACTGGTGGAGACACGGAGAAGGGAATGCTGCTGCGTCCCCACAGCAAACTCGTCTCCCGTCATTCACAGGGAAGGGGCGTGAGAATAGTAGCCAATGCCCCCCGACCTACCTGATGCAGGTTTTCTAGGGTTTTCCCTGCACATCTCTTTAGGTGAAACACCCCTGGGGTAGGATCCTTAAACCATAGCCCGGGGGCCCACTAGTCAACCCTTGCTGGGCTACCTTGCTCTACCTTCCGCATCCCCCCTTTTCAATTCCCTTCCTATGCTATAAAGGGGAGTTGCCTGTTTCAGGATCACCCTCATGTAGCCTGTTACCTCCCCAAAAAAACCTGCATGCCCTAGCTTGGGTAGGAATAGTAAGGGAAGTCATGACACCTGACCAACAAGGTGGAGGGCGATGGAATTGGAAATCTAATTGGTCGGAAATTTATTCGATTTAATTTATTTTTTAAAAAAACACGCTGTAATTTGTAGAGGGGATGATAATAACCAGAGGTGAAACGTTTAGAGTTGTCAGGCCTGAAGGAGTGAGTTGCAAACGGCACGTGCCTCGCCTCGCCGCAAGATGGCCGCGCGTCGTAATTGGAGCATTAGGCGAAGAGTGAAACCAGCCAAGGCGAACCAGCGGCTGGCTCTTGACGAAATTTCGCGTGACCCACTTGCCGATGGCCCTCGAGTCACGCGACAGTTGTGATCCTCATCACCGCCGCCAGGGGGAATCTCTCCTCATAAACCAACCAACCAGCTTCAGGAGATCCCTTTCCTGATGGGAAGGAAAGTGTCATGCCATGATTCTTCAGCGAGGTCCCGTGCTCTCAGTGGCAGACAACTTGACTCACCTGACGTTGGTGAACGTCTTGCACGCCTCACAGAAAAATCAAGATTAGGGACAAATTACACTTGCATTTCAAAAGGAACCATAACCAGAACGAAAGGCCATCGCAAAAAATTCACGGACATGACCTGGCACAAGTAGACGAGCCTCGGGGTAAATATAACAGACGAGAACACCGGAATTCAGCCAAAGGGTGAAACGGAACTCTTCCATCAACCAGTCTTCTGCTCCGTATTCCAGTTTGGATGAGAAACATGGAGACTAAATAACGAAACAGGATCTCAATAAAGCTTTTAGCTTACGAAAAAAATATTGGGGCCTACTAAAGAACAAGGAAAATGGAGAAAGAAAACGTAATAGAGAGAAATAAAGTAGAAGTAATAAATACGGTTAAGTGCGGAAGAATCCGCTGGTAGAAGCGGAGGTGAAAGCCGATGTAGACCAACAAAAACACAAAATTACTAAATTATTGGTTAAAAATTTAGGAACGAAACGTCGAATGCGAACAACTTTTAATGTGTTCTTGTAGTTTTCAGCCCAAAGACTCCTCTCATGCAACCCTCCATGCTAACCTACCTTGCGCACATTTCCAGTGATCGGCTAACCGACGACTATCTCTCTTTCCTTTCCTAATTAATTGTTTTAATTAACATGACAATGGCATTTCCTGACTCATATATATATATAATTAATTAATTAATTAGCCGATCACTGGAAATGTCTTCCTAACTTTCTGATGAAGGGAGGGGGGAAGGTGCCTCCGAAAATTCAAGTTCTCTAAACCTCACAAGGTGTCTACCTCAGGTAACTGACCTTCTTTCTATCTCTCTCTCCTTTCCCCATTAGTTGTTATATATATGAAACGTTGAGCCTCTACAGGATTCACTCACTATCTGTCCATTTCAAAGATATTTCAGACACCACCTGACTTGTATTGTATTGTATTTATTAAATCTACAAATGCTGTAGCCGCTTCCCCGGTGGCAGATACATAGAACTTAAACAATAATTAATAAACTGGTCGTAAGGACCATATTTAACCCTATAGTTGAATGTATAATTATATTCAATATAAATAAATAAGTGTGGAATCATATTATTAGAAATTAATTATTAAAAAAAATAATAGTATTGTTTTCCCTGAAAAAAAACAACTGGAAATATATTTCACTGTAGTATATTTTTTAGAGATTTGGCAGCACTGATGACGTCACTGCACTACACTACACTTATTTTAGATTGAGTCGAAATTTTCGTTTCTGTTAGAGGAAGTTCTTTCCCCCTCCAGATTGTTCCAGTCATTATTAATTGTCCTATTTTAGGAATGAGTATTTTCCAACGCCTCTGTTTTTTTGGGTTCCTTGCTTGTAATTTAAACAGTTGATTTCTCCTCCTCCTCCTTCTC
The DNA here is from genome assembly GCA_034510155.1 of Eucriotettix oculatus. Classification (NCBI taxonomy): domain Eukaryota; kingdom Metazoa; phylum Arthropoda; class Insecta; order Orthoptera; family Tetrigidae; genus Eucriotettix; species Eucriotettix oculatus. The sequence continues at coordinate 5,638,373 of CM067379.1, forward strand.
CTTTTTCTCCTCCATGCCTCTTCCTTTATCTCCTCCTCCCCTTCATCTCCTTCTCCTCCTCCACCATCTCCTCCTCCCCTTCATCTCCTTCTCCTCCTCCTCCTCCTCCTCCTCCCCCTCTTCATCTCCTTATCCTCCTCCATCTCCTCCTCCCCTTCATATCCTTCTCCTTCTCCACCTCCTCCCCCTCTTCATCTCCTTATCCTCCTCCATCTCCTCCTCCCCTTCATCTCCTTCTCCTCCTCCATCTCCTCCTCCCCTTCATCTCCTTCTCCTCGTCCTCCATCTCCTCCTCCTCCATCTCCTCCTCCTCTTCATCTCCTTATCCTCCTCCATCTCCTCCTCCTCTTCATCTCCTTCTCCTCCTCCTCCATCTCCTCCTCCTCCTTCATCTCCTTCTCCTCCTCTGCTCCTCCTCTTCGTCTCCTCCTCCTCCATCTCCTCCTCCTCCTTCATCTCCTTCTCCTCGTCCATCTCCTCTTCCTCTTCATCTCCTTATCCTCCTCCATCTCCTCCTCTTCATCTCCTTCTCCTCCTCCTCCATCTCCTCCTCCCCTTCATCTCCTTCTCCTCGTCCATCTCCTCTTCCTCTTCATCTCCTTATCCTCCTCCATCTCCTCCTCCTCCTCCTCCTCCTCCTCCTCCTCTTCATCTCTTTCTCTTCCTCCATTTCCTCCTCCTCCTCCTCCCGTTCCGAGTCGATTCTTTCATTCTATCTCGGATTCCCCTGCCAAGGTGGTTTTTGACCTGCAAAAGCTCTGTAGAAGATGTGTAGCCTGTCTGTTTCTCTTCTTATCCCACCCCTCTAGTCGCTGCTTTTACGTTTCCGTTCCCAGGTCCCTATTTGTACGAATTTTGCCGCCCCCTTCTCTGCACCACCCTTCTCTAAGGATTCTATTTGACCCTATCTCCTGTACGGATCCCAGGGGCATCATGCTGCTGCAGCACCATACTGATTAAGAAAGTTTCCAAATATTAGATAAAGACAAAATTTATTCACATATTATTTAGGTTAATTTCCTGAAGATCTAATTCCCTTCATGTCGCTGGCATTTTCAGGAATAATTTATAAAGTGTTTTGAAGCTGCAAGGTGCCTGACCTCTGGTTGTTGTTGTCTGCACTGTGAACCTTGGTCAGGAACCATTCCTGGTCGTTAAGTTGAGATTAGTTATTTTGTTGGTCGTAACAATGTAGTAATTTTTTAATCGGTGGGAGGGAGTGACAGTCTCCGCCGCGCGCCATGGGAGGGGAGGACAGGGGAGGGGACGGTGGTGACTTTCCCGAGGCTCGCCAGTAGCTGTTTAGCCATAGTGAGTGCGCCATGGTGGACTACTGGTCCGTGCCCAACTTCGGGCAGAGCTTCGACAACGCCTTCCTCCTCCCGCATCACGACTTCCAGCTGGAGCAGAGGCAGACGCCCCCGCAAGGTCACGATTATACCAGTATCTGTTTTTTGGGGGGTCTAACAGTCTACATGAGGGGGCAGGCAACTCCCCTTTAATACCCCAGGAAGGGAATTGAAAAGGTAGAGCAAGGTAGCCAAGGAAGAGTGAGTTCACTAGGACCCCTGGGCTATGGCTTGAGGATCTTACCCAGGCGTTGTTTCACCTAAACAGATGCAGGGAAAATCCTAGAGAACCTGCATCAGGATTTCTTTCCCTTGCCCATTTCTCATTATCATTTTAAAAAAAATTAGTATTAATTTTATAACTTCCTTAATTTATGTTTGGTTCAATTTAAATCTAAATTGAGACGTGGTTGTGTGACATATTCGTCTTTTTTGTTTGTTTTCGTTTTCAAAATTGTAACTTTTCACACAGTCAAGTTTAAGTGTTTAATGAACCCCCATATTTAATGTCCCCCGCTTTTAGACGTCGTTGCTTTTAACAGGTCCTTTGATTACTTATTTGCAATGTATTCTTTATCTTATATTTGGGTTGGAAGCTGCCCTTGAGAGAAATTCAACATTTTTACTCTCATTAAAATTTAAAAATTTTAAGTTTTATCAATACTAATCTTACGAACAACCTGAAAGTTTAATAATTTTCGTGTAATTATTAATTTTTTTGTATTATCATTACCCCGAGGAAGTTCAAAAAATATGGTGACGAAACGTCGATTCAAGAAAATCAAAAAAATTAATTGTCTGTGTCTGGTCCTTGGAGTATTTCGTCCTTTTAATTTTTTTTTAAATTTATTGATCAAAGATCTGACTTTTATAGGGAGAAAAGTTTAGAAGTTTTTTATGTGTATGTTATAACAATATAAAATAAGTAAAAAAACAGTCTAAAAAGTGAGCATTAAAAATATAAAACTATTTACTAACAATTTATGGGGGGGTGGGTGGGGGGAGGTTAACAGGCTTGCATGAGGGTGATCCTGAAACAGGTAACTGCCCTTTAATAGCATAGGAAGGGAATGCTTTATTAACAACAAAAAAACGAAGTTTCTTCACGTGTAAATTTAATATTCTTTTCGACTGAGGAAGTCAACAGGTAAATTTGTTAAGTTTTTAACCATGTTATTTATATAAAAATTCAAAATAAAACTCAGAATTAGTTTATTTTAATATTGTGTTTTGCAGTTAAGCCTGATGAGGTCTCAAAATGGAGATGAAACGTCGCTCTTGTTTATAAATAGTCATATTTTTTAGTGCTGAATTTTTTTTGGCCATTTTTTTTATTTATTTATTGTATAAGTATTTAAGATGTAGTTATAATAATTTATTCTGCTTCCACACACACACACACACACACTTGCGGTGGCATAAGGTGAAAGTTTCAGTGATGCGTCATGAAAAGATAATTCTCCTCAACAGCACTGGAATAGATACAAAAGGAAGGATGTGGAAGTCTGGAAGACAATGCAGGGGGAAATCCTCCATGAGGTGTTTTTTTCGGGGTCCGAGACGAGGAGGAGAAGAAATCCCTGACCCTCTACAAAGAAGAGGAAGCGACCTGATTGTCATGGCACGTGCCCTTGGCGCCAGGACTCGACTGGCCGGAGGGGGAAACACACACACACACATGCGCACAGTAACAATTATAAAGCGAGACTTGCTATTTTACTCGTCCTTAGGTGGATATTTTTTTTTGGTTTCCGACCTCGCGAGTGACCTCAAGAGTGTTTGTGAAGCGACCTCCAACCTTCAAATATGGAGGAACAAACAGGGAACTTATAAATACGGACACGGGAGGCTTTCTCGGGTGAAGAAAGGCCGTAGGAACAGTTGCTAGGGGAATTGAGGTGTGTTATATGTATATACAACCCACATGGATTACTTGTTCCTGTCAATTGAGACAATCACGCCTCGGGAAGAGTAAGTAATACACACACACACACCGGTGAGTGAAAATGGCGTGACCGTGAGTTTCTTTTAGCGATAACTGACAGCCAGCTTATCGTTGCTGTCTGACAGGAGAACACGACACAACCACCAACTAACCGACCGTAAACTTTCACAAGGAATTAAATTTACTACCGAAATACGCGAAACCTTTCAGGTTTGTTAATTTATTTCGTTTTTGGAGGGGGGAGATTAACAAGTTACATGAGGGTGATCCTGCAACAGGCAAATCCCCTTTAATAGCATGGGAAGGGGAATTGAAAAAAAAAGGAGAGGGGGAGAAAGGATGCGGAAGGTGGAGCAAGGTAGACGAGGAAGAGTTCACTAGGGGGCGCCAACCCGGGGCTGTAATAATAATAATAATAATCATATTCCGTAGATCCTGTAAAGAAGCTAAGCTTCAAGGATGTGGAATAATGGGTCAGGGCAGGGTGTGTACATATTTATTACATTATTTTATTGTGTAAAAGATAAATATACTTATAAACAAATTTTTGTATTATAAACAACTAATTAATTAATTACTCTTCTCCGATTCTTCTATAAATTCCTTTATTGAATAGAAGGAGGAGGAGTGGCTAAGCAAAAAGATGAGCATAATTCAGTGTTAAATTTACCTTGATTATCATTGGACAACTGTTTAATTCTGTGCTGACTGCAGTCACGTGTTGAAGTGGATTATGGATGGATAATGCTGCACACCTTTCTGTCTGTGCAATTGACAATGTTTTACATTTTTTATACAGATTATTTTTGTTGCTTGTATTGAAGGGATGAATAATATCAGTATTATTCAAAAAGATAAGCGCCTCCTATTTGTGATTACAAGTAACATCAAATGAATAAATGTATTGGCACGTCAAAGTGAAAATACCTAACTGTTTGAACAGAGTTCTGCAAGAAGTTGTTGTTGACTTAATGAAATGATTTTATTTAGTGTGTAGTGTTTATAAAAGTAATGTGACATGTTCTGACGTGGATATTTCACAGGGCAAAGATGACTTAGTAAGGAAGTAAGTAAAGTTCAATAGACCCTGTGAAATTTGTTTGCTGTCCTTGGAGACGTTGGCAGCCCTGTCTGGTCACGCTAACTGTCGTGTGTTGATTGTCCTTTATCCTGAATTTTAATGAGATATTATTTCCTCTCGCCGAGACGCCTTAACGACGCGTGGGGAAACTTGGACGTGACGTCACGCCTGTAAACAACTTCCTCATCCTCACGTGAAATTAGAGAGCAAAACCTCGTCCTTTCCTTCCCGTCAGCGGAAGATTTTTAACAGTGCCGCTTTGGCTCCGCAGACAACCCGCCGAAAAGAAAACGGGAGGACGTTTACCAGATTGTCATCGTCGGCGGGGAAAAAGCCGGAACGGGTTGTTTAGGAGAGGAGAAAGATTTTGTCATCCTTATCATCCAGTCCTTTGAGATGAGGTATTACCATGTAGGTTATGCACAAAAAAGAATGAAGACAATATCTTAATATTTGTGCCGCATAGAAGGGTTTTTGGTTGCATAAATCATTAGATTAAAAAAGGGGGATTGTATGGCTAGAAAGAAAATTTTAAACGACAGATCACAAGAAAAGTTAAAATCGGAGAACAATTTTCGGATTGAGGCAGGCATTGGAACGTCTGTTCGGGAGTTCCTCAAGGCTCTGTAATAGGACCATTACTGTATTAAATACATTAATGTTCGGGAGTTCCTCAAGGCTCTGTAATAGGACCATTACTGTATTAAATATATTAATGTTCGGGAGTTCCTCAAGGCTCTATAATAGGACCATTACTGTATTAAATACATTAATGACTTACCAAATTATTTAAGGGACACGGGGACTGAAATTTCGGCCAAAATCTGAAAAAAAAATTAGATTTTCTGCTTTCCCCCCTTTTATATTAATATGCCTATAAGCCTTACAGATCATATAGCAGAACTAATAATGAAATAATAAAGAAAAAAACTCCACATTTTTTCTGAAGAAAGAAAAAAATTCATTATTTTATAATCAAATCCATTTAAATTTCTCCTGAGCCTTTAAAAATGACGAAATCGACTTTAAAGTTCTGCTATATGATCTGTAAGGCTTATAGGCGTATTAATATAAAGGGGGGAGGGGGAAAGTAGAAAATCTATTTTTTTTTCTTCAGATTTTGGCCGAAATTTCAGTCCCCGTGTCCCTTAAATAATTTGGTAAGTCATTAATATATTTAATACAGTAATGGTCCTATTACAGAGCCTTGAGGAACTCCCGAACATTAATATATTTAATACAGTAATGGTCCTATTATAGAGCCTTGAGGAACTCCCGAACAGACGTTACAATGCCTGCCTCAATCCGAAAATTGTTCTCCGATTTTAACTTTTCTTGCGATCTGTCGTTTAAAATTTTCTTTCTAGCCATAAAATCTAATCCTGTTTTTTTTAATCTAATTTATCCAATAGGATATCTTGAGGCACTACGTCAAAGGCTGTGATAGCTCCATTTATTATTCTACCTCCTCCCCCACCCCTCCACATTATCTACTTCATCAGCTAACTCTTGAAACAGATTTATCATCTGGCTTTCGCACGAGAATCCTTCCCGAAAAAAGGAGCCACCCCTTTTTCTATCAAAGTTTAGATCTGACGTAGGCTGCTAATAAGTGAACGCGAATGAATGGTCCTATTATAGAGCCTTGAGGAACTCCCGAACATTAATATATTTAATACAGTAATGGTCCTATTATAGAGCCTTGAGGAACTCCCGAACATTAATATATTTAATACAGTAATGGTCCTATTACAGAGCCTTGAGGAACTCCCCAACTGAGCCTTTAAAAATGACGAAATCGACTTTAAAGTTCTGCTATATGATCTGTAAGACTTATAGGCGTATTAATATAAAGGGGGGGAAAGTAGAAAATCTAATTTTTTTCTTCAGATTTTGGCTGAAATTTCAGTCCCCGTGTCCCTTAAATAATTTGGTAAGTCATTAATAAAAATATACAGTAATGGTCCTATTACAGAGCCTTGAGGAACTCCCGAATTGTACAGATGTTTAAATAAACAATTCTTAATTTCACTAAAAGTCTTCGCAGTCTCTAATTTTTATTGGCAACTCGTTAAATTATTTTATGCCTTTAATAAAATATACCATTTCGTTTTAAATGTAACCTAGCTTCGGTTAGTATCTAATTCTACTTTACTTCTATCATTGCATGGGTTTATAAGCTAGGTAATTATTGAAATTGTTGATACATTTGTACAAACATTAAACACCGGGCAGTCTTTACTTGTATGAGTTGAGAGTGAGAGACGGAGGTCGAAGCGTCACTAGAGCAAGTGGTTGTGTTGTCCTTGACTAGTCACCAGGGAGTGGTCGGTTCCGTTGCATTCAACGAGTCCGATTGTCTACTGCTGCTGACGACGTGAAAGGACGGGAACAAGGAGACGACGGTCTTGAATGTGGAAAAGGCGACTCTGGACCGGTTCTGGACGCTCCCGAAGCAGTTCCCGTTCCTTCTGCAGACAGACGCGAAACCTCGACCTCACGCACGTGAAAGTTGTCCAGTCAGCACCATGTGTGCGCTGTATCAGGTACACAGCACACGCGTGCTTGCCTCTCATCCACACACACATCAGGAGACATTATTTCTCCCCCCCCCCATGTTACATTTTGTGGGAGGGGGGAAAGGGGGGGGAGCGTTAATGAATTACGTAAATAACTACTGAACGTTTCAAAAAGAACCATCTCACTTCACATGTGAATAACTTTAAAAAAAATTAAATAACACAAAATTAATAACTGCCTTTTTTTTAAAAGGATTCAATATAAATTAAATTGAAAAACGACCAACTGACCGACACGCCACGCTTTTAATACAATTATTGTGACGTTTCGTTCCCTTCGTTTGGGGCTTCATCTAGTTTTTTATTTTTACATTTTGAAACATTAATTTTTTTTTCAAAAAAATAGAGGTCCAATTAAATACGAGTATATTAAATTATAAAAAGATCGAAGGTTTTCCCGGTGTACATTCAGAATAAACGATTCTTGTTTTTTTCCACCTGGGTTAAATGGAGTTTAAAACCACGACGTTTCGATGGCGGCGTAGTACTCTGCACATCGATTTCAAAAGGACGTTCTCAGTCACTGTGACCGCTGTGGCATTTATTATGGACGGGTTTGTTGTTTAATGGGCACATTTACCAACGGTGCTCAGGGATAAATTATCACAGACGCTCAGGAACCTTTGCTTTGCGATTCTTTCCCGTATGTGTTTGGTTCCCACCAGACATTTTTTTTCTCCTCGAGGTCCCTTAAGAACCGAAGGGGACAACGGGGGGCCGGCGCCTGTAATCAGGAAAGGCTCCTGATGTTCCCTTGGGAAAGAAAGACAAGAAGAGAAATTTGGCTAATAACCATTGTATGTAAACGGCTGGGGTAAAATGAAACCCGGTTAAAGTTGTCTATTATCACTTTTAAAGAGTATTTGCCAAATAAATTTTCTCACGGCAGCTGATAATTACGGAGACAGAGAAAGTTATAATATGTGACGTCACAACTGTGACGTCATTGTTTATGGCGCCTCAGGCCACCCGTGAAAAGTGAAGATGGGAGGGGGAGGGGGAGGACATAGTCTTGTCTGAAATTTAGAGAACCTCGATGTTGGCCTTACCTAAAATTGAGGGCCGATGTCGAATTCACAAATTTTCGGAGTAAAGTTGTCAGTTACTTGTTTACGTGTTTTTTTCGTATTAGTGTGGAAATGCTACAGTTGGCAACGCGTTGGTGGGGGGTAAATGCCGAGGTTGGCAGCACTATGACGTCACACTCGGCCTCCAAATGGTCAATTTACGATAATTTTAAAGTCCGTATATCTTCAAAATTAGTGATTTCTTACAATTTTTTGTTATGTTTTCCGTTCTAAAAACAGCGATTTTTGGCCATTTTCTTTTTTCTTTTTTTTTTAAAAAAATATTTCTGCTTGTTTACACACCATAATTTGCAACCGTATTTTTTTAACATGAGTATTATTTGTTGGGGAGGTTAACCTAAAAAATTATAGGCGAGTAAGTGCATATACGAACTTATTTAAGAATAAAGTTTATAAATAAATTTTTAAAAAATACGTAAATTACTTCAAATAAATACTACTTACATTTTAAAAAAAATTAAGAATATTTTGTGAAACTTGCCCATTGAAGCATTTGTTGGAACGAAAATTTTTTCCTCGGGATCTTCTGTATCCACTTTTGACGAAGATCTGGGTCGTTGGGAATTTTAAAAAAAACAGAATGTTTAGGTCCACCGTCATAATTACTGCGACGTCGTGATGATTTCTTTTAAAAAAATGCAGAAAGCAAGACACGAGGTCAAAACTAATCAAATGTAAAATGGCCGAACGGTGGTCTTAGCCTGCAGTGACGTCACGAGCTGTTCAGGCCTCCTGTACATGGGGCGTTGGTTGGTTGGTTACATCAGGCGGGCTTTCGGGGGGACTCCTGAGGTATCAGTTTCCCCAGAAAAGACTGGAAACACCTGAGGACTGGGCGTTGCCCTTCAGTCACCATCTACCGTCTGGAACTCCACGAACAACTGACTTCCTCAATCTTTTTCAACCGACCTCGGATATCACTTCTAGATCCGACTTACCCACGGCTTTAGCCACCATCGGGTTCGTCTTCTCCCTGAGTTCCACACAATGGCGGTGGTGGGGGTTCACGCACCAGGTTACTGAACCTTTTCCTGTCAAAATGTTGAGGCTGACGATTTTGAGTATATTTAATTTGAATATATTGCATTTAATTATTATGGATCATAAAAATCGAAATCGTGGTATTACAATTTTAAAATTTCGATTAGAAATATAACTCAAATTAAGTTTTAGTAAATATATTAATTTACGAGTAAAATGTATAATCAACTTGGCTGAGTCGGTCGGTAAAGCAAAAAAAAGAATCTATGCAGCTTCTAAACGGCGGCTGCTGCTGATCCCCGGGGGAACGCCGCGGCTAGTGACGAACAACGATATATAATTGTAATCAAAACAATCGCGAATCAATGGTTTAATTGTGGAAAGTCGGGGTTAAAAATGCCGTTACCAGATGTTAACAACAAGGGCCTGGTGGGTGACGTCGTCGTTCCTGGTTTGCCGTTGCCACCGGAGGTTCCTTTGCTGGATCACGTCTCCTCTAGATCCTCTAGCGCCTCTTCTTCTTCAGCTTAAATCTCCATCAAATTTTATCTTTTTGTTTTCCGTACTCCCATCAAATGAATCTTCTTTCTCATAACATGCCGAATTTAACTTTTACGGATGTTGCTTCTTCAGCCACTGCTCTCTCTCTCTCTTCTCTCTCTCTCTTCTCTCTTTTTCTCTCTCTCTCTTTCTCTCTCTCTTTTTCTCTCTCTTTCTCTCTGTCTCTCTCTCTCTCTCTCTCTCTCTCTCTCTCTCTCTCTTTCTCTCTCAGCAGAGCTCCCCGGACCAACTGTTCAAATACAATGCACTCCAGGCAATAAATAATGTTGTAAACGGTGACGTTTCCCGCCTACTCGGCCTCACTAAACCACCCTCGTTCTTCGTCCTGCTGTAAGCAAATAACAAAAACTAAATTATTTTTGCTTTACCCGTTCAATGTAGGGGGTGTCATGAGTCACCACTATATATATATACATATAGTTGGTAGTGCACACAGTGGACTGAGTGAGTGATAGTGAAAGTGGACGAGGCCCGCCCTCTTATCCCTTACGTCAGGAAATAACCGATTTGGAAGAGTTAATTGGGCGAGCGGCTGTGGAGCATGTTTCCCAACATAACTCGCTAAACAGCCGCACCATTGCCATAGCCAGGGGAGGAGGAGGGGCAAGCACTTTCTCTCTCTCTGCATGGGCCGGTTTTTCAGCCTTCCGTGTCATCGAGAGCAAGTTACGACTCGCTTCACTTCAACTCTAAAGCCTTCCACTCAGTCCGCTCTAATTACCTAATCTAACCTAACATAACCTAACCTAACCTATAGCCACGTCACACTCCATCCAAACATTTGATAATAATCAAACTTGCATGTGCTATCCTACTCTAGTTAAGTAACTTCCTTTGTTATTCCACTGTTTCCCATCCCGTCACCTTGGTTTTCCCTCTATTGGTGACCCTCGTGTTGAACTCTTCCTCCAGGCCCTCCTCGTTCATGCCTTTTATTATCATTTCTTCTTCTGCAGTGTCATCGGCAAACCTATTCTGTTTCGAACTTCCTGGTTAGTTACCCTTATTCTCCTGTAGCACCACATTGAAAGGCTTCTATTATTATTTAACCTTTCTGCAACTCCTATCGTCCAGATTTTGCGCCGATATATATCCCCCCCACGGCCCCATATCCAACCTTAATAGCTACAATTTCCCAATTTTCACCCGTAAGTAAATACCTCTTCCTAGTTGCCCTGTGTTATCCTACTCTAGTTATTACGCTGCTGCCCAAGTAGGAGAATTCCTTTAACTTCCGTCAAAAATGTCCCTTCCAAATCTCACAGGCTTTGTTATTCCACTGTTTTTCCCCCCTACCTACACTCCATCAACTTGGTTTTTTCCACCTCCTCTCTATTATTAATTCTTCGTCCAGGACCACGTTCATGCCATTTACTTGTTGCTGCCAAGTCTTCTTTTCAATAGCTTATTTATTTATTTTCATCAACGTAGAGTCATTTAACTTCAAGTAACTTGTGTGTGGCTGTTGGAAATGAAGAAAGTGCAGACTGTCGAATAACGGTCAACTTATTTGCCTTGTAACATGAAAAGTTACGGTGAACAATGCAGGCCAGGCTTGCGATTTGTTGCAATTGTTGAGGAACTGACGCAACCCGGGGCCAACAATGTGGTCTGGCGAGACGCCATTGGGTCATGGGGAGAAGCTGTGTCGGCGGAGGGACGAAGAGAGAGGGAATGGCCACGGCCCTGAAGACATAATTTTTCTTCATACTCTGATTGAAATTAAAAACTATTAAAA
>CM067379.1:5654694-5876192 GCA_034510155.1 Eucriotettix oculatus
ACCTCCGTGTACAGGATGGCCGTGGACGCGTGCGGCCGCCTCTGGGTGCTGGACTCGGGGGTGGTGAACGCCCTCACGAGCATGCGGCAGGAGTGTCCGCCCAAGCTGCTGGTCTTCGACCTGCGCACGGACGAGCTGCTGTGGCGCTTCGAGCTGCCCCGCGACCAGGTCAAGCAGGACTCGCTCTTCACCAACGTGGCCGTGGACGTGCGCGACGGTCGCTGCGACGACGCCCACGCCTACCTCACGGACGTGTGGGGCTTCGCCGTCGTCGTCTACAGCTGGCGTCTGGACCGCTCCTGGAGGGTCTCGCACCCCTTCTTCTACCCGGACCCTCTGGCGGCGCGCTACGACCTCCACGGACTCGTCTTCCGCTGGACCGACGGCGTCTTCGGGCTGTCGCTGTCGCCCGTGGACCCCCGCTCCGGGGACAGGACGCTCTTCTTCCACCCCATGACCAGCTTCCGCGAGTTCTCCGTGCCCACGTCCGTGCTGAGGAACGAGACCGCGGCCGGCAGCAGCGACGACGCCTTCAGGCTGCTCGAGGAGCCCAGGGGCTTCCGCAGCAGCCACGCCTCCGCCTCCTCCATGGACAGGAACGGCGTCATGTTCTACAACCTCGTCACGCAGGACGCCGTGAGTCCACGATCCCTTAACACTCTTCCAAGGCAGCAGGAACCTTCCCGCAGACACTAGGTTTTGATTGATTAAATACCCCTGCGGGGCTCGAACTCTCTTTTTAATCAAAGTTCTCATATGCCGAGACACCTTCACCTATTTTAGGAGGTATATGCACTGGGGTCAAAGACCTTGGGCATATGGCAAGAGTTGTTGTCCGCTGATCCCATTGAATCAGTCGGCCAACTGCCTCCTGAAACTGGTGGAGACATGGAGAAGGGAATGCTGCGACCCCACAGCAAACTCGTCTCCCGTCATTCATAGGGAAGGGCGTGAGAATAGTAGCCCAAACACCCCCCAGACCTACCTGATGCAGGTTTTCTAGGGTTTTCCCTGCATCTCTTTAGGTGAAACACCGGGTAGGATCCTTAAACCATAGCCCGGACGCCCTAGTTAACCCTTGGCTACCTTGCTCTACCTTCCGCATCCCCCCTTTTCAATTCCCTTCCTATGCTATTAAAGGGGAGTTGCCTGTTTCAGGATCACCCTCATGTAGCCTGTTAACCCCCCAAAAAAAGAACCAATCGAATTCCCTTCATATCATAAAAATCCTCTCATGTCTCCAAGTGGAGAGTCAAACACATTCCCACTAAAACCTCCCTTGTATTATTTAGACACTGGAATTATTCCTGTCTCACTTCTCCTTCTTCTTCACTACGCACTACAGCTCGATGTGAGCCTTTGGCCTCCGCCACTTTGCTCCGCTGTTCCCTGCCCACGGTCCTCCGTCCTCGAATTCACACGACCGTTAGGTTCTACTCCTTCGCACTGGCCATCCATCTAGTTCTAGGGCGTCCTTTTCTTCTTCTCCTCAAGTAAAGTCTTCCCTTCCACATTTTCTTTGGAAGTTTACCCTCATCTATTCTTATAATATGGCCCAGCCATCATAAAGTCTTTGAGATTTTATGAATTTAACAATATCTTTGCCATTCATTACATCATTCAGCTCCTGGTTACTATGTGTTGATCTAATCCTCCCAAGTCACAAAACTTTTTCTGAGTGTTCTTCTTTCAAAGGCTCTAAGGGTGTTGTTAGCATCAGTAAGAGTTAAGAGTCCATGCCTCTGAGCCATATGTGACGTCCTGCAGACTTTTACTTTGGTGTCACGAGAAATTAGTCTGTTTTCGGAGGAGAAATGAATTTTCATGGTAGGCTCAGCTTCCAGCCTGAATCCTTTCTGTCTCACACATTTAGAAAAATCCCATCGGTGATGTTTTCCAGAACCAAATATTCAACCCCTGCACCAACCACATATCTCAGGGGTTCACCTAAAGCAACCCTTCAGCCTAATCACACATGTCCACACACTCTTGAAAATGAGTCATTGAAACAATTTAATCTTATTAAGTACTTATGATCCAGAACTGACTATTGTAATCCTAAATCCCTTCTATGACCATTCATAACTTTCATCCACCCACATCATTTCAACTCTATTTATATATATTACTTACATTATCTGACTGTTTGGAAAGAAATAAGCAGTGCAACAGCCTATAAGTTAGAAAAAAATTAATATAAACTTTTATTTAACATTAGTATACAACATTTTGTTCCTTAAATTTGAAACCTTGTCTTGTGTCCCTTAAACTCTAAAAATACAACAACAAAAAAATTACAGTATAATACAAATATCACAAAAATATAAAAATTACTTATGAAAACAAGAAATTAAAAAGGGATGATAATTTATCCCTGCACAAGTGAAGTGGCTGAAGTAACACTCATAAGCATATGGTTAGTCTACAGCAAGAAAATGGCAATTTTTAAACCAATGAATGGGATGGAATGTTTATAGTTGTACAGAATCATAAATTCTGTTTATATTATTTGTGTCATTTTGAACAACGATGACAAAATTGTTACATCTTATATGAAGCATCTCACTCGACAGTCGAGAATGCGTTCAACATCTGAAGTACTAACGTTTTGCCAATCAGTTTTATGGCTGTTAAAATATACATGCTTCAACAACACTGAATAATTTTGTTCATTACACTTAAAATATTATTTCTTTGCCTCCTGTTTGTTGTTCCCACTCCTCAGAAGTTCTTTAAGCCACGTCCATGCCCTCTTCAGTTTAGCCTGAATCATTTTTCTACTCTCATGTGACTGTCCTAAAGGATTCCTGTGGTTTATTATCTAGATCTGACTCATTGTCTTAGTATCCAGGACTTTTCCCCTTTGCTTTTATTTGAAATATCTCTCATTCCTTGATAGTAACATGAAGTAATATTTCTTCTCAACTGATATATAACTTTTCCTTCCCCCAGGTGGGCTGCTGGAACTCGAGGCAGCCTTACGGGTACCGGATGGCGCTGCAAGGGATCGTGGCTCAGGACAATGAGACGCTGGTCTTCCCCAACGACCTCAAGGTGGACCACGAGCGCCGCCAGAACCTGTGGGTGCTGAGCAACAAGCTGCCCGTGTTCCTGTACAGCAACCTCGACCCCAACCAGATCAACTTCAGGGTGATGACGACGCCCACGGACGTGGCGGTCTCCGGGACGGTCTGCGACCCCAACTACCCGGCGCACCCGCTGACGAACCCCATCCCCGACAGTCAGCTTGTGTGTCCGGCCAACTGAAGAAGCAATTCAGCTCCTCTTCCCGACCTGTCACTTTAGACTTGTCCTCCTCTTCTTCATTACAAATAGTTTGTGGGAAATAAACCATACTGACCTACTCTTCCTTATTTCAAATAGCCCCGTACAAATATCCACCAACAACCAAAAATAAAAAAGTAATTGAATTTACAATTTATTTAACCACTATTATTTCCATATTTAACTTCTTATATCACTTACTTACATTTTTTTTATAGAAAATATGCTATTTTTGTTTCCTGATTGTATAAAGGTCATATTGTTATCTTTTGGTAATTTGTAAATATTATTTTCAAACTGTTAAAATAAACTTTTGTTACAAAAAAGCAGTAGTAAATGAATTGAAATGACAGCAAAACCATCACACTTCATTTTCTATAAGGCACAAAACTTGCTCATACATCTTTATTATTTCAAGCTTAATGAACAGTTCCAAACAAGCTGAAAATTCCACGAAGTGCCAAGGAAATTGTTATTTACACAAAGAAAATGTGGTTAACTGATCCAAATTATTAAGAAGGAAATTGTGAAATTGCCAGTTGAATTATAATTATTTATATGTTTTCCCATAGGCCCAGATTCTGTTGAAGAGGACAAACTTCAATTTTTCATTCTCAAAGAATTAATTTCAAAGAAATATTTCTTTGGTCCTTTCAAGTAATAAGAGATATTGCGAATAACATCATCATGGATACTAAGACAATGAATCAGATCTCGATGATAAACCACACGAATCTTCTTGGAAGGAGTAAAATGCTTCAGTAGGTTAAACTGAGGAGGGCAGTGACCTGCCTTAAAGGATGGGGCTTCCAAGAAGTGGGAACAACAAACAGGATGATGTGAAAGAAATAATTTAAAATTTAGTGCTCATAATTGATTGGCAAAATGTTGAAATATTAAATGGCTGTTAATGGCTACAATTTTTATTATTAATTGATCTTTGTCAGTTTTGAATTATTGAATATAACAGAATATAGATTCTCCATCGAGAAACATTCTTCTTCTTCATCATTAATTATTGGGATAAATTTCCAAAACAATTTCCAGGGTAAGTCAGGAGAAGACAATAGTAACCCCGGGGGTTGGTTCACTTCGCTGTAATCTTCGCAGACAAGGTTACTTACTCATTTACTTGGCCAGTATACTGAAGAACTGGATAAGTTCAGGATAAAATCTCCGATTGTGTGACTCTGTTCTTGAGCTGACTATGAAACTATTATGAATCCAATATCACGCATGAGCTATTTCTTCTTAAAGAAATGCAAGTAAAGCAACGATATTACCCTTTCCAACCAAATGACTGGAATGTGTAAGCCATTTTCAATAGTTTTGGTGTGAGTTTGAAGCAGAGGATCACACACACATTTAACATTGTCTCCAGTAACATAATGAGTCAGTTTTGACTCTGCAAAACCAGAAATGTGGCTAAACAAACTTGTTACTTTTTCAGAAGATATATTTTTTTTGTCATTCTTTTTCTAAACTTCCTTGTAAGTTTACCTTAACTTATTTGATAGACTTAACCTGATATATTTGTTTGATAATGATGCAGAGGTTGTATATGTAAGGGACAATATCATAACATCATAGCTGTGAGTCAAGTGTAATTCGACACTACAAAGTACACTTCACAATTGGAAATGTTTCTATGGAAAAAATTAACAATTACTATAACCAAGAGAAAAATGTGTGTAAAAAAGTATTTAAACATTGCTAAAAATATATATAAACTGGCAAATAATGAAATTAGGTATAAATAGAATGTTCAATAAAGTCAAAATACTTTAAATAGAGATTTAAATCTCATGTAAGAACAACAAAAGAAATACGATGTTTAAACCCAGCTTTGTGATATTTGTTAAGTGTAATTTCACAAGATGTAAGTCTCAAATATTCAAATATTCTGACTTTATTGGACAGCTTATTTACTTTATTTATTCTTAATTTCACAGAAGTATTAATTGTGTAAACAATTTTATTGCAGATTATGCACTAAATTTTTTTCCATTATTTTCAATCTAATGAAATTAAAAAATAAGAATAGAACTGTATAGACATGTTTATAACAGCATCAGTTTCTAGAAAATGAAAGAATCATTTAAAAGTACTCAATTACCATATCTGAGTAATTAAATGGAAGAAAAAAACCTACTGGACAGAGTTTCTATTCCACTGAACTACAGTACTTGATGAGTCCCGGAGCTGTGTGAGGCCTTCTATGAACACAAGTACAATATGTGGGTAACAAATATGATTTTCAAATGCCTAAAGGGTTAAACTAAAATGTAATTCGGTAGTATATTAAGAGTGTAATAATAAATCTTTAACTCAAAATAATTTGGAACTATGGGGATGTACAATAGAAAATAATATCAACTAAATACAGACATTCCAAAATAAAGCTTTACATGCTATGGTACATTAGAAATGCTGATATCCATAAAGCCCTTGGAATTGCATGAAAACACACAAGTTCTTCAGCTCTCGGACAAGACAACAAATACCTGCTCAGAAGACCAAAGGGAAGGAAACCATATGAACTAGTGTGAGTGATAAATTACAAAATAGAGCAAGCTGCATGAGTGTGAAGTAAAGTCATAGGACAACAATGAAAACTAAGGGATGCTGTTGGACTAATTTGGCTAATATGTGACTAGATACAAGAATTAACAACATAGAACTAATGGTTGGTCACTACAGACCAGTTTTAGTTAGGGCGGTGCTTTTTAATGGGTAAAAATCCCACACACTGTGAAGTATGGGTTTCATGGCATCTTTCTGAAGATTTTCACAACAGAAGTGCTTAAATAGGGATTCAATTTGACAATAGTTTATTTTGGTTTACACATAAATTGATATCATTTGAATGAAAATTCTTTGTGGCTCTTTATATTTAAAAAAATTGGCTTGATCCAATCACAATAAACTGAAGTATTAATTTAGTTTTCTTTTGAAATTAATCTTTATTTTTTATATATAAATCCACCATTTTTATTTTTATGGGGCATACCATAAGAGTTGCCCAGTGCTCATATTGAAGCAGTCTGGTCGAGGTTTATAGTCACGTTAGTTACATCGCCACAGAAAAACCCACATCTCCTATTATAAGAAGGGTGTGGAATGGATACCCGCTGCCTTGCCTTGCATCACTTTTTGGTGAATGTCATGTATGATCATTAAACTATACCCTGGGGAACCCTGATTAATTAACCCTTGGTTACCCTGTTTTCCCTTCCACATATGCTATTTAAGGTGAAAGCCAGCTCATTTAGCTTGTCACTCACAAATAAGATATTCTTGATAGGTCTAATAATTTAACACAATGTCAACAGACAAATCTGACTGTATCAGACGAAAGATCATATAATTATCAACTAACTGACATAAACTATCTTAATGACTATGCCTTTTATTACTGTATTCATTGTTAGTCCACAACAGGCATGCAAACCCAAGGCAGTCACAATAAAATTACTCCTACATAATACTCCTCCTTATTAAGGATTTTGAAGAGCACTGGAATAAAAGTCTTATACATTACCTCTACAGAAGACATGCAGCAGTAATTAGAATAGAATATCAAGAAAAGAAAACCATAATCAAGAAAGGGGTAAGACAAGGATGCAGCAGTCTGTCACACATGCTGTGTAACTTATATATAGAACAGGCGATGAAGAAAGTTAAAACAAAATATGGAAAAGAAATCATACTGCAAGGAGAATAAATAAAAACCCTACACTTTGCCAATGATATTGTTGTAGTAATAAGGAAGTCAGAAGAAGATCCCAAGTCTTCTTCTGACTTCCTTAATACTACAATAAATACCATAATAAATGGCATGAACGGAGTCCTGGAGGAAGAGTTCAATGCGAGGATAACTAGAGGGAACACCAAGGTAATGGAATGTAGTATGGGAAACAGTAGAATAACAAAGGCTGTTAGATTGGAAAGGGATATTTTGACAGAAGTTTAGGAATTCTGCTTCTTGGGAAGCATAATAACTGGAGTAGGATAGCAACAGGCAAGGAAGAGGAATTTACTTACAGCCAACATAAGTGTAAATATTAGGAAATCATTATTAAAAATTTTGTGTGTGGAACGTGGCCCTTATATGGGTGCGAAACGTGGACGGGAGGAGTTGAAGACAGGAAAAGAATAGAAACCTTTGAAATGTGGTGCTGTAGGAGAATGCTGAATATCAGATGACGGATAAAATCAGGTAACGAGGAAGTTCTAAACAGAATAGGGGAAGAGCAAACGATATGCAGGACGTTCACCAAGAGGAGGGATAGATTAATAGGCATGCCACGTTTTCAGACATGAGGGTCTCGTAAAATTAGCATTAGTATGTATGTATAAAATGATATTCCATAGATCCTATAGAGAAGCAAGCACAAGCTTCAAGGATGATGTTGTGGAACACGAGTCAGAGATTTTACATAGTTAGGTTGCTGCTTTATTAATATTAGAATATACTGTAACTATTCATTAATTTTTAACTTATAATAAGATTTTCTTAAGTTCTATACAGAAGACATACAATTTGTCCCTCATATATATAAAATTGATAAATATTTTTACATCCTATACTAAAAAATTAGTGTTCTAATAATGCTCTTAGTTGGAAGTGTACCGGGTAAGAACAGAAGAGGGAGGCCAAGGATGGAAATACGCTAAGGAGATTAGGGAGGAGGATGTAAGATGTGTTAGCTATGATGAAATGAAAAGGCTTGCGCAAGATAGGTTAGCATGGAGGGTTTGCATCAGAACAGTCTTAGGACTGAATACCACAGCAACAACAACAACACTTCTAATCGAAAAATAAAAATTGTCGTTTAAAATGTTTTAAAATGAAAGAATGAAAAGAGAAAGACTACAAGAATTATTTAAACTCAACACTTCACTTCACTTCACTTTGGCTTTAACATTTAAATTCGACTCCATAATAATGTTGTTGAGAATAACCACTTCACTTCTCATGTTTCCTGAATTGTTCTCGGATTTATTTTCCTGAAGAAGATTTCCCTCACAGACTCTCCTGCCGCAGGTAAATTATTCAGGTCGTTGAATAAACTTGACAGTTGTTCCTCATATTTGATGACTTCTCGAGGTCGTCAGACATGGAATGGCGCAGAGACGACGACATTCGTTCGGACCAACACTTCTTCTGCAGGTTTATTTTTCTTTTCCCCCGGGGGGGAGGGAAAGTAAACCAAATATTCCGTGATGGAGGTTTGCGCTTCGCCCCCCGTGAAATCGCGTCGTCGTGTTGTTTGATTTTCGTGCTCGCTGCTTCGAAACGCCGACAGTTACGATTAGTTACGGACGAGAGTGGATTTTTGCGGCCACACTCGTTCCTCGACCGACATCATAAAGGACCTGGGGAAAAAAAGGAGGACCAAGAAGCTTGGAAGTGGCGCTCGCGGTACAAGCGCGATTCCCAGGCAAATAACGGAGGAAAAAGCCAAAAGGAAATAGTCAGGGTTTACATGGCATTTGAAGAAAAATCAGTGGCTACGATCAGCAAAAGAATCGTAGACATCATAAAGGACTACAAAAAAGAAGGAGGACCAAGAAGCTGTAACGCGTATAAAATTTCAGATAAATTAAGTTAACATTTTGTGTAAAATTCTGTAGAGAAGAGTCCTGAGGTATTCGCAAGGCAGGCAGGCACAATTCCGTGGAAAAACCAGACAAGACAAGCAAAACAATAACTTGTAGCAGCCTGACGACGGGTGCAGTCTTTGTCTCAAAGGTATTTGCGTCTCACCGAAAAAAAAAAACAGTTCCCCCAGGATTGCTAGGATGTTGGCCCTCCCAAAATTTGAATTTTTGGAGAGGAAGGAGGAGGGTAGGAACGCCGCCAACCCCCATTGGAGGAGGACCTGGGAAAAATAGAAAGAGCAGGGAGACGAACCACGTTTGAGGAGAGGTGAGTTTTGAGGTAGAAAGGACCTCGTAAAGGGGGATTCAAAAAGTAGAGTCGGAGGTGAGAGGACGACGGCAGGACTGACTTCAGGGCTAAGAGGACAACAAGGATACTACACCAAAATTCGAGGCTTGCTCACTGTCTCTATGCTGACCGGGAAGCTGGACCAGGACTGACGGTCAACAAAGAAACTTGGAAAGACGGATGTACAGTAATAAAAATAAAAAAAGCTACGTCACAAAGCTAGGGAATGGCGCTCTACTCACAAGCGGGATTTCCAAGGCGGATCAACAAATAACGGAGAAAAAAGGCCAAAAGTAAACACTCGGGGTTTTCATGGCAAAGATCAAAATTATTGGAGGAAAAAGCAGTGGCTACGATCAGAAAAAGAAACGTAGACATCATAAAGGACTGAAAAAAGAAAAGGAGGACCAAGAAACCTGG
Organism: Eucriotettix oculatus; assembly: GCA_034510155.1. Classification (NCBI taxonomy): domain Eukaryota; kingdom Metazoa; phylum Arthropoda; class Insecta; order Orthoptera; family Tetrigidae; genus Eucriotettix; species Eucriotettix oculatus. The sequence continues at coordinate 5,664,353 of CM067379.1, forward strand.
GAGTGGCGCTCTCCTCACAAGCGGGAATTACCAGGCGGATCAACAAATAACGGAAGAGAAGGCCAAAAGGAAATAGTCGGGGTTTACATGGCAAAGATCAAAATTATTGGAAGAAAAAGCAGTGGCTACGATCGGGAAAAGAAACGTAGACATCATAAAGGACTGAAAAAAGAAAAGGAGGACCGAGAAACCTGCAAGTGGCGCTCGCCTCACAAGCGCGATTTCCAAGGCGGATCAACAAATAACGGAGAAAAAAGGCACCGGGTAGGCCGAGGTCCTGACGTGTGGTCTCACATAACTGATAAATTTGTATTTCAGCGTAAAAGGAGAGGGGAGGTTACGGACGCCCTCAGCCTTGACACAGTGCTGCCTCTGGTGGCGGAATTCCTGGCGCCTCGCTGGTCCGTGACGAAATTCCTTCACGTCCTCACGACAAGCAGGAGCCAGGAGCCAGGGGCGGCTCAGACCGTCGTCCATCTGCTGCGTCACGAGTCCCTCAACCTTACGTCACGCGCCTGCAATATTACAGCAGGGTGCCCGGCGATGCCAGGACATGAATTACCTTTACCATCAGCAACGAATTTCCAATAACAGCAGTGGACTGTGCATTATTCTCATCACGTCCTAAGTAAGACAACCCAAACAATTTTATCACCAAAAAATATTTATTGAATATGTCCAAAACGTTTCGTTCACATTTGTTGCCTTCATCAGAAAACTCGACAAAAATGAAAAAATATATACATTTTGAATACAGAATATTTTATTACAATATAACAAATATAATCCTCCATGCTGTCCAATCTTGCGCAAGCCTTTACATCACACATCCTCCATAATCTCCTTAGCGTATTCCATCCTTGTCCTCCCTCTCCTCTGTTCACTTCCTTGCAGTGCTAATTTTACAAGACCCTCATGACTTAAAACGTGGCATGCTATTAATCTATCCCTTCTCTTGTTTAAAGTCCTCCGTATTGTTCCCTTTCCCCCCTATTCCGTTTAGTGATTCTATCCACCCATCATCTCGTTCTCCTACATCACCACACTTGAAAGGTTTCTATTCTTTTCCTGTCTGCAACTCTTATCGATTTCCTAATACCCATAAGTAAATTTCTCTTTTTCGCGAAAGCCTTCCTTGCCTGTTGCTATCCTTCTCTTTATGTCTACTATACTTCTACCATCCCTAGTTACTACACTTTCCAAGTAGCAGAATTCTTTAACTTCCGTCAAAATATCGCTTCTCAATCTAACAATCTTCGTTATTCCATTGTATTCAATCCCATCATCCATTACGTTGGTTTTCCCTCTATTAATCCTCATGTTGAACTCTTTCTCCAGGACCACGTCCATGCCATTTATTATGGTTTCCAAGTCTTCTTCTGACTCCCCCTAATACTACAATATCGTCGGAACAGCGTGAGGTTTTTATTTCTTCTCCTTGCAGTGTGATTCTTTTTCCACATTCCGTTTTAATTCTCTTCATCGCCTCTTCTATATTTATAAGTTAAAGAACATGGACTGCATCCTTGTCTTACTCCATTCATGATTTCTGCTTTCTTTTCTTCCCACATTTCAGAGGCTTCTATTCTTTTTCCTTTTTCCGCAACTCCTACCGTTGACGTTTCGGACCCACATAACGCCACACGCTCCATATCAACGTTATTAACAACGACTTCATAATATTCACGCTTCTATTAGCCTTAACTAAATTTTTCTTCCCTGCCTGTTGCTATCCTACTCCAGTTATTACGCTGCTTTTCAAGTAGCAGAATCCCTTTAACTTCCTTCAAAATATTCCTTCCCCAATGTAACAGCCTTTGTTATTCCACTGTTTCTCAAATCTACACTCTATTACGTTGTTTTTCCCATCAATTAATCCTCATATTGAATTTTTCTCCAGGACCACGTTCATGCCATTTATTATGGTTTCGAAGTCTTCTTCTGACTCCCCCTAATACTACAATATCGTCGGCAAAGCGTGAGGTTTTTATTTCTTCTCCTTGCAGTATGATTCCTTTTCCATATTCCGTTTTAACATTCTTCATCGCCTGTTCCATAAATAGGTTAAACAGCATGGGCGACAGACTGCTGCATCCTTGCCTTACTCCTTCCTTGATTACGGTTTTTCCTTTTCTTCGTCTTGTATTCTAATTACCGCTGCCTTCTATAACATCAATTTCTTTCAGGACTCTTTTAAATTGCGTGTATTTGTAATAAACACTTCAAATCTGGATTCCTATGTGCAAGCACAAACCTGGCATTTCCCCTCCGTGTCTCCTCCCCTCTCTCTCCTTACAAAGAGATTCGTATTCATCAAGTCCTCCGAGCGTTTACTTTACGACCGCCATTATTTACTCTTTACGTCCTACTCTCTCAAGTAATATCGCAGCAGTAGGTGACGGAATATAAATAATTCCCGACGTTCCTTGCTCCGCAGCGTGAATAACGGTTCCTTGGTTTTACATTTACGTGTTGCAAAAAAAATAAACCTTCTTTTAAAATATTAATTTTGTTTTCTTTGCAGTAAGAATTAGACAAAGATAATAAACCGTTCGAAAGGGAACATACTTTTTATTTCCTTGACATCTGTGACATTATTCTAACAGGAAAAGGACTTCGTTTCAGGTCAGTGCATATATATATATATATATATATATATATATATTAAATACATCATTTACCTTATAATAACACGATACTTTTCACTGGAAGATTTATGAAATATGATGTTGTTGTTGATGCTGTGGTATTCAGTCCTAAGACCCTCCATGTTAACCTATCTTGCGCAAGCCTTTTCATTTCCCCATAACTAGAACATCCTTTCACATCCTCCCTAGTCTGCTTAGCGTATTTCATTCTTTTGTACGGTTCCCTCTAATGCTAATTTTACAAGACCCTCGTGTCTTAAAGCCGTGGCCTATTAATTTATTATCCCTTGGTCTCTTGTTCAACGTCCTCCATATTTTTTCGCTCTTCCCCCTATTCTCTTTAGAACATCCTAGATAGTGATTCTGTCCATCCACCTCATCTCATTCTCCTATAGCACCACATTTCAAAGGCTTCTATTTTTTTTTCCTCTCCGAAACTGCTTATCGTCCACGTTTCGCACCCAAGTAAACGCAACGCTCCATACCAAAACATTTTTAGCAACGATTTCCTAATTTTCACACTTATATTACCCGTAAGTAAATCTCTCTTTTTCGCGAGAGACTTCCTTGTCTTTGTCATCGTACTCTAGTCTTTATGTCTACTATATACTTCTACCATCCCTAGTTATTACGTTTCCCAAGTACCAGAATTCCTTAACTTCCTTCAAAATATCCCTTACCAATCCTAACAGCCTTCGTTATTTTCCATCATACTACACTCCATCACCTTGGGCTTTCCCCCTCTATTAATCCTCATATTTAACTCTTCCTCGAAGAAGACCACGTTCACGGTTTCCAAGTCTTCTTCTTCTGACTCTCCTAATAGTATCATCATCAGCTAAGCGTAGGGTTTTTATTTATTCTCTTTGCAGTATGACTCCTTGGTAGAACAATGTTATTATTTGAAGTGGAATTAATCTTGTTAAATTCTCTTTAGAGGAGATTTTGGGTCAAAATATGTATAATCATCTATACAAAAAAAAAATTTATTTATATGAAACTTTTTTCAATAACATTTTCGTCAACATTTGTATATTCAATGTTATAGAATTTTTTAAATCGAACGATAAAGACCTGTAATTATATTTTACTTACCTTCAATTTGTCTCAGCGGATTATTTAAATGATGTATATATACTCTTCGCCATCAATGGCCGCCTGCAGCTTTTATCTTTCAATCTGGAAGTCTTTGCAATGGAGTGCATAATCGTAAATAACAGCGTTTGCAACTCGCAGGCTGTTAACCTTAACGGTGTATAAAGAGTTTTTCCTTCTCGCGAAAATGGCCGTCTCTGGAATGCATATTCATGGGTTATTTGGAAACGGTCCTTTGTCATTCCCTCCTCCTCCTCTCTTCCTCTCCTGCTGTAATGTTTATCTTCCTCCTCCTCCTCCTCCACCTCGTGTTATTCCAGCCATTGCTCCCACTGCGGGTTTTTACCTAAAAACGGCCAGAATTGCCTACTCTTCTCTTTTTCTCCATCTTCTTTCCATCGTCGTCGGGGATGATCAGCGCTTTCTGTGTCTAATGCACCTCGCATTGTACTAGAAAATGGCTGCAAAGTGCCTTATTCTCTTCTCTTCCCTCCCTTCCTCCTTTTTTATTTTTTTTTGCAGCTCAAGTTGCAATTGCCGTGACTTGCACTCGACTCGAAAACGGTTTAATTTGTCACTTCATTGCGAATTATTCTTTTATAATAATAAAAAGGAATTTTCCGGCTCGTTTATGGATTAAACCTTTTCACTTAGTATAAAAATAATAATAATAATAATAATAATTTTTTATTCCTATGTTGATCAGTCACATTAATAACCAAAACTATAATTTAATTACGATTATAAATTTATTTAGCAGGAGCATTGCCATAATCATCTACAAAATAAATACAAATTTTATGTATATATATGTATATGGAATTTGTTTAAAATTATGACAATAGAAAACAAATTTTGTTACATCAATGATTTAATTTTGTGTGTTATATATATATATTAAATTACATATAGTTATGTTTAACGCTTTTTTTGAAAAAAAAATGTGTTTGTCCAGTTTCTTGCTTCATAATGAGTAAATCCAATTTTTGACTTGTGACATTCTTCTTCCAAAGCAGCGATATTACGTAATTATTAACATAGATATCAACTAGACGTTAAAGATATTAGTTATTAAGTAGTTATTAAAAATAGATAATTATTTTTAGCAGTATCCTGATGACCGCATGTATGGAATACACGTTCCATGTGCCCTTGGGGGGGAAAAGGATAACGCGACAACATCGGTCTGAGGATTTTATCAGGGTAAGTGTGATTTTTTCGAGGACAAAGAGGTGTGAATTCCTGCGTATACCTGGGAGCTCGTGAACCCCGCATAAATTATTTCTCCTAGCCAAGGGACAAAATGGCGAGGACTGACCAAATTCACAAGCAGTGAAGGAGGAGGAATAATTTATGTACAGAGAATTTCAGACGCACCGAGTGTTTCATTAAGAAACCTTTATAGGGAGAAGGAGGTGAGGAAGATCTTGGGACGACATGGAGAAGGAAGAGGACCTGCGAAAAAAGGGAAACAGCCAGGTTGTGAACAGAATTTAATAAAATTTAGGCTTACGACTGCTGCGTCGACGAATATAAACTTTTAAAAACCCTCTCTTTGACGTTTCGACCCCGGCTTTCTTTTCATAATTATAATTTTCTGACATACCAAAATGTTTTAATTTTTTTCTATTGCGCACCATTTCTGACTAATTTCAAAGCCACACGCGTATTATTTTTATCCCCCCCCACCCTTCCCACTCCCCCTCTTGCTTCCCCTCTCACCTATTTTCCTTTTACACTAGTCCATTCCTCAAACGACCGGAATAATTTACCTACCTGATCGAGGTCAATGACTTTTCCCGGTCCACTCTCATTTTATCATCACATTATTATTATTATTTCTCCTCGTCTATTTTTCACGCGAATGTTTAACGGTTATAAAACAATTCAGCCCGTTGCGGTGTTCTATTCGTTTTCAACAATTTCCCTCGTCGCCCTGGTCTTCGTCGTCTTCCTGTCCTCATCCTCGCCGCTGCTGTCCCAAAACCTCGAAAATCTATCTCTTTTACAATCGATTTATTTTTTTACCCATGAAACATCTCATATTTGGGTATTTAAAATATTGCTTGTTTCGTTGGTTACTTGCTAAAATGACGCAGGTCAGATTTGTACGTGACGTGACGTGACGGCATCCCAGAGGATTACAAGTCGCCTCCGCCTCCTTTGCTAACTTACATTGCGAATAATAAAATAAATATCGCGATATATCCTATTAAAGACTTGTAGAGAGGATTTTGTAGGCGAATTTTTCATAAGGAACTCAGTTTCCGAAAATGTACCGTCGAGATGCGAAATTAAGGTCGGAGACAGAATCGATTCGAAAATCTCCCGCTTCACGGCAGGCAAAAACCGTTTAGTTCTGCGATGACGTCATCGAGAGCTACAGGTGGACGGTAGGAAGGTTACTCACTCTCTAAAGTCGAGGTCACGGGGAAGCCGCACGACGTTTCCCGCGTCGCCTTTTTTTTGGGGGGGGGGGAGCAGGCTGCACTAAAAACAGCAACTCCCCTTTAATAGCACTGGGAGGGAATTGAAAAAAAAGGAGATGTTGATGATGGAGAGGAGGCTACGTGAAGAAACATGAAACAGAAACTCCCCTTTAATAGCACTGGAAGGGAATTGAAAAAAAGGGGATGTTGATGATTGAGATGAGACTACGTGAAACATGAAACAGTAACTCCCCTTTAATAACACTGGAAGGGAATTGAAAAAAAGGGGATGTTGATGATTGAGATGAGACTACGTGAAACATGAAACAGCAACTCCCCTTTAATAACACTGGAAGGGAATTGAAAAATAAAGGGGATGTTGATCGTGATGAAGAGGAGGCTAGATGAAACATGAAACAGCAACTCTCCTTTAATAGCACTGGAAGGGAATTGAAAAAGAAAGGTGGTTGATGATGATGGCAGAGCAAGGTTACCAATGTTTGAGTGCGGCCCCTAGGGGCTATGGGTTTAAGGATCCTACCCTCGCGGTGTTTCACCTAACGAGATGCAGGGAAACCCATAGAAAACATGCATCAGGTAGGTAGGTCGGGCTACTGGGTACTATTTTCACGAGACGGGAGACTAGTCTGCCTCTGGGGTCGCAGCATTTCCCTTCTCCATGTCTCCACGAGTTTTATTAAGTCAGTTGTGCTGACTGATCCGATGGGGTCAGCGGACAACTCTTGCCTGATGCCGAAGGACTTCGACCCCAGTACATACACCCTCTGAAACAGGTGAAGGTGTCTCGGTATGTGGGGGTCAGGTGATCCCCGCTGTCACTGTGGGGGAAGAAATGCCTGCGAGAGGAAACCTCCAGGCAGTTACCAGTTTTTGTCAGAATACAACAACAGCAGGTGCGGGGAAACGATTTGGCAACATGGTGCGCAGGACCACTCGAGTGATTGGCAGAGATAATGTGAATGGCTGGATAGCATCTCTGATTCCCGCACGCGGTCAGCCGCCGCAATTTCCAGCTGATTGCAGGCGGCGGTGGAGTGGAGTGCGTGAGTGCGTCCGAGGATGGTTCGCGGTAGACCGCAGAGCGTGGAGGTCGCTGCTGTTCTTCTTCTTCCTGGTGCGTGCAGGACTTCCAAAATAGACGACGTTCTTGTCGTCCCCCACGAGGCTAAATCGAGAACTCTTATTGACTCGGTAAATGGGACGTGTAAACAGGAACGTGTAACCATTCAAAACACGCCCGAGGCCGCGGAAATGGCCGACAGCTGGGCCTTTCTGCTCCGGTGCACGAGATCCTCCAGGGGAACATTCCACTGCCACATTCTCACGTTAAAGCTTGTTAACTCTCAATAAATCCTCCAAGTGTCCCCTTCTTCTTGTGGTCTGATCCATGCGCAAACCTTTTCATTTCCACATAACCGGAACATCCCTCATCCTCCCTGATCTGTCCTCACCCCCACACAGTTCCCTATAATCCTAATTTTACAAAACCCTCATTTTTTCAAAACGTGGCCTGCTGATCTATCCTTTTCAAAGTCCTCCATATTGTTCCCTCTTCTCCTAGTCTCCCTAGAACTGCTTCGTCAGTTACCCTTCTCATTGTCCTGTAGCACCACGTTTCGAAAGCCTCCATTATTTTCCTGTCTGCAACTCCTACCTTTTCATTTCCACATAACCGGCACATCTTTTATCCTTCCTAAATCGGCTTAGCGTATTCCTTCATTTTCTCCCTCTTCTGTTCTTACCCTGACACACTTCCCTCGAATCCTAATTTTACGAAACCCTCATTTATTTTAAAAACGTGGCCAACTGATCTATCCTGTTCAAAGTCCTCCATATTGTTCCCTCTTCCCCCTAGTCTCCCTAGAACTGCTTCGTCAGTCACCCTATCCACCCTTCTCACTCTCCTGTAGTACCACGTTTCGAAACGTTCTATTATTTTCCTGTCTGCAACTCCTACCGTCCACGTTTCAGGACCCATACAACGCCACGCTCCATACCAACATTTTTAGCACACTTATATTGGGAGTAAGTAAATCCCTCTTCCTTGCCTGGTGCTATCCTTCTCTAGTTATTACGCTGCCCACGTCTCCACTCCCCCCTCCCCACTCCCCCAATATAACGCCACACTCCATACGAATCGATTCTAGTAACGAATGGGGGGAGAAAATATCCTAGAGGGGAATTTTGATGACGGGCCTATAATTGACCCTTGAGGTCCTCCACGCTTGCTGCTGAAGCTCTTGTCACTTGTCGTCGCCAGGTGTGTTTAACGACGATTCCCGTTACGGTGTCTTTCATCTCTCTCTCTCTCTCTCTCATTGCACATGTGAGTGAGTGAGTGAGTGTGTATTGTTGAAGATGTCCCGCTATCGGCCGGCTCCTGGACCAGTTCCTCTCAGAGGCAGGCAGGCAGGTACAGTTAGTCATCCTTGTGTGTTTGCGTTGGCGTTTTCACGCACGCTGACAGGAGTCGGCGAGTTCCTCGACTCCATAGTAGTCCATGGCAATTAGAGGGCGGCAGATAACGACCGCCTGGCCGCTATTCTAATAAGCAGGTCCACTGACACAGAGTTGGTCCAGCAACAGCAGCAAGTCGCCGGGGATGGATGCTTGAAGGCGAGGTCAACGTCGCCGTGGCCGTTACAGGAAGCAGGTTGCGAGGGTCAGGTCATGCATGTGGGAGACCGTTAAAGGCGACTTCCCGCTTAGGAATGGCCGAATCGTGCCCATTTGCGGCGAGAGGTTGGTACACGTGTTGTTCCACCACCCACCAACTAGATCCATTCCACTACATTCCTCTACACTCGCAGTGAATGACGACAGACACACTCGACTATTTTCCTCTTAGGCACGACTGACATTCCCACTTAGATTTCTTTACCTACGAATTGTGAATATTAGGAAGTTACAACGGAATATGGAAAAGTAATCAAAGTGCAAGGGAGAAGAAATAAAAACCCTACGCTTTGCCGACCAAATTGTAGTATCAGGGGAGTCAGAAGAAGACTTGGAAACAATAATAAAAGGCACGAACGAGTTCAATATGAGGATTAGTAGAGAGAAAACCAAGGTGACGGAGTGTAGTATGGGAAACAGTGGAATAACAAAGGCTGATAGATTGGGGAAGGGATATTTTGACGGAAATTAAGGAACTCTGCTACTTGGGCAGCGAAATAACTAGAGAAAGGAAAAGCGGTGGCGGAGAAACGTCGGCGCCCGGTCAGCGGGCAGGGGCTGCCACCCTTCTTTACCCTCCCGCTCACATAAACCTTTCCTTCCTCCCAGCACTTTTTGAAAAATCGTACTGGGGATTCTTCTACCTTACCTGTGGGCTATTTCGGACGGACCGGTTTCGATGCTTGACCTCCTGCCCTCCCCTCCCGGTATCTTCTTCCAGAAATTGAGGGAACTCGTCGAGTAAGTCTAACAGTTATTCCCATCGCTCCACGTGGTGGTTGTTGCGGGTCGCCCTGTTCTCACGCACTCGCTAATTTGTTGAGAAACGGGCGGGCGTGCGTGCGTCTTGGGAGGATCGGGAATTACGCCCCAGGAGGCGGAGGAGGCGGAGGAAAGAGGAAGGAGAACTAGACGCTCCGTACTCTTACCTCGGCTCCTGCTGCCAACTCCTCGTTATCCACCATTATTTTTAACATTGCAGGAAAGACCTTTTTTTTATTCCCTAATTACACTAATAGCCTGTTTTCTTGAGTATCTATAACAGGCCTTATTTTAATTTCTTACAATGTTTGTCTTACAGATTTATTCTATTTTATTTTATAAATAATTATTTTCTTAAACAATAATAAAACTAATAAACTAAAACTAAAGACAGAAGGGTGAAGGGTGAATGTGGAGTAGGAGGATTGAAGGGAAAGTGCTGTGAGATCACAGCTACTGGCGGAATATGGAAGGAAGGGAGAGGAAAACTATGTTAAGTCATAGCTGCTTCCATCCTTCTTTTACATTACATTACAGACTGAGAATTTTTTAACATTTTTTATAATACTTATATATATATACATCAAATATGGAAGTATATTTTTTGCAGGGGGTCTGTAGAGCAGAAGACGCTCTCCCTCCTGCATAAGTTCTACCAGTAAAGATGCGTGGAGGTCATCAGCCATTGCTCTAAAGGAAAGACCGAACGAAAAGAAAACAGATAAACGTCGAAAGGGGGGAAAAATACTTTACTTCTTACTAAAATAATAAACCCGTCCAGTCCTCTGGCAGGGCCGTCGACTCGGACTAGCTCAGTGGTCGAGTACCCGCCCGGTCGACATTTTGTCATCCAACCCTTTCTTTGCCTTCTAAATTAGGTTTACGCTCTTCAACTGAACTACCAATAGTATCACTTGACTTAACACTCGAGCCTAATCACTGCTTCTTCAATTTTAATATTTCTTTAAAGGTTTACATGATTTTATTTTACCATTTCTATAACAAAAAAAACTATAAATAAAATTCACTTAAAAATGTCAGCCGTTCTTCAGAGTAGCATTAGGTTTATATTAGAAACCAGTTTTTAAGGGATCTGTTCTCTCATTTCTCCGCATTTCAAGCAGGAAAGCACATTTCGAGCTGAAATTTTGTACAAACTGTGAAAAATTTAATCGAAATCGGAAATGGTGACGCGGGGATGAGTTCCCTAATTAGGCCAATTTTGACACGCAACGACCGAATTCCTATTTTTGAGGTAAATAAAAATAATAATAATCAAGGAGTGAAAAAGCCATTAATTTTTTTTTCATGTGGTAATATATTGTAGCGGATCCCGCGTTCCTCCGTATTCGAGGATTTATAATTCTTTTTAGGGCGCCAGGTATTTTTCACAAAAAAAACACCAAAAATGTATTTTAGTAGTTTTAATTCCAATCAGAGCATGAAAAATAATTATATCTGCATGGATGGCATGTGTTGTCATTCTCTCTCTCTCGTCGTCCCGCCGACACAACCTGCTCCTTCCACTACCCCATGACGACTCCTATAAAGTCTCGCCAGACTACATTGTTGGCCCAAGTTCCTCAACAATTGCAACTCGCAAGCTGGCCTGCATTGTTAAGTGTAACTTTTCATGTTACAATATATATTTTAGAATCGTAATAAAAAAATGTTGTCATTATCCTTTTTCCTCTCAATGATATTCCACTTCGAGTAGAAGTTCATATCTCATTAAAAAATATTTTTCATTTCAACACTTCAAAAAAAATTTTTTTTCAGGCCTTTTATAGACACTTTACAGTTACATTAATTTTTTTTATTCTGGATTCCTTAGCTATTGAAGTATTCTCGTTAAAAAAATTTTACATTATCATTTTCTATGGAAGAACAAATTGCATTTCCTCCGCCGCCCATCGAAACAAAAAAAAATCATCACGAAATTCCACCAGGCTGTCAAACCAAAAACCATTTGAGATACAACAGAATAATTTGATATCCTCACTTATATCCATGAAATGAACAAACGTGCCAAGTTTCATTAAAATCGGAGATGAAGAGTGTCAAATCGTATATTTTTGATTTGACATGGTATGGACCCCAGCAGACTTAATGCCAGTCTCCGTGACCGTGACGACACAAAGATCCAACCAAGCCCGATGCCAAGGACCTCTGGGTTGTGAAAGCAGCCATGGCACCTAATAATACATTTACATAAACCGAGACAGCCTCCATCTTACCGACCGATCAGACGGACTGAAAAGTATTTCAGAAACTGTTACTTGGAAGAATGAAGCCAACCCTATCAGCACAACAGTCTGGATGAAGGGAGAAGCACGTCACCGTCGAGAGTAATCAATCAGGGCTTTCACTGACTCCAGATCAACAAGAAGCTACCTCAGCAAGCGACCCTTGGAGGTGCTGTGAAGTAAGTGCTGAGGTGTGCCGCAAGGTACTGCAGTGGGACCGCAACCTCCACGGGGCAGATACGATCACGCGTTATCAAGGAATACAGATTAGCCTCCTCATTGCAGAGTTGATGATGACGACGAGGAGGGACTCCGTTCTCCCCCCTCCCCCTTTCCCCCCTGGTACCCCACATACCATCCTGCACTCGACACGCACTTCTGCAGATCGTGACTCCGCGGTGTTCTATGGCGGCATTACAGAGGAGGAAGAAAGAGGCGCCATTACCGTTCAATCCCAGCTCACACGTACGCTCTAAACGTCGCGTGACCACGGAGGGAAGTCTTTCAATGCAGACGCGTCATTGCAGACGGTCATCCGTGACGCTCCCATTGTACCGCTGTCCATACAAATTCCTCACTTAGTATCTCAACAATGGAAGCTCTCATTCTTGCCCTATATACTATTTAAGTTGTGTATATGATTTGCTCAACCGTGTGATACACTTTTAAGTGACTCAGAAATTACTTTTACTATGAAGTGGTCCCGTGATGTTACCCTGAGGCCCACCAAACCGTCTATAATAGGGCATTAATTTTATTCTATGTTTTCTATTTACGTTTGCAACCAAATGACACTCGTCCTTTAACTGCTCCATTGGTTGCTTACTCGATACGAGTATCAGGCGTGTGATACATTTTTAATTGACTCAGATATTACTTTTACTATGAAGTGGTCCCTTGATGTTACCCTGAGGCCCGCCAAACCGTCTATAGTAGGATATTAATTTTATTCTATGTTTACTGTTTACCTTTTTATCATGTTTTAGAATTTTTCTCTTCATGTTTTGAGCTAAATGTCACTCGTCCTTTAACTTCTGCATTGGTTGCTTACTTGAAACGAGTATCAGGCGTGTGATTCATTTCTAAGTGACTCAGAAATTACTTCTTTTTATGAAGTGGTCCCTTGATGTTACCCTGAGGCCCGCCAAACCGTCTATAATAGGGCATTAATTTAATTCTATGTTTACTATTTACGTATTAACATGTTTTATAATTCTCTTATTTCCTCATCAGCAGTAGGAGGAGGAGGAGGAGATTCACGTTTGGAGGTAAATGACACTCGTCCTTTAACTGCTGCATTGGTTCCTTACTTGAAACGAGTATCAACCGTGTGATTCATTTTTAAGTGACTCAGCCATTACTTTTTTTTATGAAGTGGTCCCTTGATGTTACCCTGAGGCCCGCCAAACCGTCTATAGTAGGACATTAATTTTATTCTATGTTTACTATTTATGTTTCTGAATTCTCTTATTTCCTCATCAGCAGCAGGAGGAGGAGGAGGAGGTGATGGAGGACATTCACGTTTGCAGGTAAAAGGCACTCGTCCGTAAACAGCACTAGTTGTTGTTCCTTACTCGAAACGTGAACCCACCCGGTTTAATGGATTTTCCTCTTCGTGCTTCTTGAACTAACTCGTTTGCATTTAGGATCCAATTAGTGCCAAATGAAAAAAACTGACAAAAAGGAGAACCGCGAGCCTGACGAAACTGGTTATTAATTAAACATCGCATCCCTGCAGAAAGGAGAGACAATGGGAACCTGTTACTTTGCCTCCTTCAAATTGGCTTCTGAGCGACGAGGAAATTGTTTAATTAGCCTCACAAAGTCTCTCCTCTCATAAATTAGGAGCAACAACAGGAAGGCAATTTAAATTAAGATGACGGACACGGAATTCGGAACCGAAATAATGAAGGTTCCCCTTCACAGTTCAATATTATTAGTCTACTAAGGAGGAATAAGGCAGAAACAGGAACCTACACAAATTAATTAAATATGGAAGGTATATTTATGAGAGAAACACTTAACTCTGAAAAGAAATGATTCAATAAGAAAATAAGTTATTGTAATAGTGATATGTGTGTATATAAATATATATTAATTATTTTCACTGTGTCACGTGCACGTGTATAGATATACAATATTACATAATAATTTGAAATATTAAGCAGAATTTTATACATAAATGAGAAATAATAAAAAATAATAACAGATAACATTATAAAAATATATATGTGACATTCTATTATAGAAAAGAAAAAATATATCATTTCCATACGAATTTATAGTAAAAAACTCACAGACTGTTTCAGATTATTTCAAATTTAGAAAAAAAACTGAGTAAATGAATAAAATTTAGTTCACTTTTACAGCTTTTGAAACGTAATTATGTCACAGAAAAATAAAGGAAGCACTATTCCACGTTCAGAGTATTAATAATAAAACTAAATCTATATTCTTAATATATATTTCACATATTCTCTAAACACGGGAAGGGAAAAGGCTGGCGGAGTGAGAAACCGCTACAACAAACGCGGAAGGAATTGCAGTGAAAGATAAATGTTACAAACACAAAGGAAGATTATCGTAAGAATTATGTAAGTATTTCCGTTGTATTTAGAACTGCCTTTTTACGTGACATATTTTACAGAACCACAACGGTTCGACTTACGCGTGATTTTTTTTTCATTTCTAGGGATTTCCCCTGTATCCCACTTAAATAGTAGAGCCCTGAGGTCATCAGCAACTGGAACCTTTTTCTTGCCAGTCTTCAGCAGTTATGGGTAATATCATTTAATGGTCGGAGCCAGGGCCAGCGGGCAGGGCTGCCACCCTACTTTAGCCTCCCGTCCTTTCTCCCTATACTTTTAAAAAAATATCGTACAAAGTTTTGTTGCGATTCTACATGAACGAAGCTTATATTTTATATTTATGTCTTTCAACCGCTACAAAAAAAGCTTTGTCCCACTCTTCCGCGGTCCGACAGCCAGTAAAGGTCCACTAATAAATTAATTTTTAAAAAGGAGCAAACACAAATGATTTAAACTTTGCGAATGGATTTGGAAGGGTTTAACTATAGTTTCAGACCATTGGAAGCGATAGTTTGAAATCTATGAGTTGCCAAAGTCGAGCTATATGAATGAAAAACAAAAATCCGTCACTTTTTTCAGTTTTTTCGCCAAAACGCACGTATAAAATAATTTTTTATTTAGATATCAAAAAATGGCATTAGTTTCCGCGTGAAACGAGAGCTTTCCCAATGGACACTGTGAGGCTTCAAACTCACGGCTCTCCTCTAATATTTTGACAGTGATGACGACGACAGCAGGGGAATGCCGCCGGGTAGGATCCTTAAACAGCAGCCTGGAAATATTCCTACCTATGCTACTAAAGGTAAGACGGCAACACGTGGATGACCATCGCGTAACTTTGTAACTAGGAAGCGGCCATTGACAAACCACCCTACAGATCTATCCTTGTAGCGTTTTTAAGCTACATGCAACAAAGAATGGTCAATTCAGGTGAGTTTTTATCACAGTTTCGTGAAGGGGGGAGAGAGAGAGAATGAGAATGAGAGAGAGGGAAGTAGAGAGAGAGACAAATAGAGAGAGACAAGTAGAGAGAGCACGACAAATAGAGAAGTAGAGAGAGAATTAGAGAAAGACAAGTAGACACAGAAGTAGGGAAGTAGAGAGAGAGAAGTAGAGAGAGACAAATAGAGAGAGACAAGTAGAGAGACAAGTAGAGAGAGACAAATAGAGAGAGAAATAGAGAGAGACAAGTAGAGAGAGACAAATAGAGAGAGAGACAAGTAGAGAAGTAGAGAGAGAAGAAAGAAAAAAGAAGAGAGAGAAGTAGAAAGAGACAAGTAGAGAAGTAGAGAGAGACAAATAGAGAGAGAGACAAGTAGAGAAGTAAAGAGAGAAGAAAGAAAAAGAAGAGAGAGAGAAGTAGAAAGAGACGTAGAGAGAGAGAAGTAGAGAGAGAGACGTAGAGAGAGAGAAGTAGAGAGAGAGAGAAGTAGAGAGAGAGAGTAGAGAGAGAGAGACGTAGAGAGAGAGAGAGAGAGAGAGAGAGAAGGCAGGCTAATGACGGAGTCGCCCGCCGTTGGTTGTTTTGGTGTGACATCTTCCTTTGTCCGCGGAGGAATGTCTCTGACCAGGGTCTCCGCCTGGCTGTTTGTGTGAACCTCGTCACACGACTCTTTGTCCGTAATTGTTGGTGTTGAGTCCCGTTTCGGGAGCTTCGCAAACAGAGAGCAACGGCCTCCAACAGCACGCAAAATAACTTCTCTGCCCGGAATACAGACAGACAAGACCGGACAACGAAAGGCGACGACTTAATACCATCAATTGGCCCAGGACGAAACGTCGCAAATTTAGGTGTTGCTGTGGTATTCAGTCCTAACACTCGTTTGATGAAACCCTCCATGCGAACCAATCTAGCGCAAGCCTTTCCACTTCCGCATAACTACGACATCCAACGTCATCCCTAATCTGCTTAGCGTATTCAAACCTCGGCCTCCCTCTTCTCTTCACTTCCGTCTAATGCTAAGACCCTCATGTCTAAAAACGTGGTCTATTAATCTATCCCATCAAAGTCCTCCAAATTGTTCTCTCTTCCCACTATTCAGCTTACAACTTCCTGGTTAGTGCTTCCTATCCACCCATTTCATTCTCCTACAGCACCACTTTTCCAAACCTTCTATTCCTTTCCTTTTTGCAACTCCTACCGTCCACGTCTCGCACCCATATAACGCCACGCTCCACATGTACATTTTTAGCAACTGTTTCCTAATATTCACAACTTATATTAGCCGTAAGTAAATTCCTCTTCCTTGCTATCCTGCTCTAGTTATTATGCTTCTAAAGTAGCAGAATTCCTTAACTTCCTTCAAAATATCCCTTTCCCAATCTAACAGCCTTCGTTATCCCACACTCCATCCACTTGGTTTCCCCCTCTATTAATCCTCATATTGAACACTTTCTGCAGGACCACGTTCTCGCCATTTATCACGGTTTCCAAGTCTTTCTTGTGACTCCTCTGATATCTTCTCCTCGCAGTATGATTCCTTTTTCATATTCCATTTTAAATTTTTTCATCGTCCGTTCTATATGTAACTTAAAGAGCAGGTCTTACTACTCTCTCTTGCATTTCTACTTTTTTTTCTTGTTCTTCTTCAATTCTTATTACCTGCTGCCTGTCTTCTGCGAAGGTTATGTACAAGCCTTCTTTCTCAAAATTTTATTCCTGTCCTCCTCAAAATCCTTAATAGTGTGTTCCCAGTTCACTTAATACGTCTTTCTTTTTTTTAAAAAAAATCTCCAAATGCCATGAACGTAAACCCGTTTTTTCTTATCCTAGCCGCAAACTCGAATATTGCTTCTCTTAACCCTACATTATTCCTGAAAGGAAATTGATCTTCTCCTAACTCGACTTGTATTTGTGGTTCCATCCTCCTGTGTACGCCGCGACATATTTCTGTTCGGGTTTTAAGTAAAGAATTGACAGTGGCACACGAAACGTCGGCCATTCGTTGCCTGTTATTCTTTCACTTCCTCCTTGTGGTGACCTAAACCCCTGTGGCCAAAGCCAGCGCGGGGAGTGAATGAACCTCTCACTTACAGGCGGCGCTGAAAACAGCCACGGTCCGTCCTCTTTTTCTTTTTTTTGTTTTAGTGGAAGCTCCACTCTATTTCAAGCCAGAGTCCATTAACCGCTTTTCCGCGAAAATTCATTAAGCGAACTGTGAAGGTCTCACGTCCACTTGACGTCTTCCATCTTCCCTGGGAGAAGGGAGTGGAAAAAAATAAAAAACAGTTTAGTTGCGGAAAGCCGTGGTGTAATTGCCCGAGGAAGAGAGGGAAGCGGCCACAAAAGCTAATGGACCAGTAAATCGGCAAGAACCTGGAGGATGTCTGCGGTGGACCTGCTTAGCTTCAGACAGACGCACGCTGCCAACCATCCAACCAACTCTCATCACAAAGCTCTGCACAACGAAGGAAAATCTTTCAAGAAGGCAACAATAAAATATCGACAAAAAAATGTTATCCATTAGCTCTACAGTATATTAGAATTGAAGAACACGCGATGAAGAAAGTTAAAAATGGATATGGAAAGGAAATAAAATCCCTCTACGCTCTGCCGTCGATACTGCAGTATTAGGGGAGTCAGAAGAAGTCATGAAAACAATAATAAATTGGCATGGACGCGGTCCTGGAGAGGAAGAGTACAACACGAGGATTAATAGAGGGGAAAACTAAGGTTACGTGAATGCGGTACGGGAAACAGTGGAATAACAAAGGGATATTTTGAAGTAAGTTAAGGAATTCTGCTACTAGAGTACTAAAGTAACCTCCTCCTAACAGTCGTGCACGGCACAACATAATTAAATCCCCCTCCCCCCAGCTTCTATCATTCATGTTGTCCACTTTGCCCTTTTCTAACGTTGACAAACGGAATATCTGAAATAATGTCTCCGTCAGTTCCTCTAATAGAAAAATCCTCCCTTATCTCTGCAATAGAAAAACGCTCAATCAATCATTTACTAAAATTTTTGATTAGCCCCACATAAATCTTATTTATTTATTCACATGTCAGACCGTTCTTAAATTTAATTGTGGAATTTTTTTTTTAAAAAAATTCCATGATTCCTGCCTATAAGTAAAATTTTTCAAACCAATTTCCGACTGTCATTTTTAACAACTTCCAAAGAGGAAAAAACACAACTTTTCGGTACTTATTTGTACCTTCTAGTATAATTAAGTATAAGTATAAAATCATATTCCATAGATCCTATAGAGAAGCAAGCACAAGCTTCAAGGATGATGTTGTGGAACACGAGTCAGAGATTTTACATAGTTAGGTTGCTGCTTTATTAATATTAAAATATACTGTAACTATTCATTAAATTTTTAACTTATAATAAGATTTTCTTAAGTTCTATACAGAAGACATACAATTTGTACCTTATATATATAAAATTGATAAATATTTTTACATCCTATACTAAAAAATTAGTGTTCTAATAATGTTCTTTCATAATTATAAATATCTACCCCTATGGTACATTCAGCTCCATAAATTCTTCAACAGAGTAGAAGGAGTGGCCTTAGTAAGAAGTTAGTTAGTTTAGTTCATATTTGAACTTGTTTGGATTTATTTTTAATTGTTCAATGGAGGTGGGAAGTTTATTAAATATGCTAATAGATGGCATTGTAATGTACACCCTTTTTTGTATTACGGTTAGAGACTTCCCTTCCTTCCTTCCTTGTGTAAATTGTTTTTACTTCTGGTATCAAAGTCATGTAACATGTGTGAAGAGGTTACTGTTATTAATAACAGTTGCAGACAGGAAAAGAATAGAAGCTTTTGAAATGTGGTGCTGTAGGAGAATGAGATAAGTGGATAGGGTAACTAAACCGAAATGTTACAATCAGAAAAAGGGGAAGAGGGAGCTATATGGATGACTTTGAAGGGATAGATTAATAGAGCACGTTTTGAGACCTGAGGATCTTGTGAAATTAGCATTAGAGGGAACTGAATAGAAGAAGAGGGGGGGCCAAGTATGGAATACGCTTAACAGATTAAGGGATAATGTGGTAGCTATGTAGAATTGGAAAGGATTTGCGCAGGATAGGTTAGCATGGATCAGATCCGTCTTACGACTGATCACCACAACAACGACTACAAAAACACAAAATCTATAAATTACTAAACTAAAAATATTCTAATAATTAAATGTTACGATAAAATATTCGCGGCAAATGACGCCATTAATATTTGCGACGTTACTGTTGGGCCACGTCATGACGTATACGTTTGGGGATTAGTATTTCCCCCCCTTTGACCACTTAATGCTCTTAATCTTTTATTTCCTGTTTTACCCATAATTAGAATACAGGTTCTAATAAACCGTATTTATGTACCTGCATTTACACGTATACTGTATGTCTCGAGCATAAAACTGTGCTGTTTTACAAATTTTGGCTCGTTTATTTAATTATAATTCAATAAAAATTGATAAAGGTTAACAAAAAAAACCTGTTACGTAGTAAAATTACAAAACATAACCTCAAAACAAAATTCACACACTTAAGACTAGGTTTTTGATTCAGTAAAAAATAAATACAAATATCGTAATAGCTTTAAATTTGTAATTTCAAAGCACTCGACATTATATAAATGTATGCTTACGAAGAAGTGTTAACAGCTACTCCAACGATAATATACCGAGCAAGAAGTACACGTCTTTGAATTACTCTTTGGAAGACTACAGACTCGTATTAGATAATCTTTCGTTGAGGCAGAAAATAAAAAAAAAACTGTCGTCGCGCTCTGCTTAAATTAGTTTCTCTGTTCTCGTTATGAACGGACTTGAGGTTACCAACAAGGAACGTTATTTTAAAAATTAACTTGACGTGAAATAAGTTGATCTTCGTCGTGTGCCTGAGATCTGTGTGGAGTTTCCTTTTTTTTTTTGTGAAGTTGATACTCCTTCCGCTTATCAAGTCTGCTGCAAATTTTTACGACGACTAATGCTATTAATCTTCCGGCCCTGCGGAACCTTCACAGAAAAAGGTTAGTGGCAACTACACGTTATTTAAAAATTATGTTATTTAAAATTATCCGACCCGTAGAGTCCATATGACTTTGTATCAAGTACTTTTAACCGTGTTAAGTTTTAAATGACATCAAGCATAAGAATCGTTACCATTCACCGATGGGTTTTTCCTCCCATTAAACAGGCACGAGACTATTATAACAACCTCTCCGTCCCGTGACGTCACGCGTATTCATGCTAAATTTCAAATAATGGTCCTTGATGGAAAATAAACTTTTATAACTTAATAATGTTTTTACTATGAGCCTTATTTTTGAGATTTGAAAATAAATGATAAATCGATTTTTACACGTAATTAAAACAAAAAAATAGGTTATTTCATTTTAAGGTTTAAAAAAATAAGGATTCATTATATGGCAAAAATTTTTACCTTTACCAATTGGTAAGATTTATGTATAATGAAACAGACTCTAAATTGTAACTTGTATTATACGGTAAAGTTTTTATTTAAATAAACGGACGTTTCGTCACCGCAGTTGTAAGTTGCTCAGGTGTAATGCCATCCATTGCAAATTTAGAAAATGATACATTAAAATTATTTTAAAGTTCAGAATGTTAATAACATTAATAATAATAAATTATATTCTGAAGTTTCAGAATTTAATGACAATAATAATAATAATAATAAATAATCTAAGTATAAATAAGGCCAAAAACAGACAAAAAATTAGTGAGACATAACCAACTATAATTTAAGAACATCTTTCATGTTACTGAAGTTCCCTCATATCGGACCTGGATGTTTTTTTTAAAAAATCATTTAAGCCAACCACTTTTTTAGGTCCTCATTTGTATTTATTCAAAATATTGAACACGACATTTGTTTACAAATTCCAGGAGCTTTCGCTGATAGTTCTCAGGATTTTCGTCTGTTTAGAAACGTTATATAAAATAAATAACACGTGCTCATATTATATTCATTTTAATTGTGGCAATTTTAGTTAAAGAGGAAATAGTTGCAAGGAAATAGGTGGTGTTATACTTTGATTATAGAGACCTACTTGAAGGCAAGCTACTACCCAAAAAAGGCAAAATTGAAGTCGTAATGAGAGCAATAGTCACCTATGCAGCCGAAACTTGGACATGGAAAGAGAAGGACATGAGAAGGCTGCAAATATTTGAAAGGAAGGTCTTGAGAACGATTTACGGTCCCTTATTAACTTCTCATGTGGAAACTGGAGTATACGAGCAAATTATGAATTAGATAAAATAATTCATTACAGAAATATAGTCAAATCGCTCAGATTAAGTTGGTTCGGACATGTACACAGAATGAGCGACGAAAGAAATCCACAAAAAAAGGGTTTATAACAGGGATATTACCCCCTTCAAATAAAATACGAAGTAGACCGAAGACCAGACGGAGAGACTAAGTGATGTTAGGAGTCTCGGAACGTCTAAAAAAGAAATGAGTGGAGACGCGTTGCCTAGACATGACAGAAGTTGTCGTAACGACCTCAAATACAGAAGACGTAAGAAGAAGAAGAAGGTGTGGATTGAAATAGTTCGACAGGATTAACCAACAACGCTGATTCAGGTTGGAATAATGCCGAAAATCCTCAAAAAAAAAGGTTTATAACAGGGATATTACCCCCTTCAAATAAAATAAAAAGTAGACCGAAGACCAGACGGAGAGACTAAGTGATGTTAGGAGTCTCGGAACGTCTAAAAAAGAAATGAGTGGAGACGCGTTGCCTAGACATGACAGAAGTTGTCGTAACGCCTCAAAAGAAGAAGAAGAAGAAGGTGGGATGAAATATTCACGGTTAACCAACCGGATCAGGTTGGAAATGGCCGACCCGGTTGGTTAACCGTGAAGGTTTCATCCGAATTATTCACCGGTAAAGTCTACGTTCGCCGACCTCCCTGTGTGTGTAGTGGTGTAGTGGCTAGCCTGCCTCTAGTCGCTGCTGCCTCACTCACCAACCCCCGGGGTTCGAATCCTGGCATGGGCTTGGATGGATGTTTGTGTCGTCACGGTCGAGAAGACAGGGATCAAGACTGTTGGAGGATCGATACTTTGACCACATGTCAGTCCAAATTCGGAATGTGTCATGCAAGATGACAGTCCGCAGTCGACTCGGTAGGCCCAGGCCCCTCCCTCAATAGGGCTGTAGAGCCACGGAGAAAGAAAGTCTACGATCATGAAGAAGGAGGCAGTTACGTGAACTGATGCTCGAGCGTGCGCCATTGACGATATTGATGACAAAGTTCCATGGTGAGAATCGCCAGGTCGTTAGCGGCGAGTTCGTTGACGCGAAGGCTGGTTCTTGTCGTCGTTAACTCGAGGCTAATCTCATAGACGTTTCTGCACGTGACCGCCATCACCTTCTCTCAATCAGCGAAAGCAGAAAAAGAACGTAGCCAAGATGCGTGCGGGAAGGAGCGCGAAATTCACACCCTCAAGAGTTACATAAAGTTACAAAAACTTAATTCATGTGCTGTAGCATATTCGCCCCTAAACGCCACTGTAACACTGTAACAAATGGGTCGTGGCATTTTTTATTTTATCACCGCCTTAAGATTTGGAAGTTGAAATATAACAGGGTTCCTCCAAATTTTATTTTGTTGACGAGTAAAACTTATTTGTTATGTATGTTTTTAACGATATAAATTCAGTAGTTTTTGGAAAACGAGGAAGATTCGGCCGGTAATTTGTCAGCTTGTTTATTTAATTATCATCAAACTATTAAGCAGAAGCTTTTTATTACTTACTTACTTAGTTACTTGGCTGCTATTTGCCCTGAGGCTGTGGCTGCAGCAGCTATATACAAAGGAAACACAAATACAGTTAGAAAAAGGTTACACTAAGGAAGAATTTTGAAGTGAAGTTTTTTATATGAAAAAGAAAAGAAAGGAGCCACTGATAAATCATTTCACTGCACTTCACTTTTATCACTTCACTGATTCTAAACAGAAAACTACTACTCACTTAGGTTTTCTTAGGCTATTCCTAAACTGATTTACGCTGCCCCTGGAAAAGTCGTGAGTATTTCTGCAGGAGGCAAGGAAGGAATTACAATCAATCGCGTATTGTACGTCTGTGCGCGTTGCCCCCTTTTTCTTTAATTTTTAACGAGTGATCATTTTTAGAAATATAATTTGGCGCCCGTAGTAAGATGGTTTGTTATTTCTTTTCCAGGCCCCTGTGTGTGTGTGGTTCACCCTTATAAGCTTTATATATTGCCTCGCATGTTTCCTTCTATTACTGAGACCTTCTAAATTCTCCTCGTGAGGATTCATGGCGGATCACCTGACCACCACCACCCCCAAAACGTCTTTTCAGCCCGTGTTTATATTTTTTCCAACGCTAGAGTAGTGTGTGTACACGTTACACGCCCCCCCAAATTTCTAAACGATAATTGTGGATCTAGTCGCGCTCACTGTGTGTCCAGGGACGAGGTTTCACGTTACCTGGACGTCCTCCGCTTCAGGCGCGGGCCGTCGTCGACGTTTCTCGGCGGCTGAGGAGAATCCTCGCGATGTCGTCCATCTGCGTGGACGCGGAAGATCACAGCTTGGCCAGGGAATGCCGATCTCTCCCTCTGCAGTGCGTCAGCCCTGAGGACGAACAGGAATACAACACGCGCGTGCACACGGACCAAAGGTAGCGTCATCTCATCCTCACCTCTTGACCCTGTTCATTGAATTCAAATAAAAGGCATGCAGCTTGTAACGGCCAGGCACACATCTGTTCGGACTTTGGCGGTGCGGATTCGAAAGACAGAGAAGACAGCATTTGAGCCAGGGGCAATAAAACCCAAACATCAGGGCGCGCCTCGGGTGTTTCCCAAACTATGTTAAAACTTTGGCGGCATCGGGTGGTGTTTCTCCCCGCCCTTCCCGAATACCGTGGGGGGAGAGAGGCAAACTGTTTCTCCCAGAGGACAGTAACCATAAAGGCCATCTTGGCGATATCAACTAAAGAAGTGAGTTTTAGGTATTGAGAAGTATTTCGTGACAGATGATTGCAGTTTAGGCAAGGGAGATTGTGGAGACGAGACAGGCTGGATCGGATGGAGACGAGCAGATCATTGACATTATCGTACAGGTAGTCCCAAGGAGACGAGGATAAACGGAAATTCTTCCTGAAGTAGGAAGATTAGCAGCGGTGGCTCTGAGTTGGATCGACTGTGGCCCAAATAGGAGGAAATTGCAACGAGGAAGACCCTTGCAGGTCCATTATGTCGTCATGGTAATTACCCCTGCAAGTTTCTGTTGATTTCCTATTCTGCCAGGTCCGAGTAGATTTTTGTATGAAATATTTTTCCCTATGCGAAGGTCCATGACATACGATCCAGAGTTTAGAGATCGGGAATTGTTAGCTTTAAGCAATTCATTTGATCATTTTTCGAAAAAAAACATATATGGTGTGTTAATTAAGAAAGAATTGCCGGCTTAAAGTTTGAATATATTAAACATTGTAATATTGATGTAAATTTGTTTAGGATCAAGTAATTTTTTTTTCTTTTTTAACATAGAAGCTTATTATTAATATTGCACTAAAATAATTAATATCCCCCTATACATGTCAAGCTGTGGAACAGGTTTCATTTTTCGCTCAGGTCCACTTAGAGTAATTTGAGGGGTGCGTGATTCTGGGTCACAGACGTTGTCGAATCGGCAAGAGTTGTCCTCTGTTTCAATTGGAGCAGTCGGCCGGCTGCTCTTCCCCCACCCCCGGGCGTTGTTCCGTCCCAACAACAATCACCGTCAAAAGGGCGTGGGAATAGTGAAAATTCCCGCCCTACCGTTTGCAGGTTTCTCTGAATTACTTTTAGGTGAACTCTTTACCACCTTAGATGATAGAGGGGAGCTAATAACCCTCACACGTAACCTGTCTTTGCGAATGAAGCGCAGCGTTGCCTTTTATTGGTGTAGACACATGTGTTTAGTGGCCTTGGCCAGTTGTTCCGTGAGGTTGAGCCCTGTGAGCTACTGTGACTGTCCGTCGTGACGTCAGGCCTCCAGAATGGGCGGACGCTTCGGAGGAAGTGGAGACGTC
This sequence comes from Eucriotettix oculatus, assembly GCA_034510155.1. Taxonomy (NCBI): domain Eukaryota; kingdom Metazoa; phylum Arthropoda; class Insecta; order Orthoptera; family Tetrigidae; genus Eucriotettix; species Eucriotettix oculatus. The sequence continues at coordinate 5,689,855 of CM067379.1, forward strand.
CACCAGGTTCGACGCGAGGTCGGTGCCCATCGGCATGAGCTGCTACGACTCTGGAGCCCTGTCGCAGTACCAGCAGAAGCGCCTGAACCAGCTCAAGGTGTCGACCGTCGACGCCAACTACAAGTACCTGGCCGACCATCCGGAGGTGCGCACAGAACTCCCCCCTGTCACCGCCCTCGAGGAGGCCGACTCTTAACTGGCCGCGTTTTCCAGCTGAAGGCGATGATCACGCTCTTCCTGCACCACCTGCTCAAGACGCGGCCCAAGAACCTGAGGGCCAGCGCCGGCGAGTTCTTCAGGTCCGAGAAGACGTTGGCGCGGGAAATACGCAAGTACTTGGGCATGAAGTTCTGGAAGCCTCCGGCGCGCCCGACGCCGGAGCCGTCCGTGGAGGCCTCGACGCCGCCGAGTTCCCAGGAGGACGAGCCGCGGGCGGAGACGGAGCCGTCGGCGGAGGAAGAGGAGACGGAGAGCAGCGGAATAGAAGAGGAGGAGGAAGCGAAGAACGAGTCAGTCGTGGACAGCTCAGACGCGACGCACAAGTCGGTGTTGGAAACGCAGCCCGTGTCCGGCGACACTCAACTGGTGAGCGAGCGAAACGTCAGTCACGCGACGCCTCACGACATTCACCAGTCAAACTTTCAGATGATGGACATGGCGGTGTCCTACGACTCCAAAGTCATCCTCAATCTGTCGGCGACGCGGTCCATGGAAAAGAAACCTGGGCCGTCGGTCTTCGCCTTCCGCAAGCAGGTGAGCTTCGGCGGATCCCTGCTGCCTCGAACCCCGGGCTGGGAGATCGACCCCACCTTCCACTTCTTCATCGAGGACATCCAGTGAGTACCAGCTGCACTGTTCAGCCCTCAGACTGGCCTGCGCACTGCCTTTTCATTTCCTTATTACTGGCACAAAGCAACATTCTCCCTAATTTGCTTAGCGTATTCCATCCTTATCACACACACACTTCCCTCTACTGCTAATTTTACAAGACTCTCGTGTCTTAAAACGTGGGCCTACTAATCCATCCCTTTTCTTTTCTTAGTCAACGTCCTCCATATTCTTCGCTTTTCCCATATTCTGTTAAGAACTTCCTGGTTTAGTTACCCTATCCACCTCATATCATTCTCCTATAGCAGCACCACGTTTCAAAAGGCTTCTATTCTTTTCCTAACTCCTATCGTCCACGTTTCGCACCCATACAAACCGCCACGCTCCGTACCAATATTTTTAGCAACGATTTCCCCTAATATTGGCACTTTTACTACCTGTAAGTAAATCCCTCTTTTAAACGAAAGCCTTCCTTGCCTGTGTTATCATACTCTACTGTTTATGTCTACTATCCCTAGTTATCACGCTGCTTCCCCAGTACCAGAATTCCTTAACTTCCCTCAAAATATCCCTTTGTTATTCCCACTGTTTCCCATACTACACTCCACCACCTTGGTTTCCCCTCTATTAATCCTCATGTAGGTCTCTCTCCGGGACCACGTTCATGCCATTTACTGTAGGTTCCAAGTCTCCAATTCTGACTCCCCCTACGATATCGTCGGCAAAGCGTAAGGTTTTCATTTCACCAGAGTGATTTTTGTTTCTTGTTCTCGGTGTTCCAGGCCTGAAGTCGCTCAGCTGTACGGCAACCGACAGACCTTCTCCATACCGAGGAAGCTCAAATTCTTCGGCAACGGTTAAATACTTTGGACCTTGATTTCACTGCCTTGCAGCGAAATAAATCCTGTTTGAATAACACACTAAACAAAATTCTTTTGTTGTTGTTACTAATATACCAAAAAATTGAGAAGTGTTTGATGGCGCTGCTGCTGACGGGGAACAGAACAGAGACGACTCACGTCCACGGGGAACACTTGACGTGTAACATTCCTTTTTAATAATCGCCGCAATATATGTTTTTAAAACGTTCCCTGTGTTTCCTCTGTATTTTCCCGACTGTTGAATGATGCGCGCACCTGCTGGAGTCGCCAGTCACCCCGGGACAATAACCCTGGAGGACCTGTGGCGAGACCCGAGGGGACTTCCTGTCCTCGTTAATCCGTGAAGGAGCAGGCACACAAAGGCGACGATCTGACTCTCGGTGGGAAACGGACGGACAACACGCTCGAGTTAACCTCCAGCCAGCGAGGACGTGACGTCACAGGACCATGGCTGCAGAAAGTTGCAGGGGTGACATAATGGACCTGCAAGGGTCTTCCTCGTTGCAGTTTCCTCCTATTTGAGGCCACAGTCGATCCAACTCAGAGCCACCGCCGCTAATCTTCCTACTTCAGGATGAATTTCCGTTTATCCTCGTCTCCTAGGACTACCTGTACGATAATGTCAATTATCTGCTCGTCTTCACAACCTCTAAAATCATCCTAATCAACCTGTCTCGTCTCCACAATCTCCCTTGCCTAAACTGCAATCATCTGTCACGAAATACTTCTCAAATACCAACAACCCACTTCTTTAGTTGATATCGCCAAGATGGCCTTTAACGGTTACTGTCCTCTGGGAGAAACAGTTTGCCTCTCTCCTCTCCCCCACGGTATTTGGGGAGGGGAGGAAACACCACCCGATGCCGGCAAATTTTTCACATAGCTTGGAAACAACCGGAGGCGCGCCCTGACACAGCCTGGGTGTCGCCTTAGTGAATATCCCAGCTCCTTCCTCTTAATTGGGTCGTCCTCTCTCCAGATCACAGCCGCCGCCGCTATTCTTTCCTGGTTCAGGAATAATTTCCGTTCATCCTCCTGTCCTTCAACTGCCTGTCCTGCCCAAGGATGCCGATCATCTGCTTCCAATTGCCACAACAATTCCAACCACAGGTCCAGCAACATGTCTCGGGAATCTCTCGCCAAATCTTTCTTGCCGTCTCTCCCGTCTCGACGCTCTCGAAAAAAATCTGTTCGAAATCGCCTTAAAATTCTCTCTGCACGCCCTTTTTAAAAATGTATTCCCCACTTTTTTTATTCGTATCACCCACAGGTGGCAGGCAGGGATGGATATTGACCAATAACACTTATTGGTAACACTTGGGGAAAGACGCCACCGGATGCTGCCAACTCTCGCCGCAGGCGCGACGTGAAGTCAGAGTTTTAGTTGCCCCTGGCTCAAATGCTGTCTCCTTTCTTTTGACTCCATATTCCTCCGCCAAAAAGTCCTGGCAGACGTGTTTGACCATTGCAAACTAATCTGACTTTTCGATCTCCCATTTATGGTTAATTTTACTGAGGAAATATCCAGTGTCATTTTCTGATGTGAAATAATTTTAAATCGCCAGTTGCCTTGCACGCCGAGCTCTGCCTCCGTCTTTGCTCTTGGCTGATTATTTCGCGTGAACTTTGCAGCTACCATTGTTCCTCCGCTTCGCACGGTAATTGCCGTAATAAAAGTTAGGTTTGTTGGGAACGATTAAAGCTTTTGTTTCTCGCGTATCAACCAATTTCACGGTCTTCATCTTGCCTATGAACAGCGACGAGGACTGGAGTAAAGTCCAGCCAGTGGCTTGCTGCCTCCATGACTGCGGACGAATGTGGGAATTTATGTGTTTTTTCCTTTTCGTCGATTTCAAAATGATATATTTAGTGTCGCCGCGGGTGTTGGGAGTGAAGATGTGACGTGAATGGACGAGTCCTCGCGCTTCTCAGGTGGGCGTTCAACTTGGCGCTCGGGTCGGAGCGAGGTCAGTGACACGCGACGCATTGCGTGGTGAAGCGTCAGCGAATTAGCGTACAGGTGACGGACGGACGCGGACGAACTGTGGGCAAGGGCGATCACATGGGTGGAGGGAGGGAAGAGGGAGGAAGCTACGACGTCACGCTTCAACAACATAAACATGTTCACAATAATAAAAATAATAATAATGAGAGCTGCAGGTGACAGCAATTGGTGGACCGCATCAGGTGAACATCCAGTTGTTGCGATCCCTTGATGATGACGTCTGCCAACTGGCGCAGGAATATTAGTAAATATAATAGTTATCAATGTCTGTAAGTTTAAATAAGGTCCAAAAAACAGACGCAATAAATGGAACTACATGTTTAATGAACCTCCAGTTTTGTCTGTTTCTTTGGCCTTACAATTATTGTTTTATTAAATGCTTCATCGTTGTTGTTATTATTATTACTACTACTTACTTATCTGCTATTTTTGCCCTGAGGCTGTGGCTGCAGCAGCTATGTATACAAAGAAAATACAAATGAAACACAAATACAATTACGAAAAGTTTACACTAAGGAAAAATTTTGAAGTGTAGTTTTTTTTTATCTGAAAAAGAAAACAAAGGAGCCACACAAAAATCACTTCACTGATTCTTAAAAAAAAGGTAAAAAATAAAACTACTCACTTAAGTTTCCTTAGCCTATTCCTAAACTGATTTACGCAACCCGGGAAAGTCGTGAGTATTTCTCCAGGAGACAAGAAAGGAATTACAATCAATCGCCTATTGACCTCTTTGCAAATGAAAGTTTTCCTACATCTGTGCGGCGTTGTTGGCCCTCCCCCTTTTTCTTTAATTTTGAACGAGTGGTCATTTTTAGAAATATATAATTTGGCGCAGATTCTGAAATAATTTCAATTAAAAGATTTGTTTGTATTATTATTAGTATTATCATCGTAGGATTCAATTCTGGTGATTAAAGTTGTTTGAAGTGTTGGAGCTGTGTCCACGTGTTGTAGTCAGTAAAATGGTGGCCACTTTTTTTTAAAAAAAAATAGGAAATATCGTTTTCTATGGAGCAGAAACACGGACCTTAATTAAGAAACATGTTAATACGTTGCAAGCAGTTGGAATGGACTTCTGGAGAAGATCAGCCCGGATTATCTGGGAAAGAAAGAATAAGGAACACGCAAATCTGACGTTGAAGAAGATAGTGACGTAACAGAGGGAAGGAAAGGAAACGACTTGAGCACGCAGAATGGGGGAGAAGGGCGAATACCCAGGACGATAGCAGAATGGGGAATTGAGAGGAGGAGAACAGGACGGCCAAGAAAAGATTTAGGCTAGTCGAAGAAGAGTTACAAGATAGACAAAAGTGGCGCAGAGCTCTGACGAAATTTAATTTTTTTTAGCTTTAATGAATGTATTTATTTTTATAAAATTCTTACTTTTTTATATTGTTCTGCTGGAGAGAAACATCTGTTCCAGGAAATTCTTAATAATAAAAAAATAATAATTCGGTTATAGGGAGAGTGTAAGGGCAAGAGAAGACAATATTGACTTTGCGACTAATTTTACAAGACATGACATTTGTAGATATAGGAGAAAAAAAATTCATAATGTCAACTGGAACACACTATTAAGGATTTTGAAGAACACTGCAATAAAATATCGAGAAAGGAGGCTTGTACATAACCTCCACAGAAGGCGGTCATCTGTAATTAGAATAGAAGGTGAAGAAAATAAAGTCGAAATCAGGAAAGGAGTAAAACAGGGATGTCCGTGCTCTTAAACTTATATATATAGAGCAGACGATGAAGAACGTTAAAACGGAAAATGAAAAATTAATCAAACTGCAAGGAGAAGAAATAAAAAATCCTACTCTTTGCCAGCAATACTGTAGTATTAGGGAAGGTCAGAAGAAGAAACAATACTAAAAGGCATGAACGTGGGTTTGGGTAAACAGGTTTGAAATGAGGATAAATAGAGGGAAAACCAAGGTGATGGAGAGTAGGATATGGGAAACAGTGGAATAACAAAGGCTGTTAGATTGGGAAGGGATATTTTGAAGGGAGTTAAGGAATTCTGCTACTAGAGTAGGATAACACAGGATAGCAAGGAAGAGGAATTTACTTACGAGCTAATATAAGCGTGAAGATTAGGTATGGAGTGTGGCGTTACATGGGGTGCTGAAACGTGGACGAGAGGAAAGTTGCGGGGAAAGGGAAGGAATAGAAGTGTTTGAAATGTGGTGCTGTAGGAGAATGAGATGATGGGGGTGGATAGGGTAACTAACCAGGAAGTTATAAAGAGGATAGGGGGAAGAGCGAACAATATGGAGGACGCTGACCAAGAGAAGGGATAATAAGCCACGTTTTGAGACATGAGGGTCTTAGTATTAGAGTGTGAATATTAGGAAATCGTTGCTAAAACTGTTGGTGTGGTGGAGCGTGGCGTTTATATGGGGGGGCGAAACGTTGACGATAGTGAGTTGCGGGGAAAGGGAAGGAATAGAAGTCTTTGAAATGTGGTGCTGTAGGAGAATGAGGTGATGGGGCGGATAAGGTAACTAACCAGGAAGTTATAAAGAGGATAGGGGGAAGAGCGAACAATCAATATGGAGGACGTTGACCAAGAGAAGTGATAATAAGGTAATAAGCCACGTTTTGAGACATAGAGGGACGTGTTTGGGGAGTGAGAACAGAAGAGGGAGGATGTGGTAGCTATGCGGAAATGAAAAGGCTTGTGCAAGATGGGTTAGCGTGGAGGGTCGCATCAGGTGTCTTAGGACTGAATACCACCACAACAACAACATTATAATATTAATTGTACTTAGCGATGAGAGTGGCACTGATTGTGTTAAGGAAATGGCGCCCACGTTGGAGGAATCTTTTCTCACGGAACGTTGCCGTTGCTGGTGTTGACCGCTGCTGGCGCTGCGGCTGACCTCTGGGTGTATATAAGATCCGGGGCCGCAGCTGCCGCGAGCTCAGTGCGCCTCTTGTTCCTCCTCTTCCTCCACACCACGGCACAGCACACGAGGTAAGTCCATCCTAACCTGCGCCTTGTTCTGTCTACTTTGCAATGAGAAACTGGATTCCGCGAGTTTCTGCTCAGTTATCTGAACCGGGGAAGCGTAATCGGAACACTAATGTAAATGATTTGGCGATAGTCATCGATCCTTCAGATAAGATAATTTGCAGATGACTGTATCATTTACAGGAAGCGGCCGAGATGCAAACATTCTCCAGTCTGATCTAAACAGAACTCGACGTTGGTCGGTCGAAAATGGGATGAAACTAAATCGATTGTAATAAATAAAAAGACGGCCAAAAAGGTCAGGCTTAAAATTTAGAAGAAAAAAAATCATTTTTTTTCCTCGACTCCCTCAGTCGAAAATAATATCGAATTTAAATGTTGAAGATAGAAGAATTTGGTGCCGCGCATGGACCATCTCCAGCCACAGTTTCGACCGACCCCCTGTTGGGAAACGTCGACACCAATTGCTGGTGGATGGTCAACCACGGTTCAAGCCCGGATTTTATTTGCAAGTTTCTTTTCCGCTCCAAAAAAAAGGCTGGTCGTGTCGTCAAAGGAAACTGAAATTGTAGGTTGAGACCGAGAACTGTGTCCATCCTCGCCGAATCTTGATGGACCGAGCAAACAGGAATGTTACGGGGAACTTTTATTATTAAACTTCGTGGTTAAATTCGGGGTGAAATAAATTACCGACCGGATACAGGCACAGAGAGAATTTTTTTCTTTTCTTCTTTACTAAGTTGAATAGACGTTTCGTCACCATATTCGTTGGACTTCCGCAGGTAATGTTGCTACAACAGTAAACACATTATGGTGAAAGTGTTAGGATCTTCTCTAGATTAGTTAGTGACGGTCTTCCCCGGCTGCTGGAATTCCACCTAAACAGGTGGCGGCTGTCTGACACTTCACCTGAAGATGCCGACGCCACCTGCTTCCAGGAGAAACACCCATAAAATTAGAAATTTATGATTTTTTTTTTCAAAATTTATTGAAAGGTAGTTATTTAGAAAAAAAACAATTGTTGCGTCACTAATTTCTCATAAAGATACAGTAACATTCAGATTGTTTGTAACCCTTTATTTTTTGGCTTTAGATATTTTCTTTATTCTTTGCATAAATTTTAGAAAATTTAGAATAATAAAGAGACGGCCAATAAGCCAGCGTATAAATTATTTCACTAAATATTCAAAAACGACGTTTCGTCTTCCTTTTTGTGACTTCCTCAGGCGCACTACAAACATTATATTACAAGAAATTAAATATGTGTTCAATCTTACAATTTTTTAATTTATATTTAAAAAACAATTGCAAAATTTGTAAGTTTTATATATATATATATCGCATCACAGAGGTCCCGGGCTCGAATCCTGGCTTGGGCATGAATGTTGTGCGCGCGCGTTTTTCACACAACTACATATACAGAGTTTCCCCCTACCGTAGTTGCGAATAGCGACAGGAGTTGTTGCGACTATAAATAAAAAAGAGATTTTTTAAAAAAATACGACGTTTCGTTTGCCTTTAGAGACATCATCAGGAATAAAATAAAGCAATTCTTGACGTTCGCACTCCGTGGCTGCTTCGGCCGAAATGATTAATTAAACCTATGAAGTATTTACGTGAGAGGATTTTGGTCTCCCGCGACGGTTACGACCGAAATTAATTGATAAATTTTATACCTGATGAAGTCTCAAAACGGAAGACGAAACGTCGTACTTGAATAGTAATAAAATTATTCGGTGGCTTCCTGCCCGTAATTTAATCATCGCTCCACGCTAACCTCTTCTTGCGCAAGCCTTTTCACGACCCACATTCTCCGCAAACTGCTTGGCGTATTCCATCCTTAGCCATCTTTTTCTGTTCTTACCACTACACACACACATTTCCCTCTATTGCTAATTTTCCAAGACCCTCGAGTCTCAAAACGTGGCCTATTAATCTATCCCTCCTCTCGGTCAACGTCCCCCCTATATAGTTAACTTCTCCTCTTATTCTCTTTACAACTTCCTCGTTTGTGATTCTATCCTCCACCTCATCTCATTCTCCTTTAGGACACCACATTTTTCAAAGGTTTCTATTATTTCTTTTCCTTTCCGCAAACTCTTATCGTCCACGGTTTTTCGCACCCAACATATAACGCCGCCACGCTCCATTAAGAACATTTTTAGCAACGATTTTCCTAACATTCACACTTATATTAGCCGTAAGTGAATTCCTTCTTTTCCGCGAATGTTTTCTTAATTAAATAGTAATTGGTGACTTATCGGCCGTCTTTTTATTGCTCCAGGGAAAAGAGTCCGCCATCCTTGTAAGCTCATTCAATGTAATTTTGTCGACATTAATAAACGCAACGTATGTATTTTATTTGTGTATATAGAGAAGACGTTTCCGATAACGTGGATCGTGACGTCACGTTGTCAGAGAGGGTAATGGGGTGTTGGAGGGAGGGGATGTAGGGGAGGGGAGGGGGATGGATAACATCTCTGGCGTCCATGGAATGTATTGGAGGAGTATCAAATTGGCTCATTATTTATACAGCCGTTCGAAGTATAATATATTTCATCCATAAATGTATTACAACTAATTTATAAAGACAAATTCATAATTTATTGTTACAGACAAAACCATTTTCAAAGAGATAAGGGATTCTTGTAAGTGTTGAAATTCAAAAAAAAAAATTAATCCCTTAATTTCTCAAAAGAATTTTTTTTTCGACTTAATGCCTTTATCCTTTGGGCGGCAGAGGACGCGAGTAGACAGTTTTTCTTTTTTGGAAAATATACCAAAGTATACAGTGATTCTGGTAGTTTTATTTGTTGTTGTTGTTGTGGTATTGAGTCCTAAGACTGGCCTGATGACGTCATCCACTAAACCTTCAGCGCATTGGCTCCGTCCGCGTCCTTGAAGGTCCTTGACCTCGCCTCTCACTCCTCATTCACCCACAGCAAGCAGCCAACAGATCTCATAATATTCCTACAACATTGCCATATCGGCGGAGGAGGGAGGGGGAAAAACGTCACAGTCCTCCGCAGCGCAGTGACGTCAGAATAAAGTGGAGGTCCGCGGTGGACGTGAACATGGGAAAGGAATCGTACTGCAGGGAGAAGAAATAAAAAGCCTACGATTTGCTGATGATATTCTAGTATTAGGGGAGTCGGAAGACGACTTGGAAACCATAATAAATTACATGAACGCGTTCCTTGGGAAAGAGTTCAATAAGAGCATTAATTGAGGGGAAAACCAAGGTAGTGGAGGGTAGATTTGGAAACAGTGGAATAACAAAGGCTGTTACATTTGGAATTAATATTTTGAAGGAAGTTAAGGGATTCTGCTACTCGGGAAGCAGCGTAATAACTAGAGTAGAATAGCAACAACAGGCAAGGAAGAAAAATTTACTTGCGGCTAATATAAGTGTGAATATTATGAAGTCGTTGTTAATAATGTCGTTATGGACCGCTGTGTTATGTGGGTCCGAAACGTGGACGGTAGGAGTTGCGGAAAGGAAAAGCCTCTGAAATGTGGTGCTGTAGGAGAATGAGATGGATGGATAAGGAGAAGTTATAAACCGAATAGGGGGAAAAAACAAACAATATGGAGGACTTTGAAGGGATAGATTAATAGGTCACGTTAATAGGGTCTTACATGGAAGTGAACAGAAGCGGGAGGTCCTTGGAGAAGGGATTAATAGAGGGGAAAACCAAGGTGATGGAGTGTAGTGTGGGAAACAGTCGAGTAAGGAAGGCTGTTGGATCGCGAAAGGGATATTTTAAAGGAAGTTAAGGAATTCCGCTACTAGAGTAGGATAGCAACAGGATGGCGAGGCAAGGAAGAGGAATTTACTTACGGGCTAATATAAGTGTGAATATTAGGTATGGAGTGTGGCGTTATATGGGTGCTGAAACGTGGACGAGAGGAAGTTGCGGAAAGGGAAGGAATAGAAGTCTTTGAAATGTGGTGCTGTAGGAGAATGAGATAAGGTGGGGCGGATAGGGTAACTAACCAGGAAGTTGGAGAGAGAATAGGAGGGGAAGAGCGAACAATATGGAGGACGCTGACCAAGAGAAGGGATAATAAGGTAATAAGCCACGTTTTGAGACATGAGGGTCTTAGTATTAGAGTGTGAATATTAGGAAATCGTTGCTAAAAATGTTGGTGTGGTGGAGCGTGGCGTTTATATGGGGGGCGAAACGTTGACGATAGGAGTTGCGGGAAAGGGAAAGAATAGAAGCCTTTCGAAATGAGGTGCTGTAGGAGATTGTCGGACAGTAACGAGGAAGTTCTTAACAGAATACGGGGAAAAACGAACAATATGGAGGACTTTTGAAGGGATAGATCAATTCGCCACGTTTTGAGTCTTGTAAAATTAGCATTAGAGGGAAGTGTGTGTGGGATAAAAACAGAAGAGGGAGGCAGAGGGTGGAATACGCTAAGCTGATTAGGGAAGGATGTCGGACGTGACAGTTACGCGGAAATGGAGAAAGGGTTGCGCATGATAGTTTAGCGTGGATCAGACCAGTCTTAGGACTGAATACCACAACAACAACAACAAATAAAACTACCAGAATCACTGTATACTTTGGTATATTTTTAAACAAAGAAAAGCTGTCTAGTCGCGTCCTCTGTAGCCCAAAGGATAAAGGCACTAAGTGTAAAAAAAATTCTTTTAAGAAATCAAGGGATTAATTTTTTTTTGGTATAAATTCCTCTCGAGTTTCCAACCGGGTCAAAGATTTTAAACAGTGACGTTTCGATGGCTTGCAACTGCCGTCATCTTCAGACTGAAGTGTCAAATGATCATGAATATCGGTGAGAGAAGTTTCTTAGTCTCGTCCAGAATATCCGTAGGTCAAAGCTAATTAAATTTATGTATAAATTCCTCTCGGGTTTCCAACCGGGTCAAAGATTTTAAACAGTGACGTTTCGATGGCTCGCTCTGCCGTCACCTTCAGACTGAAGACGATGGCAGAGCGAGCCATCGAAACGTCACTGTTTAAAATCTTTGACCCGGTTGGAAACTCGAGAGGAATTTATACATGCCATTCACAGGGGAAAGACCTCGTACTTTAATTTTTTTTTTTGAGTTTCAACACTAACAAGAATCCCTTATCTCTTTGAAAATGGTTTTGTCTGTAACAATAAATATGAATTTGTCTTTGTAAATTATTTGTAATACATTTTTGGATGAAATATATTCACCTTTTTAGTTAGTGGCTTTCCACTTTGTATAATTAATGAGCGTTGAGCCTGATGTTAAGGTGTTTCCTGTCGTCGCCCCCGGGGCAGAGGAAACGCGAGCTGTACTCTCCTTTGTTTGCCTGCAGAATGACGAAGGTGTTGCTGCTAACCCTGGTGGGCGTCGCCGCCATTGCCAGCGCCGTCGGCTTCAGCGGCGGAGGTGACGACCGCTTCATCAAGAAGTACGCCATGATGAAGGTAACAACAAACTTGCAAATTCATAATAAACCCTCCTTGGCTTTCTCCCAACTTGCTCAAGGGGAAACACTCTGATGATACGTCATCGCTGAAAATATAAAACGTGGGCGTGAAGACTATTCAGGTCATTAACAGGCACATTTTAAATGTTAATATAAATACTAGAGGGCGTAGGTTTTTTTTCCCTATGTAGATGATGGACGGAGAGGTCTCGGGATTCCAGGCCGCTGATGAAGCGCGGCCTTTCAATGACTTCTCCTGAAGATGATGGCCGTTGAAACGTCGTGTACAACGAACCTGAACAACCGACTGGGATCCCGAGACCTCTTCGTCCAATATAAATACGGCGCCTCTTGCAATCCTCGCTGCCTGCGTCTCTTTTAATACCTGACATCTTTTCTACGGCGCGTTGAGCCAGGCGGAAGTCATCAAGAATTACTGTAATGTGGTTGCTAAGCGTTATTTATTTTTTCACTTAATTTGTCTGTTAATTAAGAAGTTTTTAGATCAATCAGTGTAATTAGCGGCGTGAATTTTTTTTTTGGAAATAAGCGGCCGCCACTCAATTAGCAGGTTGACGTAAGTCCGTCCTTCCCGTTGCCTAACGGTAAGCGCCTGACAGATTCGTGACCTATTTGCCACTGGTGTTGTGCGTGCTGCGTCTCGCGAATAGTAGGCGCGGACCGTTACGCCATTCATCAGCTGTCACAGCTGCACACAGGGCTCCGTGCTTCAATGGCTGAATGGCGACTGTAGTGTTTACATGTTTAATAAATTATTAGGGTGGGGGTTGGGGTTACTGCATTTCATTTAATTTAAATATTTTCTGTTTAGGAACTCGTGGGGTCATTGCATTTCAGCTGCCAGGGGCGTAGCAGAACAATATCTATTGAAGAGACCAATGTGAGGGGTTAAGAGAGGTCGTAAATCTTTCTGGTGGATGAGCTAAATACCACAATAGTTGGAAATGGAAATATCCTTGTCATCAACTGCCAGGGGTCTAGCAGAACAATATCTATTGAAGAGACTCATGTGAGGAATTAAGAGAGGCCGTAAATATATCGGGTGGATGAGCTAAATACCACAAAATTTGGAAATGTAAATATCCTTGTGCGTGAGTTTTCGCAGTTGGGAACGACGGGAGTAGAAGATAACTTGTAATTGGCTAATTTTCGACCTGGAAGGTGGATCCGAGGTTTCGTGTTAGATGGAATCGGAGGAGAAAGTTCTGTTAGGGTTAATATTTCAGAGGGGTAAGTCGTGCGAAGTTGTGGTCAAAGAGAGTATTTGTTAAGAGAAAGTGAAACACCTGGTGGTAGTAGAGACTGGTTGACAGCCAGAGATCAGAGGCGGCGGTGTTGACCATCCAGTGTCACTATATAGCATCCTGATGATCTACCAGCGAGTTCCTGGGCGTCATTGATAACTTAATAATGAAAGTGTAAACCCTTCAAAGCCGTCAACTAACTGCCGTAGTGGTCATCGCCATCAACAACCGGTGTTTGAAATATAAAGACCGAAGGTATTTGAGTCCACAATTAAACGCACATTAAATGGCTAGAAACCTTTATTACAGTGACATTAAAATTTAATTTTGTTAATGTCGGGATAATGCCGACCTCCCTGTGGTGTAGTATAGTGGCTAGCCTGCCTCTAGCGTTGCTGCCTCACTCACAACCCCGGGTTCGAATCCCGGCAATGGGCTTGGATGGATGTTTGTGTCGTCATGGGTCGCGAGGACCGGGATTAAGGTTGATAGGGGAATTGATACACTGACCACGTGTCACCCCAATTTCGGAATGCGTCACGCCAGATGAAAGTCCGCAGCCGCCTCGGTAGGGCCAGGCCTGTTGAGGCGGCTGTTGAGCCATTGGAAGAAGAAGAAGAAAGCTGGGATAATATTTCAGAGGCGAAATTATAGTTAATAATTCAAGGAGAGTAGTTTTTAAGGGAAGGTGAAACACCTGGTGGTGATAGAGAATTAAAATATATTTATGATACGAGCAACCAACGAGGAATTATTTTGAGTGTCTAATTGCGGCCACATTGTTGCAGGTGTACGAGAGCTGCTTCGGGCCGGAGGTCGTGAAGGAGGTTCGCAAGGAGATGAGGATGGCCTGCGCCAAGTGCGCGGCAATGTCTGCGCCAGCCTCCGACGTCCACGCGACCCCCGTTCAAGCACCTCCCAGGCCACCGTCGCGGTCCCCCAAGCCCAGGCCCAAACCTTCCACGCAGGCGGAGGCTCTGGAGGCGGCCATCGACGCCGCCAAGTTCCAGCAGGCCATCCTAGCGCTCAGCAAACGCGCTGGACAGGTAATTTGTACCAAGGACCTTCTCGGAATGGGCAGAGAGACCGAGAAAGAGAGACAGAGAGAAAGAGACAGAGATACACACATACAGAGAGACAGAGAGAAAGAGACAGAGATACACATGCAGAGAGACAGAGAGAAAGAGACAAATAGACAGAGACAGAGAGAGAGACAGAGAGAGAGAGACAAAAAGACAGGGACAGAGAGAGAGACAAAAAGACAGGGACAGAGAGAGAGACAGGGACAGAGAGAGAGACAGGGACAGAGAGAGAGACAGGGACAGAGAGAGAGACAGGGACAGAGAGAGACAGGGACAGAGAGAGAGACAGGGACAGAGAGACAGAGACAGAGAGACAGGGACAGAGAGAGAGAGACAGGGACAAGAGAGAGGGAGAGACAGGGACAGAAAGAGAGAGAGACAGGGACAGAAAGAGGGAGAGAGACAGGGACAGTGACAGAGAGAGAGACAGGGACAGAGAGAGAGACAGGGACAGACAGAGAGAGAGACAGGGACAGACAGAGAGAGACAGGGACAGACAGAGAGAGAGACAGGGACAGTGACAGAGAGAGAGACAGGGACAGTGACAGAGAGAGAGACAGGGACAGTGACAGAGAGAGACAGGGACAGTGACAGAGAGAGAGACAGGGACAGAGAGACAGGGAGGACAGAGAGACAGGGACAGAGAGACAGGGACAGAGAGACAGGGACAGAGAGAGACAGGGACAGAGATACACATACAGAGAGACAGAGAGAAAGAGACAAATAGACAGAGAGATGGAGTCATAGAGACAGAGAAAGCAAGACAGAGACAGATAGAGAGAGACAAAAAGACAGGGACAGAGAGAGACAGGGACAGAGAGACAGAGACAATGACAGCCAAAGCAATGAGATGCTCGGCCCATCAATGTCCCATAACACAAGTTTGGAGGCAGGAGGCCTTTAAATCCGTTAACAATGAATGTTCTGTGCCGTCTTCAGCACCCTTGTTTAAAAGAAGAGGG
Organism: Eucriotettix oculatus; assembly: GCA_034510155.1. Classification (NCBI taxonomy): domain Eukaryota; kingdom Metazoa; phylum Arthropoda; class Insecta; order Orthoptera; family Tetrigidae; genus Eucriotettix; species Eucriotettix oculatus. The sequence goes on from CM067379.1 coordinate 5,705,287, forward strand.
ACTTGAGACATCAAGGGTGTTCACATCTCCCACTAGACTAGGAGTCCCTCACTTCTCTCTTTGTCATGCTGTTGAATTGACTATCCTAAAATGATCGACAACCAGATTGTGTGTAAAATTTAGTTCATTAAAATACTCAATGCTGCCAACTCTTGACACAAGACACAATTTGTACATGTGTGACAAATAAATACTACACTCGCCATTCTATTTGATCCTTATGCATTACATCTTGAATGTCAGGTTCCACTACTTCATATTTATCTGACTCAGTTGTCATCTCTTAACCATTAGCAGTGTCCTACATAATAATTACAACAACAATGTTTTTATTTTCCATAGTACAAAAATGGACAGAGTGAAAACAATATATCTGATGAAATGTACTACATTAAATAAATATATTTACAAAAAAAAAGCACTCTACCCATGAGGGACTTGTTATTGTATAAACTTTCAAGTGTGGCTCTGTAGAAAGTACAACACTTAATGAACAAATTGAGTACAGTAACTTCTTTTGTACAAGTATATCACAGCAGACAAGTTAGCTTCTAAATTCTAGACAAGCTCATTTTTCAAATCACCATCTTGTGTGACTTGGGAGCCATGTTGGGAAACTGCGATTTAAACTGGCAATTGATTAGACTCAACTATTTTAAATAAGTAGTTTATCTGATACTTAAATAAGTAATTAAAAACTGAAAATTAAACTTTATGTTTAATGAACTTGAATGGTATAAATTGATTGTTGTAGTTGTAGTATTGAGTCCTTAGACTTACATGATGCATGCTAACCTATTCTGTGCAAACCTTACATTTACACATAACTACCACATCCCACATTGTCCCTAATCTGCTTACTAAATTCCATCCTTAGCAGCATCCCTCTGCTGTTCACTTCCCTATTTAGCCAATTTTACAAGATCCTCGTGTCTCAAAACATGGCCTATTAATCTATCCCTTCAAAGTCCTCCATATTGTTCTCTCTTCCCTTATTCTGATTACTACAGGGAATGAATTTGAAAAAAGTTCAAAAAATACTCTTACTCATAACAGCAGTTACCTTGCAAATTTAAAATACAATACCTTAAATATTGAATATATTATTATATTATTAAATATATTCCCATAATCATATCTTAATTAGTCAAAGTTGAAAATTGTATAAATTTTTCTTTTATTCAGCAACAGGGTCAGGGTCAGGCTTACCAACCGGTACCATACAACCCTTACCCAGGCTACTTCCAGGCGGCGCAGGCTCCAGCACCATCGTGGACTCCTCAGGCTTTCTCCCCGCCTGGCTACTTCGCCTACTACCAATCCCCTGCCTCGTACCCAGGAGGATACTACCCCACCAACCCTGGGGAGTACTACCAAAATTCTCGTTCGCTGAACCAGCGCCAATCTGTAAGTCTCCACACGTTATTTAAATTCAACATTTTTGTGTGTGATGCAAATCAAACAGACCTTGTAACCATCTTGTAGGAATTGTAATCATTCAAAAAAACATGTAAAGTAAAATTTTACATTTTCCCCTGCAATTTAATAGCGAAACAACCAACTGATCAACATAAATAATATTTAAATGAAACTACTACAATTCCAACCACTTATTCTACTCAATTAATTACAATTCACACTGAAATGTGATTTAGTATTTCACTGAACATTTTATTCCATAGCTTCATCAGTTCGAACTTTTGTATAATGTCAATTAGTTCCTCACTGGGTAACAATACCAACATTTTTTTTTTTGTGACAGAGCTTACATTTCTCAGTTTCTGATAATTATTATAAATATAAGAAATTTAGATCTCAAGAAAGCACAATTCTCATTTTTAAAAGGTACTGTTAATTTGTGTTGCTCTGTTAACAGACTTCAGGTTAATATAGAGTGACAAATGTCCTGCTCATTTCTCAACACCTGTTTTCTCTTTCAGAGAGACTTTGATCTTCGTAGCCAGCTGGACAGCTTAACGTCCAGAATAAGCGGCAGAGTTAGAAACATCACCTGTGTGATGCAGGAGCTCGGTTATGTAAGTAACATATGTAAATCAATAAACATTCTCAAGAATTATCTTGTTATTCCTGTAAATAATGACGTCTTTCCCTTGATTCAACAGTTGGATGAAAATATGGAACCAAATTACGAGAAAATTGCTGAAAGGATAAACATGTTGCCAATCGGAGATGAACTCAAGAAAGATATGGTCGAGGGCATCTCTTACTGCAAGCAGTTCTCTGTAAGTAACCTTAGTGTGTCAAATAAAATAATATTAAAATTGTTTCAACTATCTCCATTTAAGGAATACTGTATTATAGGTCTTACACACATAAAAACTTTTTATAGCCAGTTAGATTATTTAGTTACAGTTTCCTGTCATTCTTTAATTTAACTCATTAACTGTTTTTTTTTGTTACATCAAAGATTTGTCTAAATCTGTTAATAAATGACAGAAGATATTATTGCCTATATTTACCAATGCATAAACCAATACACCGAGATAAGGAAATTTGTAATTAAATTACATTTTATTTGAGAAATATCATTGCAGATATATAAAAAATTTTAATTTACAAATTTTTTAGCAATGTGTTCCTGACGTCAACAAAGAAAAGTTCCCAATGTCTAGAGAGTTAGCCAAGCCAATGTTCTTCTTCAGGTGCTACAAGGTAAGTTATCACTTCCTCTTATTGCTAAGTAATTTTTTTTATTTTAGTGTATATATACACACAGAAGATTATGGTTAACTTCATCACTCTTAAAATAAAATTGTACAATAATAATTTTTCCCTATGTTATTCAGTCACGTTAATAACCAAGACTATAGTTTAATATTGATTTCAAATTTATTTAGCAGGAGCTTTCGGCATTGCCATAGTCATCTACAGAAATGAAATACAAATTTTTATGAAACATTGGAATTTTTTAAATGGAATTTATTTAAAATTATGACAATATAAAACAAATTGGGGTTTTACCAATATATTGTCATAATTTTAACCAAATTCCATAAAAAAAATTGTATTTGATTTTTCTAGATGACTGTGGCAATGCCGAAAGCTCCTGCTAAATAAATTTGAAATCAAAATTAAATTATAGTTTTGGTTATTAATGTGACTGATTAGCATAGGCAAAAATTATCATAGTAAATAAAAATCAGTATTTTAACAAAATTTAATAAATTCCTTGAATAAAATTGTACTTTTATGATGACACCAAAAATAAAAAAAATCATTATTATAATTGTGCAAAAATCAGATTGAATGGTTTTAAAAATAATGCATAAATATGCTCCAAGTTTATGTTTTGACACTTGATACATTTTGGGTTAAATTGTAAATGCTTTTAGGGTACAACTGTAAGCAAGTATCATGCACGTTAAATAATTTTTAGCACAAGAAATTGGAAGCCTGTGTGATGAAGGACGTCCGTGATCGGTACACCCACAACGATGACATGTCCGACGTAGACAGCATGGCTGGAGGGGAACTCAGGTCCCTTTCTGCAACTAAAAACGATGATTACGAAGACATGGCTCTGTCTATGTTTGAGTTCATGTATGGAAACGGAAATTCAGATTTCGATTCCGTTTTCTAAACCTGGAGCTGAATAGATCCTGAGGAACTGAGTAGAATCCACCAGCTCAGGCCTTCTTCGCAGTTCAAGCACGAATGCTTTATTCTTGGATGAAGTTCTATTAAATTATTGTGGGTATCAACATTGAATTATACATAATTAAACTTTGTTCATAAGCCACAATATCTATGTACTTGGATAAAAGTGAGGGAAATTGATATATTTTTGTACAGATGGCTTAAGAATGCTGTTTAATTGTTAAATTATTGATAATTTATAATAAAATCCTTTCAAAAAGAAATATCTGTTCATGTCTTTTATTTCAAAGGTAAAGTACAGACATTTACTTTTCTTTTAGATTTACTTAAGGACTTTTAATATTGTATTTACATGTATACAAACTTTGTGTTTCTTTTTCTTATGACAACTTCTGTGATTTCTTGGCCTGATCCACAACATGCCCCCACTCATTTCTTTTCTGGGCCTTAGATGTCAGATTTCTAATTCTGAGACTCCTAATACCACTTAGTAATCATTTTGCCAGTTCCTCACTTAGGTTGTCGTCTGCAATCAATACGGTTCGTCCGAGGCTGCGTTTTGGGTCTTTTAGCGGTGCAAATTATTTACAGGTGATGAGGAACTGGCCCAACATCCAACCCACCTCCTTTTTCTGGGCTTGGGACTGGCAATGGTGGTCACTGAGATACTCAGCACCTTCTAAAGGCAGAGTTACAAGCTTTGTGTTTACCATTATAAACTTTACTCTGCAATTCTTCCTCTTATCTTTCAATACTTCAAGTTTTTTTTAACAACAACTGGTTTTGAGGTTACATTTTTTTTTAATTTGGCGTACAAAAAAACTTCCAATTTACTGGCAGTTTTTTTTGGGGTATGAATTTCTATTGTAAAACCACTTTATCATGTTATATAATTTTTATATAACACCAGAAACTGACCTCTTTCTCACTTATCTAAAAATAATTACATATATGGGAGTGTCACTATTGGCCACAGTTGTCATACTGATAAACTGCAAATATTATTTGATACAGCCTGAGTGAGAGATTATTTCTCACACCATATAAAAATACTATAAATAATATACTCTGAGGACTTGGCAGCAGATGATCTGAATGCACCTTGATGGGTGTCTTCTAGATCTATCAGTCACTTAAAACCATTATAAGTTTGAGTAATTGGACATAAAATCAGTAATCCTCTCCACATTGTTATCTTTGCCAGCTGAATGTGATTGTGAATTAAGGAAAGCAGAGAATCTAGTTGATAAGCTTTCCTCTTGAATCACAAGATTAATAGCTGGATATATCTGATACCAGGAAACTTTGTCAGAAATATATTTCAATAAAATTGAAAACTTGGAATTTATCTTATAAAATAAAAGTAGCCATGACATATACATCCTTTTCAAAACCTCTAAAACGGGAACTGTATGCAGAACCTTTTTTATTTTAATACATTTCTGGCAAAACAGACTGGTTCATTCCTTTAAAAACTAAGCAATTACTTGAGTTGGAAATCTTGTTAATATTTAAGTAAACTGATTTATTGATATCTAAAATTATGAGGTTCTTTGAAAGAGACAAAAATATTACTTCATGTTCTACATTTCTCTTTGGGATTAGCTGTAGCATTCATTTTGTTGACCTGTTAAACATATAATTGATAGAATGAATAAAAATTTCTCAGGATTTCACCCAGGTGGCGGAGTTAGCTGTCAAAAAATAGTATTTTATAAACCCAGGTGAAATACCGAGAACTTTTTTATTCAGTCTATCCACTGGGAAAGCCTACATTCTCGAATATAATTAATAATTTAAAAGACATGTAGTAGAAAATTGTCAGAGAACCCGCCCCAACTCCAAAAAGAGCAATCTGGATTTTGATGATTCTAATTGACAGATTTCAAGAACAATTTAAAAATAACACGTTCAGGAAAAAATTAAGAAACATTCCAGTTAATGTATTGGCAATATTGTCCACTTATATATAACAACCCTGAACCTATTCGATAACTTCTTCACTTTTTTGATTGTAAATTAGCTAGGGTATACTGATAATCTTTCCATTAAATTGTTATAGACTTTTCCTTACGAACTTATCAATATTATGACATTCAAATGATAGCTTTCTCTACTGTCATCTTGGACTAACCTGGATTTTCTTTAAATGTAAGTATTAATAAGACTATGCACAATCAATGAAGTCCAGAATGAATTTTATTAAATGAATGTATTTTTTTTTTGGGACCTCTTCAGGTGCCGCAAAACTCGTCGACTTTTAAATAGGATACTTTTCTAACTTCATAAGATGATGAATTCGTGTTTAACGACCAAAAATTTGGTCCATGTGAAATCAGAATCACAACACAAAATAAATGTAGAAAGGGATTTATGTATGAAGAATTACACGAGTTGTAAAATGGCCAGCTATTAAATTAATTCTGATTTTTGTTACATAAGCCAAACCAAAAGAACATTGAGTATGAGGATTAAAATGGTCTAATTTTAAACATGCAGCCATTATCTGCTAATCTGAATTGATCAAGTGTTTAGCACAGAGAAAATATATATATTAAAAAACCCTGGAGAGTTCTCAGAAAGGTTTGTGAAATAAACACACTAAGGAGTACATATATTGCCGTATCATACCTTTTTGGTACTCCATCCAGGGGATTCCATAACAATAAAAATTTTCAACATGCAGAAAACAATAGCCAAGGTCAGGTCGTCATCAACAGAACAAATATTAACAGTTCCACTTACTATATACTAGAGCAGGGGTGGCCACCCTGAATGATGTAGTGGGGCCACATATAAAATTATATATTCCCCATATAAAGTGGAGAAAGGGCTGTATGTCATCATTTTTCAACTTTGTAACCAAACTATTCCAGAAAACAGATTTAATTTGTAATATTATGGGCCCGACCCAGTAAAAGAGACTGTCTCCTTTATAAATACGAATATAGATTCATTTAATATCAATACATCCTCTTCTCTGATACATAATACAAGAATGTATATTGAAATAAAAAAAGTTTAAAGACATTATTATGAAGAAATGGCACGAGCATGTCTCGTGTTAATTGTATTAAATACATTAATGTAATAAAATAGTTTTCTGATTGGCCTTTGGTCCCGCATCTTTCCCATTTCAACAAGGAAGGAGATGGTCCTTCCTCGTTAGACGATCTCAAAGGGAACTTTAAAAGATAATTACGGCACAAAGGCCGGGCTCAATCGTACCCAATTCGGTTCGTGATGACATAATCTTCCTGCGTTGCGCAACGGTAATGTGCGTGACGTCACCGATGCTTGCGAGTGACGCTGACGCAGCTGCAGCAGGACCAAGTCTTCTTCACGGCGGCAATGGCCGATTAACTTAACACATCTTCAGGATAACATTAACGACCAGTTCACAAATATACCAAAGTTTTTAATTTTATCCATACAGCGTTCGTTTTTCAGTCATTGTAATACAGCATGGGAAACATCAGAAATAATTTTATTAATGTAATGAAGCAGAACATAATTATTTAATGTTGCTGTGCTGTTCAGACTGGTCCCTGTTAACCTATCTAGCGCAAGCGTTTTCAGATCTGCATAACTACCACATCCTCCATAAACTCCTTAGCGGATTCCATCCTTGACCTCACACACTTCCCTCTAATACTAATTTTACAAGACCCTCATGTTTTAAAACATGACCTATTAATCTTACCCCTTTTCTTTGTCCAAGTCCTCCATATTGTTCTCTCTAATCTACTTATAACTTCCTAGTTAGTGATTCTATCCATCTTATTCTCCTATAGTACATAATTTCAAAAGCTTCCATTCTTTTCCTTTCTGCAACTCTTACCGTCCACGTTTCGCATCCATTACCAACATTTTTAGCAATGATTTCCCAATATTCCGACTTATATTACCGATAAGTAAATCCCTCTTCCTTTCCTGTGCTATCCTACTCTTTACGTCTACTATACATCTACCACCCCTAGGAAGTTTTACTAGCTTTTAATTAATAAGTATGTGCATGTGACTTTGCGTTCAGGTTTCTTCATGGCATCAGAGAAATGATATAGATTTATTGTAACATTTTCATAATTGGCTTTTAACCCTTTCCAATATTGAATTGTACAATTCACGGAAATAAAATTTTATTATTAAAGATTCAGGAACAAAATTGTTTAATGTGATTAAATGACAAAGTTTGATATAAATGAAGGCACATTAAATAATCTACAACTTCATTTGTTTCAATGAGATTTATTTATAGATATTCTTATTAACTATAGTTAAACAAATAGTTTTATGTTATAAAAAATTACAGGATTAAGAGTTATATATAATTCTGACATACAAATGTTCCTTTAATTTTCTTACAAACGGATTTCCCTTTACTTTGTATCATATTACGGTATGATTCCTTTTTAGATACCAATATTACACATGGCATGAGGACTTTTATGGTTACCTGTATGCAAGTAATTTAGCAATTATTTCGAAAAGTGCTTTGGCATGCAAAGAAAAAGGAAAAACAATGAATTGAAGGACCCTTAGCATCCCTAACCCTGCTTAACTTCTCGCAGGTATTTATGTGATCTCCTGACGCGACAGAATGAATGAGACGATTGTGAATGGAGACACTTCAGGTTGTTTATATCTTATCCTGTAACCAGAGATAACATTGTGTGCAGTGAGAGTTGCGCTTGGATGTTATCATCTTTGACAAGGCCGGGCCGCCATCTTGCTGACACAAAAAGAAAACTCCTCACGTGCTACTACGAGATAAGTAAGGCTCACGGTAAAAATATATTCCACATGTAAATGTAAATACCACAGTAACATTTTTTTAAATGCTGTTAACATCATAATTTGATTCCATTTTCTAATATATTTTTATTACTTACAGCTTTGTAATGTGAAATAAATGGAAGTCGAGACGACAATTAAAAGCAAAAATTCAGATGTTTTCTAATGTAAAATAAATTATACTCGGTACCTCATCTGACGAAAGTATTACAATGAAATATCAATGGAAAGAAAATAATATAAAGGTAAAACAGGCATTATTTGGTTAGTTGTCATAATGGAAATTCTTTAGAAAAAAAACGAAGTTAGTTCTTCGACTCGTATCGGTAACTGTTGACCGTTATCTGTAACTAATATGTTATATTGCGTATAACTGTACAATCTGATATCAAGAGACAAGAAAAAGAGGTTAAATGTTTTTTGCTGTGAAGGAAATGAGAGCATCACGTTCCGAATCTTGCAATTTACGTGATGACGTCACTTGCAGAAGAGGAGGCGTGGCCTCCGTGCACCTGCGCACTGCCTCGCCTTTATACTTTCTCCACGGTACATACAAGACATCCCTTTAAATTAACAACAGTCCTCAAACTCCTGGTGCAAATTTTGGAAGCGTGAACCTCCGTTGCACACAATTCCTTCCATATTGTGCTCTTCCCCCTATTCTGTTTATAACTTCCTGGTTAGTCACTATTTCCACCCATCTCATTCTCCTAATATCACTACATTTCAAAGCGTTCTATTATTTTCCTTTCTGCAACTCCTACCCTCCACGTTTCGCACCCCACGTGACGTCACACTCCTTACGATCAATTTTAGCAACGATTTCCTAATATTCACGTTATTATATTAGCCGTAAGTAAAGTCTGTGCTATCCAACTCTAGTAGCAGAATTCCTTTACTTTCTTCAAAATATCCCTTCCCAATCTAACAGCCTTTGTTATTTCACTGTTTTCCATGCTACATTCAGTCACCTTGGTTTTTCTCTCTATTAATCCTCATGTAGTACTCTTCCTCCAGGACAACTTTCATGCAATTTATTATAATTTCCAAGTCTTCTTCTGACTCCCGTAATACTACGATATCATCAGCAAACCTTAGGGTTTTTATTCCTTCTCCTTGCAGTACGATTCCTTTTCCATATTCCATTTTAATTCTCTTCATCGCCTGTTCTGTATATAAGTTAAAGAACGTGGACATCCTTGTCTTACTCCTTTCTTGATTTCTGCTTTCTTTTATTCCTCTTCTATTCTAATCACCACTGACTGTCTTCTGTAGAGGTTACGTATAAGCCTTCTTTCTCGATATTTTATTCACGTGCTCTTCAAAATCTTTAATAGTGTGTTCCAGTTCCACCAATGCCATCCTGTCTTCTAAAGTTATAAGCAGAGTCAATATTGCTTCTCTTGTCCCTAAAACCAATTTGATGTTCTCCTAACTCGCCATTCTATTTTACGTTCAATTATCCAATATTTATCATTAATATTTTGCATAAATGAGATACCAAACTAATTGTCCTGTGCTGTTCGCATTTATCAGCAACAATTTTCTTCGGTATGGGTATAATTATGTTTTTACTACATTCTTCTGGTACTTTCCCTGTTTCGTGGATTTCGCAGACTATCCGGAACAGCCATAGTATTGCTTCTTATCAACTCTGCTGGAATGTTATCAATTTCTGGCGCTTTACAATTGCCCAGGTCTATCAGCGCCCTGGCAAACTCGGACCTTACAATTTTGTCCCCCCAACTCTTCATCATCCACCTTCTCTTCTGCTTGTTTTTACTGACTGATCTAGATTTCCAGCGTGATAAATCTCTTCTAGATATTCCTTCCAACATTTCCTTCTTTACCCATAATTGGCTTCCCATCCGCTCTCCTGATGTTCTTGCTAATATATATTTTTCCTCTCTCTCTCTCCGAATGTTTATTTGATTTTCCTATCAGCTGCGTCAATTTGCCCTTTCACCATGAAATACTGAACCGTTTTGCATTCCTCTTGTAGCCAAGCCTCTTTGCACTTCCTGTCCATCGCATTCTTCAAGCGTCTGTATTGCTCTTTACCATTGTCATCTCTCGCGTTTTTTATACATACGCCCTTTCATCAATAGCTTTTTTTTTAATTCTTGTGTTACCCATGCTTTTCTATTGGTCTGAGCTATTATTCCTATTTTTTTTCTTCGGCTGCTCTAGTGATTTCTCCCTTCAAGAGTGCCCATTCCTCTTCTATATAGTTTCTTTCTCCTTTTCCTATTAATCTACTCTTGATATCTTCTTTGAGAAACTGAAGCACCTCCTGTTGTTTCGGTTTTTTCTAATTCCTTTCTTGAGTTTCTTCATTCCTCTTCTATTTAGTTTCTTTCTCCTTTTCCTATTAATGAGTTTCTTCATTCCTCTTCTATATAGTTTCTTTCTCCTTTTCCTATTAATCTACTCTTGATATCTTCTTTGAGAAACTGAAGCACCTCCTGTTGTTTCGGTTTTTTCTAATTCCTTTCTTGAGTTTCTTCATTCCTCTTCTATATAGTTTCTTTCTCCTTTTCCTATTAATCTACTCTTGATATCTTCTTTGAGAAACTGAAGCACCTCCTGTTGTTTCGGTTTTTTCTAATTCCTTTCTTGAGTTTCTTCACTTTCAGCCTGCATTTCATAACCAGCAGATTATGGTCTGAGTTTACATCTGCTCCCTATTACTACTACTACTACGCGGTGCACGGAGTAGCAATATTACGTACGGGTCGTGTGGAATATTGGCAACATTACAGCTGCTAATTTATCCTCCTCGCGAAGCTTGTTCCTTGAGGCGATGAAGAACATGACTTTAGAAACTCACTCACGCACGCACGAGCGAGCGGCGGCTGGCTGCTGAAGTATGCTGCAAAGAACTTGAAAATGGCGCCCAAAACGAATGTCGCATAGAAACAACTGTTGCCAATCGTCACGTAATTTTTGCGTGCGTGTTTTGTGTCATTTATACATATTAGAAGCTCAAAATACGGAGTTGGTGTCCTGTGTGTTATTTTAAGGTGTTTTAAGGAGTTATGCGACTGCAAGAAATAGTATGAATAGTTTAAAATTGTGTAAATATGAGACCAACGGTGTTGGCAGCCCTTACTACATTTATCTCGCCCGTTCGAGTTGTTCGTCATTAAATCGGGTAAATGTAAAAGAAATTGCGTCGTGTTTAAGTGTTGCGTAATATTTGGTGGCGTGCCGTGCCGCCGCAGCCTCTAGTTTTTGAGGGGATCGCTCCGAGGCGCCGAGATCGAACGTGTTCTCTGGGGTTAGGAAGGGGGGAGGGGGGTGCGGGCCGCCGACGGGAACAGCCAGTTGGCCTCAAGTTGCCGTGCTGATGGGTGTGCGTGCGTCCCGAGTGCAGTGAGTGGTCGCGGCTCTGTTTTGGATATTTCCTGACGGTGAACATCAACCCATTCATGTTCCTTGGGCATGGGAGTGAGTACAGCTGCTTCTTTTGCGCTTTTCTCTAGTGAAATAGTGGGGGACGTAGCTGCTGCTGACCCAGGTGGGCGGGCGGGCGGTCTGCTTACAAAAACATTGCCTCGTTTCGGTTAACCTAAGAGGCGAGAGAGAGAACGAGACGAAGAAGAAAAAGAAAAAAAAACAACGTCGGTCGCAAATTCGTGGCATTGCGTTCCTGGTGCCAGTTCAATCTTGCTCTGATTTGATAAATGACTGCGACGCCGGGGGCAGAAATGCCGGCAGTAAGAACGCTGTAACGACCGACTCATGTAAACTACGGTTCTTTCAAAACTCCCTCACATAAATACCTAATTTTGCTGATAATCGATAGTTCCTTTCAGCAGCCAAATCATTTCAAACGTGGTTTACTTTTATATTTAAAAAATATATATAATAATTCTTCAGGAAAATTATTTCCATTAAATGACAGATTTTAATTTTCGGTGTACTTAAATGAAAAAAAAGACCCATGGTATTGAAACAGTCTCAGTTTTAATAAAAAAAATTAATTTTAATGTCTTTGATTATCTATTAAGATTAGTTAATCAATTATAGTCTATTTTTTCAGTCATTAAATAAAATAAATTAACGACCATATACAGTTTTTATTTAGTTGAATCGACGTTTCGTCATCACATTTGGGATGTCCTCAGGTAATGTTAATCTTTGAAATTTTGATGCAAAAACAAGTTGCCAATTATATATATATTTGTGTGTGTGTGTATGTATAAAAGCAAACTTGCCTGCCTACAAGGGCAGCTTCAACCGATTTTTTTTATTCATACATTTGACGTCTTGTTTTCATCAAAATTTCAATTTAACATTACCTGAGGATAACCAAAATATGGTGGCGGAACGCCTGTCCAACTGAGTAAAAACTTTGTGTCTGTGTATAAAATGGAGCCATAGTAATCTACAAATAAAATGATTGAATTAATTGAAACTTTTCATTAGAATTATACAAAATAAAAAATAGGAAATTTTTTTATTATGAATGGTTTTAAAATTCTTAATGTATTTGTGCATACCTTCATTTTGCCAAAAAATTGCCACCTGTTCATCTAATATATTTAGTAATATATAAAGAAATTTAGATTTGACATTATGAAGGTAAGTGCAATACATCGCGGATTTGTCAAAAAAAAATATAATGAAAAAAATTTTTTATATATAATGTATAATTCAAAAGCAGTTTTGATATATATATATATATATATATATATATAAAGAGAGAATTATATTCAAAATTAATAAAATAAAATCTTGGTTTGTATTATAACTGAGACTGATTTAAAAACCAATGTAGGTGTTATTCATTTATGTACAAATAAATAATTTTAAAAAAATTATCTGCAGAAGCGTCGTACGTTTAAACTGAAACATACTCAAAAAGTTTACAATTTATTTTTATTAAAACTCCAAGGAGTTTTCTGCTTTTACTCTGGCGCCAGTCATTTTTTTTATATTTTCCCAATGTTTACAATCTTTGCTCCATTTCATCTTTTTGCTGTTCACCGAGTATTAATGAAGGATGTTGTGCGTTGAATTTAAGTCTGCGGGCCTCTACATACTTCAGTCTCTTGCAGGCGATACTTCAGGATGACTTGTGAGTTTGGAGCCAGTCGATATCTATATTGCTTCCATATCTCTATCTCTCTCTCTCTTTGCTTGTTGTTGACATATTTGTGTCTTTCTGTGCTGGAAATTAAATTTAGTGATGATGGCTTGGTTAAGGATATTTCAGTGCTGGTTTCTGCGCGCGCCCTTTTTTTTTAAACCCTTGTAGTAAGTAGGGGAAGGAAAAGTTCCCGACCGTATTAGGAGAACTCTTGTGGCCATTTTCGTTTCCACCTGTGCCGTCGAGTGAGTGCTGCAGCACCCGTGTAAAACGTTATCATCTACCGTAAAAAATAATAAACGGGTCGGCAGATAGATATAAATACGCCGGCACAGGTACGTATGTGTTATGGTACTCGACAAGCTTATTGATTTAAACTTGACAGGTATCAGTTACTCTAGAGCGTGGCAGTTCTAGCTGGGCCCTTCACAACCTGTATATTTCGTCAATTTCGTTTCGTTTTTAATCCCTCTGTGACATGTGTTGCGGTTCTCCATCTTGTTGCCTCCCCCAACATCACGGTACTTATACATGCCATTTATTTCACATCAAATAAAATTATCAACTGTTAATATTTTTTCTTTTTTCATCGAAGCCAATTCTGTTATTCAGCTGAAATAACTGCTAAATGCAATATATCAGTCAACGCCCCCCGCCCCCTCCTCTAGAACAATAAAAACTTGTAAACCCCCCAATAATTTCTATTTCTTGATAGTAATATTTTCCAAGATGCTGAATTTCTGTATTACTTTATTTGTATAAACAACAAAGAATTTGAATTAATTAGGTTCCAAAGCAGATATTTAATATCTTCAAGGAATTTTTTTTCTATTAAATAACAAATTGCAACTTAGATGTACATAAAATGATAAAAAAATGTCAGTCTCCGTTTTTAATGAAAGCAATATTATGTTATTAATTTTTTACAACTTTTTATTAAAATATATAAATGAAGCTTTAGGCCCATGCCATTGTTTTTTAAAAATAAAAACACCAAAGTAATACAAACATTACAAAAATAAATTATTTATGTCTTAAGGATTTTTAAACCTGGAGTTAAATATTAATTTAGACAAAAAAAATAGAAACAGAACAAAGCTGAAGGGCGACGCGGGAAGAACTGAAATAATGAATCCGGGAAGGAAGATCCCGGGCGGGTCGGGAATCGAACCCTAGGAGGACCTCCCCTAGTGAGTCGAAATGGATTCCAGCTTTCCTGGATTCTGTGGCTATGGTTTTGTTTTGTCCTGGACTGTTTTTGTCCGTATTTCGTGGTTTAATTTAATTTTTTAAAATTATGAAAATCGGACGTTAAGATTTGTTGATTTTTTTTAATATTCCATTAGTCCTCGAATGAGGAAATAGGATACGTCAATACATAACAAATAAAATACTTCATACATGTTACAAATTTTAAAAAATATATAAGTGTAATTGTGAATAAATAGAAATCTTAAATTTTCCTGTTCAACATGGATACAAATACAATTAATAGTGCTAATAATAATATTAATTAAAACAAAATAATCAGATTAATCTGACCTAATATATTAAATAAAATACAAGTTATGGCCGGAATGTTGCGTTAGCAACACAAAAATGTCCATAATTTTTTAATTAAATACCTGAAGAGGTCCCGAAATTTAGGAACGAAACTTCTTCTTTTGAATTAAAATTAATCTTCTTCTGACATTTGTCCATTGACTCTGTTTGTGCTTTAACGTCACTAAAGGTATGATATAATATTAATAGTATTTACACAAACAAATAAACTCGCTCTAGGAAAATTTAGATTTATTTATAATGTTAGTATGAGATATCGAAAATGCAGTGTTAGAAGACAAGGGTTATGGAAATATCAGGAATAGCATAAATTAAGAGAACACGATGTTCATCATGTCTGAAAGTAGAAGCCACCGTAATAATAATAAAATATACTGACTTGGAAATACTGAAACGTGGCAATACTGAAGACAAATGTTCATATAATTACCGTGTTAGGAGAGAAGACAACCAAAAAAATAAAAAATCGTAAACATTGATACATAAAAGCAACATAGAATAAATTATTTGTGAAACTACATTGAAGCTAGGCTTACTGCCTTACTCAGTTTTGTTCTTCCCCTGGCTGTTTGTTCTCACTATTCGTTGTGCCTCTTGCAAAAGGAGCCAATTGTTTATTTTAGAGACCTACCGTTCCCCCTAAACCGTTTCCCCCCATGTCGTACCTTTTAAATTTCATCTCAGAGTCTATTCATTATACGTTCTTCCTCTTCGCTATATTTTTCACACTGTTACTGTTCCATTATATATTAAAACAGTATTTTCACGTCCATTTCATGTACCACGGAACGACGGATACTTTTTGAGATGCCGAAACGTCGTCGTAGAAGGAGAAGCGAAAGTTCCTTACCTACACAATCACGTGTGTGGTGATTCACGTCGACGGAAGCTGAATTGGGAATCGAACCCGAACCTCCTTCCTCCGGTTCTCCCACGTACTATTTTGAATATCAAATTTCCCCATTTGCAAATAATACAAGTTACGGACGCTCTAGTTCTAAATTAAATACCCGGGTGGCGGCGCGTTGTAATTATTCCTCAACTGCATTCACTAATAATTAATAATAATAGTAAAAGCGTCGCTCGCAAAAGAGATCTTTGTTTCAAAATAACTGTCGGTCGGTTATGCTTCGACTTTGCGTAACACGGTTAGCGGCAGAAAAAAAATTAAATCATTCTCGCAAATTCTCGTGATTAGTTTGAAATGGTTACTTAAAGAAAATTACGTGAAAACGGCCGTTTTAAGAATGGGAATGAATTTTTTTTGTTTTATTTGGGACGATTTGAGGCAGCCTGCGTTTGACGCAAACCTGAAGGTTGCTGCCAACCTCTGCGCTTTCCCCCCGCCAGAGCGCTGCCAAATTCAGCATTGAACCACTCCGAAAATCTGTAACTTCGACATCGGCCCTCAATTTCAGGGAGGGTCATGCGTCACAGTAACAACATTCCCGTAATTATCAGCTGCCGCCGGGAAATTTATTTGACAAATGCACTTGCAAAATGATGAGAGACCAACCACTCTCGCCATGTTACAATTTTATCGCAGCCTGTTTACACACGCTACCCATGTGAGGGTGTGACGTCAGCGGAGTACCTCAACTAAACAAAGTCCTATTTTAACCTAATATTTTTAATTATTCATAATTTACAAAGGTTAACTAATTTTATAAAACTATAAAATCATATTTACCACTAGTGACGGGAATTGATTGAACCTTCCAGCACGAAGACTGCAACACGTCGGGAGGACTGAGCGTTGTCATCGTCTCTGGGTAAATTCACTTGTTTACGATTTCCTCCACAACTAGCCATTTATCGACTCGTTGGGGATATCGACTACAGTCAGGTCTACACGAGTGCCTCGGATACATTTATAAACAACAAAGTTTTGGACATTATCTGGAGTTTTACTTTATTAATAATCCCTGCTATTATCTGCATCATTATGAGGGACTTTACAATGTCTTAATTAATGACTTCTATAACATAGGGGGGAAAAAATAAAAACTTGAACAAAGTAAATATTTAGAAAGAGGAACATATGGAAAATTATTCAACTTACAAACATTAATCATTCTTTTAATTTCGACGATACTGCTATTTTAGATACGGAATTAATTGATCAAAAAAAAGATTAATTTCTCAAATGATATATATACAATAAATTTTGTGTAGATGTAAAGCAAGACACTTTTCAGTTACATTCGAATATTTGGGTTACCCTTTGTTATTGCCGTCATTGTTCATAATATTTCAGTCTGGCTTAAAGATTGTCAAGGACCTTAATGGTTGGTCGAATCGTCTACTAATTTATAAATTTCTATTTTATTCAAAATTTTATTGTATTTTCTTTTACACGGGTCGTTAATTCTTATGTCATTTATGTTTCAATCGAACATTAATTGTTGTTGTAATTTTATTTCTCAATAAATAGTGTGTTTAGTCATTTATTTTACTTTTATTAATGTTCAAATTTTTGTATTTTGTTGTAACGGAGGACTCTGTTTCCCACATTCTACTCTTTTCGGGTTTCCTCTGTTCCTTTCTGTATTCTATTCCCGTCAAATGTGTCTAAAAGCGAACTCTTTTCTTCCCTCTCCCTTTTTCTATATTCGTCAAGTGAATCAATGCCCTGAAAATGCCGAATTACACCCAACTCGATGGGGAAATCCTACGTGGGCAAGGTTTCGTCACCGCCTCACGCCACCTCCTCCACTAATTAGTCAATTAGATAGACACTTTCTCTGCCCAACCTTCAAATAAATATCGCGACGAAAGAAAACGAAATGGGTCCTGGTGCTGTGATTTTCTTTAGACACACCTTTTCCCACTCCTGTTTTGTAAATTTACGATAGAGTCAGGTAAATCGGTTTATTAGGAAACAAGAGAGGCAGAAGGTTATGTCCGTGAAAAGTTACACAAACAAGTGTAGGGAGTATGATAGATGATATAACATGTGAAGAGAAGGAATGATAGAATAATAATTATAAGGATAATGGATGCTTGAATTAATACCACGGGGGGAGAGTGTGGGTGAGCAGAGGAGAAATCCTAGCAGTCATCTGCTGGATGGAGAGGAATGTAGGAGTCTGAGCAAGTGGATGTTGGCCGACTTCTTTAACTAGCGCGAATTGGTCTTATTAAAGGCGTCCAACAAGAACACCTCATCGCTCAAGTGGTTCGTAAACAGCGGCGTTCTTCAGGCCATTAGTCCTCATTAAACTTCTCCGAGGAGATTTGCTCCGAAATATCCAAGCGCGGACCTTGCAGTAATTCCTCCGAATCAGTCTTTTTCCCACGCCCTTGGTCTATTCACATCCGTTTCTTCTTCGTCGAAAATTAATGCGGTGATCGTTGTCCGAAAACTCAATCACAAAAGATCCGATCAGAGTGTCTGACTGTCACATATTAGGAACGGTGACGCGACTGTCGTTGTGTGAAGAGACTAGAGTTTTTGACAGGCCGTCACAGTGCGAGGTGTGTGTGTGTGTGTGACCGTGATTGAACCAGTCACGGTTGTAATGATGGATGGGACAAACAACATCGCGTACCTGTGAATTTGGCAGCAGTATAAGGTTGCTACGTGGCAACGAAGCCTCCCTCAGCGCCCGCCTGTACGCGTGTAATGAGTTGTAAGCGGGCGGTGAAAGTGTTGATGGGCTGTGTTTAACTCTGAATGCAATATCGAGCCCGCTTTTCCGTGTGACGTGTGACTGATGGCCAATGGCGACGACGGAGGGGAGGAAGAATCGCGTAATCCCCCCGGGGGCTTTCATTCTCGTCGCCGCCGCCTCCGGGGATTATTTCTTGGGGGCTACACAAACAAGCCGCTCGCTCTCCTCGCAGATCGATATTTTCCAAATATAATAGTCCTTCCTTCCTTCCTTCCTGCCTCCCGACCACAGGGAACGTGTTCATTTATTCGTTCGTTTCCTGTGCCACGTGATGAGATCCCTTCCCCTCTCCCTCTTTTTCTAGGAATAACGGAAGCGATTCTTTCCAGCAGCCGGACTTAATTTATCCTTTTTCCAATCCCGTCGCTACTCCCACATCCTTCCTGTCTGATAGAACTCCGACGCGAGCACAAAAACAAGGTTTGTACCAAAATAAATCTGTTTTCTGATAAGACCCACATTACTCTGGAATATAGGGGACTCTGCTAACTTCAATTAAACTACAAAGTTGGAGTTGTGAAAGTTACTTACACCTTGTAGTTCACCTTCTCTTAAGTGTTTGTGAATGTTTTGCACGCACTACTACTCCACAATTTTGTTGATTTCGCCAGAATTATTCATATTAAAAAAAATCTTTCATTATCTCCTTATATCGTCCATTAATTTCCCATAATTGCTTTGAGTAATTTTCACGGAGACAAACCCTGTTATATTTATTTTTCAATAATTTAATTTCTGACGTTACAAATATACAAAACAGACGATGTGTAGAGTTTATTTTAAAGTTCATTACTACTACTACTACTACGTTTCGACCAGATGTTTGGACTGCTTCAGGAAAATTGATACAAAGAAATTCATTTCTGAACTGCATTCAGAGACTGTTACGGACGAAATGAACAGCTGTCCAGAAAGAAAAATTCTCTTCTATTTTTTTTGTATTTATATTAATTGAAAGTTTGCCTGAAGAAGTCCAAAAATGTGGACGAAAGGTTGTAGGAGTAGAAATGAGCTGACACATCGGCTGCTTTGTATGTTTGTAAATATTTTTACTTTTATTATTGGCTCTACTTTCGTTTTTCATTTTCCACATGGTGAAATTTGACCTTAGACTTGTTCTTTTAGTTTTCCTAGAAATTATCCCAGAATGTTTCTCAAACTTTTCCCCTATCATCTCTTTTATCAATTTATTTAGAAATTTTTCTACAGTTATTCCTGTTAATTTTTCCTTCTAGCGTTTTGATAATTAGTTTTTCGCTGTTCCATTTCTCATTACTAGCTTACTGGCAGCTTGCCTGTCATCTCATCCAATATCTTCCCTACACTTATCGTGTAATTTTTCCCGGAGATAATTCCCGATATATTTTTTTTCTTTCTATCAATGAATCCTGATATTTTTATGTTTTCGTCACATTTATTCCTGTTAATTTTCCTTATAGTATTTTCCTTTCAGTTTCACATTATTAGCTTTTCTACCGATCTCACGACCTCAGAGGTACCGGGTTGCATTCCCGGAAAAGAGGCAAAAGACGACGTGCGGGTTCAAATCTCTTGAGAGGACATCACCCCTTACTTGGATGTAATATGATTGTGTTATTGTTGTCCTGATGGGAGAGGAACTTCTTGACAGGCAGGAGTTGCTGTAAGTGCAACAAGTGATGGCATCTTGAAGAATAGCCCCGTGACATTTACATGGCTGTTGAAAGACCTCAATTAGCGGCAGATTTAAAACGCCCAAGCCATGGAGCTCATTAGCGCGTAGATGTATGGAGCCGACGCACGTGCGTGTTGTGTTCTTTGACAGCGCAGAGAGCGTGCGGGGTTTATCTTTCCTATTTTACGTTTTTTTGTCCTTTTTTGCCGCGGCACGCGACTGTCTGAAGCAAGGAGACCCACACACGGCACGGGCAATCCCACTTACAAGTCGCACTCGGGGTCGACGCCCTCTGGATCTCACATTTCCTTCCCGTGACGTCATCCACAACCTGATCTCTCTCTCTCCCTCCCTCCCTCTGGTCTGTCAAGGGATTGACCCTCATGTCGTTCATCCTGGACGAAGACGAGAAGCTGGAAATGAGTTCACGGCAGAGTTTCCCCCCCAAAAATATATATAAAATAGAAATGTATACATCGTATGAATTCAAATTAATTTCAAGGCTTCTTAGAAATTAATTTGCTTTATCTACTAAATTTTCTTCGAAAAAGCAATTAATGATCGAGTGAAGGCTTTCCAGGGTTAAACCAATGTTCAAAGTTTTCTCGGGTTTCCACCCGGGTGAAAACACAGCAGTTCCGCGACGTTTCGGGCAGCTGTCATTGCTACCATCTTCACCAGAAGATCTTCACCTTGAAGATGGTAGGCAATGACAGCTGCCCGAAACGTCGCGGAACTGCTGTTTTTTCACCAGGGCGGAAGCCAGAGGAAACTTTGTACAAGCAAATAATGAGTAGAATGTTGTAATGAAGATTGAATTTTTTTATCTTTCCCCCTTTTTGTCCTTCAATTCTTAATTGTAACATTTTAGTATATTTCTTGTAGTATTATATTTGACGTATCCTATTTCCTCAACCGAGGACTAATGGATTGAATAATAATAATAAATCTAAGTGGACAAGTAGGAAGAAAGTAAAAAGTACGTAATGTATAACTCGTGTAACATGGAAGCTCAGTAGTCCTTTGAAAGAAATAATTCTTTCTGTGTATATTTTTTTTTTAAGAAAAATGCAAAAGCAGAATTTTTGATTATGACGACCATAATATTGATTGTAAATGCAGTACAACCGCAGCTTATCCCAAGTAACGGGGGTGGAGCCGCAGAAAAAACATTAGTCTCACACAGCTTTACCTATAATTAAGTACCAACTACTGTGATCTACTTCAGTAAAATATTTCAATGTTCTAAAATATATTTTATTTACTTCAAGTGTTTATGTAATTGTCTTTTGTGTATTTAATTTTTTTTCAACATTAACTGAAATACTTTTTATTAATTAAAAGCATATGTTGGATGAAGAGTTGTCGGGTTCCCAGTCGGGTGATTTCGTTTGTAGTCCACAACGTTTCTATGGCTGACACCGCCGCCATCTTCTTCAGGTGAAGTGCTTGCGAGTCAAAAATTGGTAGTTTATATAGTCCTGCCCCTAGTCTAGTCCTTAGAAACTACAAGCGACATCACCCGACTGGAATCCCGGGAAAGTCTACCTTCTCTGAAAAGTATATGTTGTTAAAATTTTTTTTAATGTTGCTTAATATTTATAAAGAGGCATTATTGGTTAGTGTCGGTCACCGTTGATCGATGAGGAACATTTCTTAATTTTAGTGGCAAATGTATGAACAAATATTCTCTAATGACATTAACATGGGTAACTGTGCAGCAGTCGGACTGTTGAGGGTCGACCTTTTATAAATGTTTATTTTATCTGTTAAAACTTGGTCGTTTTTCTTTCCGCCGCATTTATTGCTCCGTAGTGAAAGTCTATAACCTTTAGTGTGAGTTAATAAGAGTAGGATGAAAGGGTTGGCCGCTGAGAGAGGGAGAGAGAGAGACAAAGCACCTTCCCCTTTGCCTGTGACAAGCAAGTGACGTCTCTCTTTGTGGTGGTCCTGGAGATACGCACACTGTTGGTTGCTTGCTCTTACTTACCCTGGCGGCTTCATTACCATGAGAGGGACGTTACGCGTGGACAACCACCAGCATTGCTTATGCCAGCTTCACAAGCTTGTTCATGCCGCTACAATTTGCACTTTCGAATCTCTATTTGTTTTTTTCAGTTTGCATTCGCGTCGATTCCAGAAGCAAAATTAACACCATAAGAAATTAAACAAAGAATCGTTTTCATCCTCAAGACGTCTGCGTTGTTACGTATGCCATATGTTCAATGATAAAGTAAATATCACAAGAAGAAACGACCTGCATAAACATACAATAGAACGAAATGATTGAACAAATATAAAAATTGAGAAATTAGTTGACGTTTCGACCAACCCTTGTCGTCCGTGTCAATATTCAAGACAGAATGAAATGTTATGAACAAAGATAGCACAAAACGAAGAATAACCCAAAGAAGAATGTGACTAACAAAGACTATTCAACAAATCATCATACACTGAATTTAAAATGAGAAGTGTCTGGTTTTAAATTTACAAAAAAAAATTATTATATTTGATGTACAACATTTTGGAAATTATCTTTTTCTATAATTTATTTCCTTATCTAAAATAAGGGTTTTATGAAAACTAAAAGAGTGATCAAGTTCCAGATATTTGTTTAGGAAAATGTTAATAATCGCCATTATGTACATTAATTCTACTTTACAGACATTGTTCAGTCTGACCAATATGACAACATTATGATAATGTACAGTATTGAGAACATCTTCATGTGCCTTTAACAAAATAAGTCGAACATTTTTTTTTTAAAATTGATCATTATCAGAGACGTGTTTTTGGAATAACATTGTAACGAGATAAATCAATGTAATTATTTGAAGTAGGTTTTTTGATCAGAAAGGTTTCATTGTGTTATTATAGGTGTGATTAATTCTGAGATTACAGACATATACAATGAAATGAATAGGAATATCTGACAGTAACAAAGTTTTGTCAAGAAAATTAGAAATCATTCCCTCTTCGTGTTTGATGGATTTGTTGAAATTTCTAAATTTTATTATATTACCTGATATAAGGTTCGTTAATTCCTATCTTATTTAAGTTCTACGCGGTCGTTAAATGTTCGTATATGAATAGTAATGTGGTTTTCCGACTTATCGGCTGTAGTGTTTATTTTTCTTAAATTTATAATAATTATTAAAAAAAGTAGTTTCTTGCATTTTACAGACAGTTTATTTATTTATTTTATTCAGGGTTTTTCTCTCAAATTATTGTAACATGTTAGGTCAGAAATTCCTTTATTACTTCACAACAGACGTGAAATAAGAAGTGATTATTTGCTGTTACCCCGCCATCTTCCTGCATTGAGTCGTTTCCTTTCTGTGTAGTCAAGAATATAAAGATCTCTTCTACCTGGCCGTGGTTTCTGATTCACGAGACTTGGGGGGGGGGATGTTATCCCCCTTTTCTCCTCTTGTTGTAAAGAACGGTTTTCCTTCCCCTTTTTCAAGCAGTTAGGAAGAGAAATCCCTTCTCCCCGTACCTCTTTTTATTGTTGTCAAAAAATAGCTGCTGTTGAAGGACAAATACAGGATGATCCGAAAGTAAAATAAATACCTGCAGTTTTTCGCAGAATTGACTCGAGTGTTTTTTTATTCGACGCAAATATCGCATGTTAAAATACCTCCGCCCCTTGGGGGTGGTATTCTGCCTTACCCTTAGAGGGTTTGTTATTTGTATTGCAATAAACATGTGTAAAACATTTATTCAAAATTATACCACCCTTTTAAGATTGGTCTAGGGGCTGAAGTGCAACTGAATATGCATGTTGAGTGTCAGAATCAAACTCAGCGATCCCCCATATCACGGACTCGATTGTTTTGTTGCTATTTTAATGGATTGCGCTTCCTCCCCCACCCCTTCACCCGTCTCATGCCGAATGGGGTTGAAATCATACAACTGGAGAAACACTGTCAATCTCATTGACGCCGAAAATGCACATGCATCTTTTAAAATATCCGCCCCCGCTCCCAGGGGTGGTAAGGCACACGAATACGGCACTCATACACATTAACAGTCAAATTTAGGGAATTTTCGATCTGCCTCAATCAGGGGTTAATAAACTTTTCGTTTATAATTACAGGACCTACAAAAAAACCTTTAAATATGTCCACACTAAACAAGAGAGAGTATGGCCGGGGAATATAGATTTTTCCAATTTTAATGCGTGAATAGCTGCGATTGCAGAGAGAGAGAGAAACCTTGTACTTGCGAGATTGCGGACGTTGCCCTCTTGACCCACGCACGCCTCTCCCATTCCATTAAAACGTTTCATTTCACTTCTTGCTCTCGGGCTGATTTCCTTACACGTGGAGCCCAAGAAATTCCTCCCACCTTATTTCAACCATTTTCATTTCTTTTTTACTACTGTTTCCTTTATTACCATCCATTCCTTATCACTATTTTATTATATTTCATTCTCATCACTTTTCTGTACCTTTATTGGTTATTTTCCCTTATCTTTTCTGCAGTTATCATTTCGTTCTTCCGTCTTCCTTCCTCTCCTGGCTGTCTACAGCTATAAGATCAGTATCGTTCTCACCCTGTTTACTTTCACAGCCACCTTTCGATTTCTCTATGCCCTTCCGTCTTTTTTTGTGTTTTCCGTTCTTCCTTAGCGGTATAAAGCTGAAGATTTGTATGTTTCTGACGTCATTTATTTTCTCTGCTTACATTTCTTTTCCGTTCATTTTCTGCAGTTACCTTTTTGCCTTTCTGTTTTTATTTTGTTTTCGTTTTCCTATATTGACTGTCTAAATCTAAGTCAGTTAAAGAAATTTTATCTATTTACTATTGCTCTTTACATTTCTGTCATTGTCGTTTGGTCATTAATTTATGTCTTTCTTCCTTACTTGATTCCCTAAAGCTGTCTATCTGTTCCTGTTTGTTTCCCTGCTGCTACATTTTCTTTTCTGCCATTATCTCTGTAGTCTTCCGTCTTAATTTTGTGTCTTCCCTCCTTTCTTGGCTGACTATAAAGTGTAAGGTGTGTATATTTCTGGCCTGCTATTTATTTCTTTTCCCGTCTTTCTTCATTACTCTCCTGACAGTCTGAAACTGAAATCTGCATATTATCTTGTGGAATGAAGAAGAAGGTAATGATAGTAATTGAGTTTGTGTTGTATAGAGGCAGACATCCTGATGTCAGCTAGGGAGGAAGCTGTTAAGATGGCGACACTGCGTGTAGGTACGTTGTCGCATTTTAATTCACGGCTCACAAAAGGACGCTTAAGGGAGCGACAGTCGCAGGCAGCCTCCGGGTCCAGGAGACTCAAGTCAAGCTCTGCCAACTGTCGCTCACTAACTAACCACTTTGTCTAATCAAGACGGTATATTAGTAAATTTTAAAATCAGAAATTGCTTGTTAATATTAATATTTTAAACTGTAGGGAACCTGGGCCATTGTAATTTACCTGGACCATGACGAGTGTAGAATATATTTCTGAATTTAAAACTTTTTTTTAGTGACGCGGGCCTTTCACGTGGTTGGTTTGCATTTGCATACGAAGGGATTTGGCTATTACCCGTCTAGCCATAGGAAGGGTTTCAGGCTCTAGATAACTTTCTCGAAAATCAACCACTATACTCTATTTTTATAAATTTTCCCAAACACTCCCCGCACTATCACTAATCTTCTTCTGTAGCCTGAAACTCCTACAGACAGCTTTTACATTTCATCTGTTCAACAGAGACACAGTCTCTTATCCAATTCTAAACATTTTCCACCGACGGTGTTTTGCCCCGCCCCTGAGCGACCTTCGTCCCGTCCAAATTCATTAATATTCTACTTCGCCAACTCTTGTCAGTCTATATAAACTAAAGGCAATTTATGCTGTGCGCTCTGGGATATTTATGCACCGGGCGTCGTCCGAACTCACCGTGACACCCTGGCCATTTTTATGATTGTCATGAAACTGTGGTGTATTGAACTTATCACCCCGCCGTACAAGGTTTCTGTCGATCTTTCAAAGAGTTACGTTTCTCCCTTCCTTCTTACCTTCTCCCGCCCCCCCACCACCCCCGATAGACAGGATAGATTACGAGGTCACACATAACCTGTCAAACGAGATGATTAAACTGCTATTAGGCGTGAAATAATGCGTGCGTTTAACTAACATTTTTATCTAAGTAAAGATACTTTTTAATTAGTTAATAAATATGCAAAATGTTTTATATAAGTCGCAGTTGCGATTAATTACGTAAAGAACAGGGCGGCGCGCGCAACTCGTAGTTATTGAGATGGTGAGATACAGTAACTGCACACTGCTAGAGGAGGTTGATTAACATGGGGTGCTGTACTAAGGCGGAAAACTTTAGTCCGCTTCGGGGTCCAGTACAATTAATACATTCATGGAACATTCCAGAAACAGAACAATCTCGAAAAAGAAAATACGAAATGAAAGGTTAACAAAGTAAGTAAAGTAAACAAATAAAAAATGGTTGCGTTGCGTGGGACTCGAATCCGTGAGTCCACATTTCTGCAGTCTAGTTCTAGACACTCCTCAGCCGTGATTACGGGCTTTCACGTGTGGCAATATATACATGTGTCACGCTAATCAGACCGAAGAGATGGTTGAAGTACCTTCTCATTATTGTAATTTCTGTATGTATGTATTGTTGGTTTATGGTGGTCATGCAGTCACAATGTAATAGCAGGTGAATTTTCAAAAATGTGACTCCCCTCACTGATGTAGCGGGCTAATGGCGGTGATAGCAAGTAGTAAGGGATTGTAGTCATGCAGGAGAGAGAGAGGGGGGGGAGAGGAGAGGAGAGAGAGCCCTACAAGGAAGAGCAGGTTTGCAGGGCCGGTTCTGTTTTGCGACGGCCGAGACAGACAAATGGCCGGTCCCGAGGTCGCTGCCAATTACAAATCGTCAACCTGGACGCGAAACCTTGACCTGTTTTTGCTCTGAGAGAGTGAAGACAAGTTCCACGACATTAATTATCAGCTAAGGAGAGTTGCCGTAAAAGTCCTTGTCTACGTGGCTCTGTTCTTTCTGTGAAATCGACAGACAGTGGCGTCAAAAACGTTCAGCCAAAAAAAAAGTCTCGTATTAAAATGCATATGAGAACAAAGCATCAGACGTATGTATGAGTAGAGATACACGAGCGCGACAAACTCGGAACCTTTTTTCGGGGGTGGAATTTAATTTTTCACGTGTCCGCGGTTATGCATTATTAGGAAGGGCGGGGGGAGGGGCGGCGGGGGCGGCGGACTCTGCCCGGAAACTTTCCTCATTATCATCAGAGCCGAGCTCGGGACAAACTTCCTTGCGGCGTCCTCCGGGGAAATCTCGGCTTCGATTCTCGCCTCGGTCACAATCCAACCATCTTGGTGTTCTCACGAGATGACGTCACGGCGTGCAGGTTATCCGTACATAAATTTCCTTTCAGTATCGACTTGTTTACCTGTATAAATTTATATTATGCCCGCTAGCCACTGTGACTAAAAGATTAGTGTTCTAATAATGTTCTTTCATAATTATAAATATCTACCCCTATGATGATACATTCAGCTCCATAAATTCTTCAACAGAGTAGAAGGAGTGGCCTTAGTAAGAAGTTAGTTAGTTAGTTCATATTTGAACTTGTTTGGATTTATTTTTAATTGTTTAATGGAGGTGGGAAGTTTATTAAATATGTTAATGGCATTACGGTTAGAGACTTCCCTTCCTTCCTTGTGTAAATTTTTTTACTTCTGGTATCAAAGTCATGTATAGTTTAGTCTGAAGAGGTTACTGTTATTAATAACAAATAACATGAGTGATTGTTTTCTTGAAAAGTCCCCTACAAGATGTTTTCGGTGAGACCTGACATAATATTCTGACAGCCTTTTTTTTTGAAGTGTAAATATTTTATCTTTCCCCCTGATGCATTGCCCCAGAATATTATTATACCATATGACGTCATTACAGAGTGGAAATATGCAAAATAAACTAATTTTCTTATGTTAGGATCACTACAACTTGACATCATTGTCTAAGAGCGAAGGTTGCCAAAGATATGGCAACGCAGTGCCGAGTAATTGGGGAAATCGAAGATATGAGGGAATACAAAAACGAAATGTTGGTGTTCTTGTGAGCAACCTCTGCTGTAGCACTTGGCACGGACTGACCCACATCTAAGAGGCAGGGGGAAGGGAATTGGCCAATCACTGGGTCGTCGTCTATTAGGTCACAGGAAGGCAGGGATCACTCACTCCTACTTGCTGACACCAGCTTTACTTTTCATATCAGACGACCGTCCGTTTCCACCTTCCTCTCTGTTAATTGATACAGAGCAGCCAGCCATGTTGGACCTGAATGCGGGACTCTGGATTTCCCTAGGGCTTATTGAGACACTCCTGTAGGATAGGGTGGGGTTCTTGCCCGTATCGATCTTCGCAAGACTCCCTCCCGCTGTAGCTTTAGATCACGGATTCTGCGGACTGCGGCGGCTTCGGCTCCGGCTTTACACCACCAACACATCCAATGTTTCCCTTACTAGTCGTGACATCACCTGGAAAAGCCGAACAACAAATACATTTCATTAATTTCAGTTACTTTTAGAAAAATATATACGCATTCAAGGCAACTACATATAAACCCCCCATAAATACCATGTATTTTTAATACATTGATTTAGATTTATTGTTGTTTCCAATAATCCTCGATTGAGGAAATAGGATACGTCATACATTAAAAATGAACAAAATAAAGTACATAATTAAAGACAAATAATCTTAAAATAAATTAATAAAAGAAAATGTATATAGACAAAAGTCAATATAAACACAACACGGACACACACACTGGGAAACACAAACAAGCACACACTGAGGAACACGCAATGGAGTTTTGAACTACTTGGACCAGGAAGGAAACTGTCCTTGCTCCAGCAGCAGCAGCGCCATACATGAAACAAACAAACAAAAGAGCAGAAAAAACTGAATAGAAAATTTAAAGATATGTGATGTGCGCTATTTTACAAGGTTGGCAGCAGCAGCTCATTCAACACTTGCAGCAGCAGGAACCTTGATTTTAAATACTAGAAGGACGATTAAGAAAATCCTGTACCGAGTAAAACAGCAGCAGCGCCGCCATTTAAAAGAATAGTTTTACTCTGCTTCACGAAGCTTTTGTAGGAACTATTTTTAACCTCTGGCTGAAGGAAGGCTGTTGTATAAAATTATCCCCGGGGGTATTGTGAATACTTTTCTGGTGTAGAGAGAGAGAACAAGGGCGATGCTTGTCCGACCTTAGAGCTGAACGATTCCTGGTCCCGTGCGTATTCACGAAACTCGCCAATAAATTAAAATGATTGAAATTTTTTTCGTATTTAACTATTGCTAAATACAAATAATTCGAAAATACAATTCTTCCAAGAATTCTCACTTAAATTATTGCACCTGTCTTTGCAGCTGACTATGAAAAATTAAATTACAGTTATGGGAAACCATTTTTTCCGCAGTTAGTATTGCGTGCTGTGATTGGGGGCTGAAGTCGAGTTTGTGCCGTGGCTGCATGAAACATGTCATGTTTGAGTGATATGTGGAGGAGGGAGGGAAAGGGAAGGGGGAGCGACCACGTGGACGCACAGGGATGGATATTGTTTACTCCAGGGCGTATAAATAGGCCGACAGCGGCTCACAAACCAGCCCGTTGTGCTCCAGCAATCAATACACGACCCAGCCTCACGTCACTTTCCACCATCAGCTTATTCTAGACCAGTCTCTCCCTCTCTCATATCCCACTATCCCGGTCACCTCACACTTACTTAATCCCTTATATACCTGCCCTAGCGATAGCCATATGATGATGCATGAGGGCGGAAGACTGCAAGGAGGACGACATGTACACCTGTTCAGACAGGTATCATGGTTGGAGGGGTCAAGCAAAGGGTGCTTCTGACGGGATGTTTGTTTATTTAATTATTACCAGCAGGTTTTTTTAAAAAAAATTATATATAAAAAACTATTATCTTACAGATTCTCAGTTAGGCCAATTTCCATGTAGTATATACAATATAAAAAAATCATGAAAATAAAATATGGTATATAATTAAGATGGTTGCGTGAGGGTAGGTTAATCCGTTTGATTAACCAACTTTAGCCGAACAGGTTAGGTTTAACAGTGAGTATCTGACGTGGGTGTGTGAGGATTGACAGGCAGTGAAGTGATTTTTGGAGGATTAATGAGGATGTGGCAAGATGGTAGAGTGGGTTAGGATGATCAGGGGGAATCCAGCAGGTTCAATCTCCTCCAGCATTAAATACACTAAAACATCCCTGACTGAGTTAAAAATTCTCCTGGTACAATGAAGACGGCGAGTGAATATTTTATACAGAAAGAAAGAAAATTCTGTCTGGTGGTTCAAATACTCCCGGTACTTTTGCTGTTATTTGTTTTTATTGCCACATTCTTGAAACGTCATCATCATCATCAGTAGCTCTACAGCCCAGAACGGACCTCGGCTTCATTCAGGAATTTTCCTCCATTGGTCTCTGTCATTCGCTTTAGCCCACCCAGTCGTTCCAACCATCCAACCAAGTCCCGCTCTTCCTTTCCAACCTACTTTGCATTCCAGGATTCTTTTTGGCATCCCATTATCCTTCATTCTCTTAACATGGCCCAGCCGTCTCGACCCTGGAAACCTGACGATTTATACAATTGATACAGCTCATGATTATATCTTGGTCTCCAGATAACCTCCTACTTTTACAGGTCCATGCAATTTCCGACGAGTTTTTCCTTTTTAAATGTGCCAAGCCTCAGCTTATCAAGTCTCAGATGTAGACCTAATTAATGCTTTATACAATAAACGTTTGGTTTTACGGGAGGATAATCTTGATTTGAAATTGTCTTTGGAGACCCATACATTATTGCAACAACAGTTTTTTTACTTTTTTATTTAGTTTTGTTTTCCTTCTTGCAACAACAGCAAAAAAATCGTTCAATCATGTCTTTGCGCCAATTTAATGGGCGTTTCTGAAGAAATTTAGTCTCGCGTGATTTTATTTAAAAGTTTTGATGTTTTAACAATGTTGTTATGTTACTTAGTATGGAACTGCTGTAAAAGAACGCACCGTATTGGTCGGTCTATGACGCATGTGACTACAAGTGGACTTTTTTTCTGGACTAATGAAATCATGGGAGTGATAATGAATCAGTCTTTTTTTTCCAACTTCCGTTGTGTGATACTAATTTATCAGAAGCGCAAGGAAGTGTTGCCAACGTTGTCTGCCGTCGTCCCCTCGCTGTCCTTAATTTCTCCACAAATGAAGCCCGAGGAATCACCATAAAAAGTCCACGTCGTCGTCGTAACTGCTGGAGACGCGACGATCTGCGAATAATTAAGTCTATCGGCTGGAAATTGCCTTCGCTCGTCGCCGCGACGTCGGGGTGGAGGGCGGAGGAGGGGGAGGGGGAAATCAAGTAACAAACCGTGTTACAGCGCTGTAAACCTCAGAACTTATCTCCTCATTTCTAGACGGTTGGCGTCGCGACTCACTTCCTGCACCTCTTTTATCAACTCTATGAATCACCTCCCCATAAATCGCAGCCGCCTTTCCTTCCTCTAGACACAGTCGCTCCAAACTCTACCAACGCTCTCTCATAACTTCGTCTCTCGTCGCGAACGCAGTGAGTATTTCGGCCAAAAACTCTCTCCTACGGTCTTTACAAATGGACAAAGTTGTGGAACAGCGACGGTCAGATTTGTTTTAACCGAATCACTTCTTGGCCGTCTCCTGTGGTTAAGTGGTTAGCGTCGCTGCCTTGCACCGCGGAGGTCTCGGGTGCGAATCCCGGCACGGGAAATTAGTTAATGGCTATTAACAGTTAATGCGGCTCTAATAATATAATATTCTTCTGGCTATTGCCTTTTGGTACCTCTAGAAATTTTCTTAGACACAAAATTTTTGCTTCATTTGGAAGATAATTTAGAAATACTTTTGTATTTAACTGAAAAATATCCCACAGTGAATGGACAGCAGACACACGATTCTTTATTGAGGTTACTTTATATTATTATTAAAAGCTGTGAGTTATTTTGGGTTTACTTAATAAGAAATCGCAAATACACTTTTAATTTACAGTTCTTAATAAGTAGCATAATATCCTTTTTAACTGGGTAATATGCGAATAAATCTCTGTAATAAAATATTTATTTAATTTAGTTATCTGAATCGTCGTGAATATAATCGAATGTCTTCTTCCGATTCGCCTTTCATAAATCACTTTAACTTTTTTTTAAATAAAAGCTTATTCGCTTCAATTACCTTGTTATATTATTCTCGTTCTTTCTTTTACTCAGATTTCGTCACGGCGTCAAAATTTTTTACATAATTTTAGCTCACTTCTGTGTGCCACTACTAACTAACCTGTAAAATTTCGTCCTCCCTTCCACGAACGCTGCTGAACGACGCCTCCAGAAATATTCCTCACACATTAATTAATGTCTCGGTTTCTGTGTCCGCTCAGCTACTGTTTTCCAAATTGACGGACACTCGGCCAACGACTTAGTCCTCTCCCTCAGTCAACCTTCTTCACCACCAAAAGTGTTGCACTCGGCACAGTCTTCGAAATTATCAATAAAAACATTTAAGGGGCCACTTCTTAATACATTTAATAAAAAAATCCTCTGAAATTATGATTATAGATGCGACGAAACAGCCCTCGTTAATCTTTTGACAAGGTCTATAGTTGACGTGGTTGGAATTGTTATGGACAGGTTGAATTTTGTGTAACTTTCGATTAATTAAGAAAAATAATAAAATTGCAATTGACAACTGCGATGCGAAAAAATTGTTTCCTGATTTATCTGCAAAAATGTATATAATATATCCGAGAGTATAATTTAGAGATTATTCCCGGGGTTGAGAACATTGGTTACGCCATATATTAAGAAATAATAGCAAGCACCAAAAATCCTTAAACGCGTCGCTGGAGTGAACAAGGCGTAGCTGAAAACATGACCATGGAGATTTCACTTGTTGGAGCTGCCCGACGAGGAATCTGACCTCAAGTTCGGGCACGTTTTTCTGCCGTCTCTTCTCCCCCTCCCCACCCCATCAGACGGAACTTGACCGAGTCAATCAGCGAGCACGTGTCGCCTCCTGTTGCTGCTCCCGTAGTTAAATATTAAGAGAGGAGTGCGCAGCATGCCGGCCAATTACAGCTCCCGGGTAATGAGCGTCCGCAGCACAATGCCACGCGGCCATTATTTTTGTTCGCGCAGCGGAACTCGCGGTGTAGTTTACTCGGCGGCCATTCTTGCCTCGCAAAGCCTGCGAGGAACAACAACACACCAACACACACAGCGAAACGGAAATTATGCTGCTACTCCACCTGGAGGAGACAAACGTCACACAATAAATAACGACCTAACGCAGACCGTAAACATTTAAATTAATTCACCCCACATTTCGTCATGGACTTTATCAGGTCATTCAATTAGTAAGGCACTTTTACAATTGTTCTTAATGCATTATTTATAAATGTTGTTGTTGCGGTATTCAGGCCCAAGACTGCAGGGGGAAGCGCGAACAACGTGGAGGACGTTAACCAAGAGAAGGGATAGACTAACTAATAGGCCACGTTTTGAGACAAGTTGTAGTGATCCTAACATAAGAAAATTGGTTTATTTTGCATATTTCCACTCTATAAATGACGTCATATGGTATAATGCATCAGGGAAACTTAAAATATTTTAACTTCAAAAAAAGGCTGTCAGAATATTATGTCACATCTTGTAGGGGACTTTTCAAGAAAACTGCCAGCATATTCAATCACTCATGTAACCTCTCACACTAAACTCAGATATATTACATGACTTTGATACCAGAAGTAAAAACAAATTTACACAAGGAAGGAAGGAAGGGAAGTTCTCTAACCGTAATACAAAAGGGTGTACATTACAATGCCATCTATTAGCATATTTAATAAACTTCTCACCTCCATTAAACAATTAAAAATAAATCCAAAAAGTTCAAATATGAACTAAACTAACTGACTTCTTACTACTCTGTTGAAGAATTTATGGAGTTGAATGTATCATAGGGGTAGATATTTATAATTATGAAAGAACATTATTAGAACACTAATCTTTTAGTATAGGATGTAAAAATATTTATGAATTATATATATATAGGTACAAATTGTAGGTCTTCTGCATATAACTTAAGAAAATCTTATTATAAGTCAAAAATTAAATGAATAGTTACAGTATATTTTAATATTAATAAAGCAACCTCCTACGTGTGTAAAATCTCTGACTCGTGTTCCACAACATCCTTGAAGCTTGTGCTTGCTTCTCTATAGGATCTATGGAATATGATTTTATACTAATACTAAGGGTCGTGTAAAAATTAGCATTACAGGGAAAATATCGAGAAAGGAGAAGACAGGCAGCAGTAATTAGAATAGTAGATCAAGAAACGAAAGAGGAATTTACTTACGGATAATATAAGTGTGAATATTAGGAAATCGTTGCTAAAAATTGAACGTGGCGTTATATGGGGGTGCGAAACGTGAACGATAGGAGATCCTGAAAGGAAGAGAATAGAAGCCTTTGAAATTTGGGTGCTGTAGGCGAATGCTGAAAATCAGATTTGTGGATAGAGTAAGTAAGGAGGAAGTTCTAAACACAATAGGGGGAAAGGCGGACAATATGGAGGACGTTGACCCAAGGGAAGGGATAGATTAATAGGCCACGGTTTAATTTCTAAATAAAGAATTTACTTTTTTTTATAATTTTTACAAGTATGAATTACCCAACCTAAAAAAATAAGCCAAGAGTTACCTTAAAATGTCTGATTTTTGGAAATGTTTCATTGCAGAAAAAGTTTTGGAAACTCTGCTGTACACGATACAATCATCAGCAAAAAAGTATTATTTACAAGGTTTTCCTCGGGCTTCTAACCGGGTGAAAACACAGTAGTTCCACGACGTTTCGGCAGCTGTCATTGCTACCATCTTAGATCATCTTAGATGGTAGCAATGACAGCTGCCGAAACGTCGTGGAATTGCTGTGTTTTCACCCGGTTAGAAGCCCGAGGAAACCTTGTAAATTAATTACATCGGGTAATCCTTCATTCCGATTATTGGCAAAAAGTTTAATTTTAGAACTGATTTTAATCGGAGGTTCATATATAGAAGATGAATAGTAAAGACCTGATTATTGATCCCCCGATGTTTGTGAACTTCACTTTCTGTAGGCTACAGAGTGTAGTTGACTGTTGCATCTTAGAGATTGCCCAACGCAGTGGAATGATAGAAGATGGTTGAAGACGTACGAGGGGCGGAGCGAAACTGCAAATGAATTTGAATTTGGACAGAGATTCGTCCCCGCCAAGCCGATTGATTGAATTCGCGTTCCATTTCGACCGTCATTAATTAGGTTTTTTGATTAATGACAAGGGGGAGCGTCGCTGGTTACGGCGCATGCGTGAACTGCGTCACGCGATTAGATTCGCCTCGCTAATTCCTGGGCGTTAACGACGGACGGCCTCCATGACCGTTACTCTGCCTGCCTCCCTGTGGCTCCCCGGGGGGCGATATTTCCTCCTCCTCCACAGCCGCCGCGGTGTTTAGTGAATCACGTGCCAAAACTTCCAGACGACGGAGTCCTTAGAAATTCTCCCCTCGTCTTGAGAGGTAGAGGGAAGGGGGAGGGGGAGGGGAACCCGAGGGCCGGTTCTGCAGGTGCTGCTGCTGCTGCTGCTCCATGCGACCTTCATCTCCCTTACCTTACCTCACCTTCTCTGCACAATATCCTAATATTCCCACTGATGACGTACAAACGAGGAAACGGCGTCTCTCTACAATATAATTCTAAAATTCAAAAGTTACAATCCCAGGGTTTCAACCCGGGCAACGTTTCGACGACAAGCTCCGCCATCGTCGTCAGGTAGACTACATACAGTCTATCAAATTCACCGGGAAAGCCTTCACGCTTTAATAAAAGGTTACAGTTTTTTTTTGGGAGGAGGGATTAAAATGACCTGCACCTTCATCAGGACTATGGAGAAGAGGTTAATACTAAAGCTGGACCAGGGTTTCTCAAAGTTTTTCTACACGGGAACTCTTCGAAAAATCAGACATTTTAACAAAACCCTTGGTTTATTTTTTTTAGTTTGGGTAATTCCTACTTTTGAGAATTTTTTTAAAAAAAATTATTATTTAGTAATTATTTTTAAATATAGAACCGTAATGTAATGATTTTTGTTTTTCTTGTTGTATTCACTCCTAAGACTTAGTTGGTCTGATCCAACCCTTTATGCTAACCTATCTTGCGCAAGCCTTTTCATTCGCGCATAACTAGCACACCCCAACATCATCCCTAATCTGCTTAGCGTATTCCATCATCGGCCTCGCATTTCCTGTTCACTTCCCTCCAATGCTAATTTTACGAGACCCTCATGTCTTAAGGGACACGAGGGACTAAAGTTAAGGCCAAAATCTGAAGAAGAAAAAAAATCAATTTTCTTATTTTATCATATTAATATATGCCTTTGAATTCAGTGTGTTCAATTAAATAAATTCTTTGTCTATAATTATTCGATTTAATATTACTTACTAACTTCAAATTTCAGTAAAACGGCCATTGAAAGAAGAAAGTAGAGTTTTTTCCTTAGTTTTTTTTATCATTTCGAAACTATCCAAAAAATTGAAGCACTGTTAAAATCCCTCTTATTTTGTGATCATATTCGTTAATTTATATATTTTTTCCTGTTGAGTCACAACCTAAAGAAGAATGTTTACTTTTTTCCTGTTTTAATTGATTTTTCTTAAATAATTGTGGTCTACATTTATTAAAGATATTCGTTAATTCATTAAAAAAATTTCCCGTTTAGTGACAACCTAAAGAAAAATGTTTATATGTTTCTTCCGTTTTTAATTGATTTTTCTTAATTAATTGTGGTCTACATTTATTAATGAAATTCGGTAATTTATGAAAACTTTTTCCTGTTTCGTGACAACCTAAAGAAAACTGTTTCAATGTGTTTTCCGTTTTTAATTGATTTTTCTGAAATAATTGTGGTCTACGTTTATTAATCAAATTCGTAAATTTATTATAAATAAAGAAAATGTTTACATTTTCGTTTTTAATTGATTTTTCTAAAATAAATGTGGTCTACATTTATTAATCAAATTCGTAAATTTATTATAAAAATTTCCTGTTTAGTTTACAACCTAAAGAAAATGTTTACATTTTCGTTTTTAATTGATTTTTCTTCAATAATTGTGGTCTACATTAATTAATGCGATTTATTAAAATTTTTCCCTGTTTCGTGACAACCTAAAGAAAATCTTTCAATGTGTTTTCCGTTTTTAATTGATTCTTCTTAAATAAATGTGGTGTATTTATTACTTGCTAACTTTCCATAAGAAACATTTATTTAATCTGATTAAGCGGACCTCTTGTCTTGTAATGGCAATACAAGGTCCCGGGATCGAATCCCGGCGAGGGCCTCGATGCTGTGCGTGGCGGTCACCAACCACGCTACCAACTCAAAATTTGGGCTATTATACACATCAGTTATAGAAAGTTTACAACAAGGACAAAGATTCCGAGGTAATGTGACACACGGTTTGTCCCTCCGGGGGACTTTGACGGATTCGCATTTTACAGTCTGCAAACATCACCCGACATCAAACATCGCTCGGCAAATCTGACCAGAGATGAAACACAGCGCGAGTAACGAAATTATGTACGAAATAATTCATTTTGTGAGTTGATCGATGCGAGCTCGGGGCAGATTAAAAACAGTTTGCGTGCGTCACAAAAAATAAATTAAATGTCTTCAGCGCGAATTTTCACGTCACGCCGCTCGTGTTGTTGGCAATCGTATTGTATATTTCACTTTACGGCTGTCTGTCTGTCTGTCCTCATTATTCCTGTTACGTAGCCTGTCGTGCTATTGTCGTTGGCAGTTGGCAACTCTTATTATTATTATTATAGCCAAGTTAGTCAGGGGAAAAGATTAATCTAAAAATTAAAATTGGCATTCCTCTTGCTTCTATGCAGCTTCAATCATCTACACTGTGAAATATAAAAAAATACTTTATACAAATTTAAACCTAAGGAGAAAAAAATGCAGGAGGGTTAGATTTAGATTTATTGTTGTTTCCATTACTCCTCGATTGAGGTCATAGGACACGTCACACGTTACAAATAAAAAATAATTTTAAGAACAAAGTGAGGTACATAATTAATTACAAATAATTAAATGATATAAAAAGTATATAGTCTAAAGTCATTAAAAACACTGCACGCACACAGGAGAGCACAAACACACACTGAGAAAAACAAAAAAAATGCAATGGAGTTTTCACTACTTGGAGCTGAGCGAACAGGAATCTGACCTCCCTAAGGAAATACACGAAACACGCAAACAAAAGAGCATAAAAAACAATACTGAAAGTTTAAAATATGTAGTAGGTGATTTTTCCAATTCAAGACTGTTGCAGGAACCTTAATTTTAATTATTAGGTGGTAACGATTGAGGAACTCCTGTACAGAGTAAAACAGCAGCGGCGCCATTTAATAGAATAGTTTTACTCTGATTCACCAAACTTTCGTAGTTATTGTTTTTACCCTCTGGAGGAAGAGCTAATAATATCTCTGAATTGTGAATAGGACAAACGTAGAAGGAATTTTAGTTAATATTAATAATTTTCCATGAACCTGCATCAGGGAGTTCGGTCTCTTGGGTATTTTTCTCGCGCCTTTCCAAATGACGGGGGTGGAAATTTTTTTTTCTGTGGGGTTGCAGCATTCCCTTCGCCATGCCTGGGTGTGTACCAATTTTGTCAGCGGACAACTCTTACCGTATGCCGCGAAGGTCTTGAACCCTGGAACATACACCTCCTAAATGGGATCAAAGTGCCAAGGTTTTGTTGAGAATCTTAAAAAAACATAGAGTAAAACCTATTTCCACCTGCGAGAGCTAAGTTGACCGTCCACAGGGGTAATCGAGTTTTACGTTGATGTAAAAGACAAAGTTTCTCGCTAATGACCTGAAGAAGGTACAAGTAAGTACCGAAACGTTGTGTTTAACCTCTTTGGAAACTGTTTTTTAATAAAAATGAAGTCTGTAATTGGTCGGAAATTTTTATTTATTATTACAAAATCAGCCGTTAAAATACAACTTTTCAATTTTGTTTCTTTTTTTTTAAAAAAAATGAAAAAGTCCTTTGGTTCTTTTCTTACTGTATCCTTTGGCTCTACTGTAATATCTTTAGAATATTATAATTTTTGTGCATTGTTATTCAGTTCAACCTGATAAGGTTCCAGATCAGTACCAAAACATACAGTTGATTTTATATTATAGTTTTTGTTTTCACTCATTTTTTTGTTCGTTTTTGGCCTTATTTAAACTTTTACCTAACTTGCAGACATTAATAATTATTATATCGTCGAATCCTCTTATGTTTGCTCCCAATTCTTCTCTTCTGCGTGTTATTTTTCGTTTCTTACGTGGTTATTTTTTCTTTATTTCCTTGACCCCTTCTCATCTGTGCCTTTGGGCTCTCGTCACAATTTCATCAAGCGACCTTCGTCTTTTTCTGCTCATCGTGTCCACGTTATTCGTTCAGTTTTTGTGTAGGACCTTCCTGGCCAGCTTGGGGTCCATCCATTTGGTGACGTCTACTGACCTTGCTTCTCACGGTCCAGGGGTTTTCCCTAATCTGCCCTCCCCCCCTCCCCAGCATCATCCTGAATATTCGGCGAGTCTCCGTCAGGTGGAAGCGCTTTTCATTTACCGTACGATATTTTTATTTCGTCGAGCAAACTCAAGGTCTATTACAATATCTACGGCAGTGTCATGTGATTTGTTACAGTATAAATTTACCCTGAGGATGGAATATTGTTCCAAGTCATGTAATCTGGACCTTGACGGAAACGGAGTCCGCAATTTGCCGAATATTTATTTTTTGAATTGCCCGTGAAGTTCCGTGACTGTACACACACAGCCAGGTTTGTTCCCTGTGCAAACATGTCGTACGGTATTCCATTAATTCGTGGCGCTGCGGCGTTGCCCTGGCCCGGCTCATTGAATTTGGCCGTTAAATTTAGATGAGGTGGGAAGGAGGAGCCATTGCTCGCCCCTGGAAGCACAGGGTTCCTCATTATCCTCTCTATTGAGGCGGAGTGATTTCATAATCCCCTGGCTGGGTGGACCCGGGGCGCACTCAAGACCACGAGGGGTGGAAATCGTGATGAAATTTATGAGGTTCCAAGATTTTAACGAAGAAAACGGCTTCATCAATTTGAGCGTGAATTTTCAATATATTCGCAGCAATTCGTTTGCAAGGACAGGGAGGAAAAAATTATTGTAAAAAGCAATTTACTGGGAGTGGGGGAAAGCGACCGAGATGCTCATAAATCGTGGGCCCAAGGGATCACGAGACCACGGAAATGGAGGAAAAGACCAGTGACAGTCTGGTTAGCTTGAAGCTTTGGAAACGCCTCAGAGGTAAGAGGCGAAACGTCGATAAATGAGCCGATACTAAACGTTGATCAATGATCATGATTATTAGAAAAAGCGCGTGTGATTTCTTCGTGAGAGTGAAATGTTTGGCCGCCGTTTTCTTGGGCTTAAAGCAGCAATTAGCCGTCTCAAGTGGTCGGTCGAAGGTCTTTTGTCGCAGCTATCGATCTCGCGATCCCAGCCTCTCCGCCCCCCCTCTACCTTTTCAAATGACTTTTTTTTTGGGTAACAGGCTACATGAGGGTGATCCTGAAGCAGGCAACTCCCCTTTAATAGCATAGGAAGGGATTAGAAAAGGGGGGATGTGGAAGGTAGAGCAAGGTAGCCCAGCAAGGGTTGACTAGGGCCCCCGGGCTATAGTGTAAGGATCCTACCCTCGCGGTGTTTCACCTAAAGGTGATGCAGGGAAAAATCCTGGAAGACCTGCATCAAGTAGGTGGGGCTAGTGGGGTGCTACTACTCCTGCGCCCTTCTGATGACGACGGGGAGAGACTGGATTGCTGTTGGGAACAACGCAACAAACCCCGCCTCCATCCGTGCCTTGATCAGTATTGAGAGGCAGTTGGCCGACTGGTCCAATGTGATCAGCGGACAACTCTTACCTTGGTATGTCGAAGGTCTTTGACTCCCGTACATACACCTCTGAAACAGCCTGCAGGAGTCTTAAATTAGTTACCTTGGCCATGGACCAAGGGGGGAGGGGGAAGTCAGCCTCCATCTGGCTCTCACTCATTTCCCATCAGGATATCCTCCTGATCTCTTTCAAATAACTGCTGCAACCTTCTCTTAAATACTATACCAAAAATAACCAATTACTGCAATTTTCCCCAACCCACTTCCTTCCCCGGGAACAGTGACTCACATCCGCAAGTTGAATATTCCGTGACTGCGATTCATTGTTCCGTGCTGTGACATACGCCGCCAACGCATAAAGCACAGTAATTTATTGTTACAGGTTGATTCCTACATCGTGTTGTCTTATTTTCGAAACCTTTCGTCCTACAGTCTCCTCTGAACTCGACACGGAATAAGGAAGGCGTCATTCACTTCTCCTTGCTTACCGTAACACCGTACACCTTACAATCTCTCTGTAATAATCCCTGGAACGGTCGGTTGCTTGTCGTCGCGAAGGATCTGGAGGTGTTTGTTGTGGGCGCCACTTGCGGGTCTTCGCTGTAGGACAAGGAGGAGCTTCTTTGGCGCGTAACGCGACACCCCAAATCTGTCAGCACGACTCAATAGAACACGGGCTTACCGCTGATGGAAACTAAACGGTGCTACTGTCGTCACTGTCAAAATAGTAGAGCCCCGAGTGTGAAGCCCCCCCCCCCCACTCTCTCTCTCTCTGCCCATTTCGATTGACCTACGTC
Source organism: Eucriotettix oculatus (assembly GCA_034510155.1). Taxonomy (NCBI): domain Eukaryota; kingdom Metazoa; phylum Arthropoda; class Insecta; order Orthoptera; family Tetrigidae; genus Eucriotettix; species Eucriotettix oculatus. The sequence continues at coordinate 5,747,547 of CM067379.1, forward strand.
ATTGTCTCATTCTACGCTGAATTTAATTATACTTATAGATATTATAGAAGCAGAGTAATTAATTTTTTACTGCCGAGTCTCTGACTAAAGAAACTCACACACATTTTAAAAACTGCCGAAGGAGATCAGCAACTGGAACTTTTTCTTGCCAGTATTCAGCAATATGAGAAATATATCATTTAAGGGGAAACAACTAGGAAGAGTGGTGAAGGAGCCAGCCAGGGCCAGCGGGCAGGGGCTGCCGCCCTACTTCACCCTCCCGCTCCAATAAACCTTTCCTTACTCCCGGAACTTTTTAAAAAATCGTACAAATTTTTGTTGCGTATGAAGGTTATATTTATGACTTTCAACCGCTACACGAAAAGCTTTGTTCCCAATCTTCTGCGATGCTCTGTCCAACAGTTAGCAGAGGTCCATTAATTAATTAACTTAAAAACGAATAAGAAATACAGACGGTTTAATCTTTTCGGATTGATTTGGAAGGGTTTGAACTGTCTTCTTCTAAATTTTCAGACCGTTTGAAGCAACATTTCGAAATCTTTGAGGGATCAAAGTGGAGACATATGAACGAAAGACAAAAAACTCCTGACGTTTTTCGGTGTTTTCGCCAAAACGTTTGTATAATGTGATTATTAATAAAAATTTCATTTTTATATATATCGTAAAATGACATTAAATTCTGCGTAAATTGAGACGTTTCACATTAACGTGGGTCAACCCGAATGCGGGCACAGTGAGGCTTCAAAGTCACAGCTCTATTATTTTGACGACGGATGGAAACATCTTGACCGTACCAGGAATAGCTTAAAAGTCAATTTCATGATTCCTATGGCTGAAGTTTTTTTTTGAAAGCATTCTTTTGATCTATTTACACGTAATATCAGTTGGTAGGTAGGCATGTGTGAGAATAGTAGTAAGGTTAGATGGAGAAATCGCGCACATCTTACATCTTGGGTTAAGTTTCATTTGACCCGGGTGCGAACCCAAGAATTGTTTATCCCGAATATACACGGGGAAAATCTTCCATTTTAGATAAAATGTTGCCTGCTCAATTGAAATTAATACATCCATTCATATAAAGATCATTACCATTTTTTTTAAAAAAAAAGTAATATCATGACAGTAGATTTCCATACAAGGTTTCATTTTTGCTGTATTAAATGGAGTAGTCTGAAAGCTTTAAATCTGTCCAAGGTTTGAGCAGTGCAGGTTGTCGAGGTGGTTCCCCTCCCCTCTCCTCTCCTCTCCTGGTTATTTATGTGTGAAAGTGACTGAGAGGCGGGCAAATAGCTTGATTAGCTGCTCGTGTTTAATTTTGCACGAGACTGTTCAATGGCTGCGGTGTTTTAATAATTGAGCAGGTTCGCCCGCCCCGTCGTGCCTCCAAGTTCCGCAAACTCCTACAGCGATCCTCGACCACGACGGACCCCCGCTTGCTATTAATGAACTTGGTCAAACACACACACACACACTTCACGTTGCAAAACACGATTCCGCATTTTTAACTTAGTTGCCGAATGAAGGAAGGCGCGTCACGTCCTTATCTTTGCACCTGGTTCGGCTCGCCTAATGCGGGTCTCAGCCGCGCTCGCTGCTAATCTCTCTGACGCACGACGAAATTTACGATGCGGACGTGCGTGCGTACGTGCGTGCGGATAGACAATTATGTAAGTCTCACTTGCAAAGACTTTGTAGTGCCAGGCAGACGTGCAGTTAAAATATCGCAAGGGCCTGGGGATCGAACCTGCGACCTACCTATGGAGCGCCAAGCCTCTACCTGCTGTCAAAATAGCTTGAAGCCTCACTCTGCCAGTTCGGATTGACCTGCGTTAATGTGAAAGGTCTCATTTTACGCAGAATTTAATGCCATTTTAATGATATGTAAATAAAAGATTTTAAAAAACATTTTATACCTGCGGTTTGGCGAGAAAACTGAAAAAAGTCAGGTTTATATGCGTTTCTTTCATATAGAGCTCGACTTTGACAACTCATAGATTTCAAAATGTTGCTTTAAACGGTCTGAAAATTTAGCAAAAGACAGCGAAAACCCTTCCAAATCTATCCGAAAAGATTAAATCGTCTCTATTTCTTATTCGTTTTTAAATTAATTAATTAGTGGACCTCTGCTAACTGTTGGACAGAGCATCGCAGAAGACTGGGACAAAGCTTTTCGTGTAGCGGATGAAAGTCATAAATATAACCTTCATTTATGTAGCAACGCAACAAAATTTTGTACGATTTTTTAAAAAGTGCCGGGAGAAAGGAAAGGTTTATTGGAGCGGGAGGGTGAAGTAGGGTGTCAGCCCCCGCCCGCTGGCCCTGGCTGGCTCCTTCACCACTCTTCCTAGTTGTTTCCCTTTAAATGATATATTGCTCATATTGCTGAATACTGGCAAGAAAAAGTCCACGCAACGTGGGATAAATAACCAAAAAATGAAATTCCTTTTTTATACTCCCTCATCTAAGACTGAGCTAGTCTTTAATTGCGATCAGTGAAAGAACGCCTACAGTTAAAACCCTGTGGTAGTTTTTTTCTCACAGGCATTTCTCCCCAGAGTGACTGCGGGGCTTACCTGACTGCGTTGGGAATGCCTCGTACTCTGGTTTTTTTTCTTCAACGTTCTCACATGCCTTCACCTATTTTTGGGAGGTAACTGTACTGGAGTCAAAGACCTTGGACATAAGGCAAGAGTTGTCCGCATGATTATCCCATTGGATCAATCGGGCAACTGCCTCCTAAAACTGGTGGAGACACGGAGAAAGGAATGCTGCGACTCCAACAGCAGACTCGTCTCCCGTCATTCGGAAAGGCGCGTGAGAATAGTAGCCAATGCCCGACCTACCTGATGCAGGTTTCCTAGGGTTTTATCTACATCTATTTAGGTGAAACACCGGGTAGGATCCTTAAACTATAGTCCGGGGGCCCTGGTCAACCCTTGCTCTACATTCCCTTCCTATGCTATTAAAGGGGAGTTGCCTGTTTGAGGATCACCCTCATGTAGTCTGTTATAAAAAAGGAAGGCGTACAGTTGGTGATGCTATTCTTTTATGGTAACTTCGCGAGTGTAAAGAGAATGATATTTGACAATGACATTTCGGCCCGTGATCATCAATTTGGCGTCGAGACGGTCAGCGATAGGAGGGCAAATAGCCGACATATTAGCAGTGAAGGATCGTGAGAATGAGCCCCAGCGCAGCGAGTGATCCATCCACTCAAGGTCTCGGATCAAAGGCGGAATCTCGCAGAGAACTTGGAAGAGCAAAAGGAAAGGCGAGACAAAGGGGCTTCGCATTCCCGCTCGCGACTTTTATTGCCCCTTTCACGTTTCCTGGAAGCTGCGTCGGAATGACTCAGTCGATAATCATCATCATCATCATTCCATCTCTCGTTCTCAGGATCAGTGTTTACCCTGGCGGCTGGTGAAATCAATCACCTGTCTGTCTCCGTACTCTGTCAACTCTCCTCCTTCCCTCCTTGCACCGTGAAGATCTGCCATTTTGTCGTCACGTGGAGGCTGCCTGGGTTCAGGTCGGAGGAGGCAGTGGAAGGTTGCAAAGGAGCGACGAAATAGTTACAACATGTTGGTATGTCCTTGCACGGAGCGACGGTTGGTTAGGGAAAGCTGAATTTTACTGGGAACGGAGGAAGGAAAGAAAATGGCGCGGCTGGAGATAGACCACTGAGATGGAGCGATGTAGGGAGGAAGACACAACAACTACGAGAATAAGAGGCTGGAGGAGAATGGCAGCTGGACGAAGTTGGTTAATAAAGGCAAAGAAAAGTAAAAAGTTAATTGGATAAGAATTTAATAAAAAGCAGAGCAATTTTTTTATTGTTCTTTTCCGTGAAAGTAATATTTGGAGGACTAACTGAAATGTGATACAATTATCTGAAAACAATCCATCAAAGTCAATAAAACGGACTTAATGCGAAATAATTTGTTCACATCGTCATGAAGTTAAATGCTATTATCCTCGTGCAACGATACAGGGAAGACCAATGTGATGGAGTGTACTATGTTTGCAGTACGCCCGAGGAAGTCTCAAAATGGACACGAAACGTCGCTTTGGAATTAAAAACAGTGATCTGAATTATTGGCCGTCCTTTTTATTTATTGAAATTCAAGCAAATCCCGCAAAGAATATTTATTTCCAACGGTCAGAGATGATGAATGTTCAGTTGAGTTGTCTCACAGACGCGCTGATGCGTGTTGACTTTGCAAGACTGTGAGAAACTGGACGAGCTGTCGCCCTTAGTGGTGGGTGATGTTTGAGGATTCACGGTACTACTACAAGTCCACTTCCGGTCGCGGGAGTTCGATCTGCGTGCGCCATTCCGGGCCCGTTTTCGCGAGAGGGCGTGGTTTAGCAGGTGCTGCCACCTCTGCTGCTGCTCAATCACATGACAAGTGGGGGAAATATAAACAGATTTTATTGCTCTTAAACTCCACAAGCAGGTCATTACGCCTTTTATGATGTCAAGTCCTCTACCACACTCGCTGCGTAATTGCAAAATATTTTATGTACCGGATGGCGGCAAAAATTTCTCTGTCGGGAAAAGGGACGGACAAATATTGTGGTCGTCATTCTTCTTATTCTTACAGATGATAAAATTTATATCCTACGTACATTCCTCTACCTGGCGTTCAACTTATATATCTATATTTGACGTATCCTATTTCCTCAACCGAGGACTAATGGATTGAATAATAATAAATCTATATCTTATACATATATAAGTTGTATATATATATAAATTAATCGCCGAAATGAATGTACGCGCATGACTACGGGGGATGGGGTGGATTTTTTTACACGTAATGAAGGCTCATATTTGAGTCGAAAAAGAATTTTTTGAGGTCAATTTCTTTCATAGTGTTTTCCCCCGACCATTTCTTGCAGCATGTGAGGGGTGTGTGAAGTGGGGGGTGGAAATGAGTCACATGAAAATTATTATCGATTTTGGTATCGAAACCGATGTAAAGGGGGTCTGTGTTTCCTTATGACCTTCAATATGCGACGTAAGTAAAAATTCATCCCCTAAGTGGGGAAGAAATTTCATTCTGTTTAGACAAGGAAGGCATTCGCGAAAAAGAGGAAAAGAAGCGTAAATGATTAGGATTATTTTATTTAAATTATTTAATAAAATTACTTGCCTTAGGATATGATATAATAATTTTATTTATAAAGAACAGTCACTTAAAACGGGGTCCTGCGAGCTGTTACAAACAAATAAATTAATTGAAGGTTTTTTTTATCTTCATTTTTGTCTTGATGCAGGTTACTAGGCGACCAGAACTTCCTTCGGGTTGAACTGCAGATTTTCCCTCCTGCCGGCGGAAAGTGAGATGAACCTTGTACTGCTGGTGATTGAGGAAAATCCGGTTTCTCCTCCTTGTTCTCAATATCGTTTCACTAACGAGCAACGATTTACACCTCACTTTCAACTCTTGTTGCACTTTCTCATCTCACTCCTCCCTTCCACCTCGCCTTCTTAACGCATCGAACAACTCCCCCTCTCTACTTTCTCGCCCTTTCAACGTATAGAACCATTCTCAATATTTTTCGGCTCCTCGCCCCCCAGCTAATCTCGTATATACCTTCTCCTGATGCCCGGGTAAAATCACTTCTTACCTGCCTGTCGCCAGTTAGAATGATCTGGCTGAATTATTATATCCCTTAAAAAATCCAAAACTTGGAATAAGATTAGGGAGGGATCGTACTGCGCCACAGCAGCAATAATAATACTGTGAATGCAAGGAAACGACAGAAGTTAGTTTTACGACTTCTCTGAAAATTGTATCATCGGATTGTGTTATTACTTTATTATTATGAGAGAGACTTGGCCAGCAAAGATCTGGGTCCAAGAATATTTTACCTACCGGGGGAATGAGGACCGCGGACAACAAATATTGTCTGTAATAGAGCATAACTTTTTTTTAGCAGTGGATTAATTTTAAGTAAACAGATGGGATCACAATTACTGTATTGTTACGTATACACGTGTCTTTTGTGGGCTTGAAGTCACCTTCTGACGTCATGACGTCTCGCAATCCGAGCCCGTAAGCCTGATCCTGTCAGCATCCTGAGCGGAACATACTTAATTACCACCTGCTGCAACATCAATCGGTGAGGTGGGGCAAAACGTCAACGTCAGACGTGTGGAAGAAAAGACGTCGAGTCAAGTGAAATTAATCAAGAGGGTCCCATATGAAGTTTTATAAGACGGGATTGGTTGGTTGCAAGGTTACTTTTTTACCGTGAAAGTGTTTATTCACCTCTGCGGTGTTGCTTGGTCCCTCGACGACCGAGGAGAAAGTAGCGACAACTTTTACTTTCCTCACAGCTATTCACCATTGTTTGTCGTCCAATATAAAAGCAGGAGAGAGACAGACAAAAGCTAAAACCGAGGGCTTTGCACAAAAGAGTCATAGTCTGCCGCTTTTTTCCCCCTCCTCCTCTCTCCCCCTCTCTCTCTCATACACACGCACACAACGTTTTCCCCGAGCGAGGAAAGCGACGAATCGTGAAATGGAACGAAGCGATGCGGTTCCTCGACCGGATTATTCCTTCGTGTGCGACAAATTCATTCATATTTGAAACATTACCACGAGCCAGGTGAACCCTTGCACTTCTTTCGTCTGGGTCGTCTGTCTAATGTTTATGTCAACAGCAGCAATCACTACATTCACTTGGATTCTACTGAGTTTATTACTATTATTCTTATTATTGCAAACTTTTATCCGAACATATTACAGTTTATCTGACATGTTATATACATATTTTTTTCGCAGAATAAATAATTTCCACTCAATGAGCGCAAGACATTAATTTGCGCGTCAATTCAGGAAAGTTACCAACACTGGACAACAGCGGTGACGTCATCCTCTACGTCATAATATTCTATAAATCAGTTTTCTGACATAGAAGAAATGCGAGAATGGGAGGGAAAAGAAAAAAAATGTCGAGCGGGCCAGGGACTCGAACCCCGGACATCCCGCTTTCCCGACGGGCGCCCTACCTCTGAGCTAATCCGGGCAGCCAGGTTCACCTACAATTTTACTGGAGGAAAGAAAGAAAATGGCGCGACTTGAGATAGACCACTGAGATGGGGCGATGTAGGGAGGAATACACAACAACTATGAGAATAAGAGGCTGCAGGAAACAGTATACTGGACGAAGTTGGTTAAAAAAAGGCAAAGAAAAGTAAAAAGTTAATTGAGTAAGAAGTTAATAAAAAGCAGAGCAATTTTTTATTGTTCTTTACTAATCACATTCTTCACAGTGAAGAACGGACATTGTGTAAATTGATCAAAGCTGCATATAATTAGAGTATTCTGACAATTAAGTACAAATGAAGAAAAAAAATACAGCCAATTTGTCAGCAAACAATGTTATATTAATTTAATACATCTGATACGTTTCCATAAAAATGGTGTACAGTTTCTGGTGTCTCCATAGAAGAAGTAGAAGACCCTTCGCCATGGTCGGCTTTAACAGAAATTCGGGACCTAAATGTGTTGATGTTAGTGCGGCGTTTGTTGACTCCCTGCTGCGCATGCGCAACACACACGTAACACTGCACCGTTGCGTCGGCCTCGCGGGAAGATCAAGTTTCTACCACCTCTGAATTAGTTTTCTCCTTAATCCAAATAGTCCGCGAATGACGAAATAGGATACGCCATTACATAAAATTACTAAATAATTTATAGACGCTGCAATTAAAAGTTTAAAGTGTTCATAACTGCTGTAGGAGAATGAGACGGGTGGATAAGGTAACTAACTAGGAAGTTCTAAACAGAATAGGGGGAAGAGCGAATAATATGGAGGACGTTTACCAAAGAGAAGGGATAGATTAATAGGCCGCGTTGTAGGAGATGAGGGTCTTGCTAAATTAGCATTAGAGGGAAGTGAACGGGGGATGGAATCCGCTGAGCTGATTAGGGAGAATGTGGGGGCCTGGTAGCTATGCGGTAATGAAAAGGCTTGCGCAATGTAGGTTATCATCGAGGGTTGCATGAGACGAGTCTTAAGGACTGAATACCACAACAACTGGCAATTTATAACAATATTCAGCCCTACATATTAATGTAAAAAAAATCTAAAATATGTTCAAGTATGTGACACAAGAAACATTTACAAAACTGCCCAATTTTGAAAATAATTTTGAAAATATCTGAAAAAAAAAGTTTACAGAAACAAAATTTTGTACATTGCTACACATGTGTGTTGTTAACACGCATTTAAAATTTCAGCTCATTAGTTTATCATTTACAGGAATTTCAAATTTGAGTCCCCGTGACCGTTATTTTTCTGTCGAATTCTGCTCTATACAAACTGACACATATACAGTCGTCAAAATAGTAGAGAGCCCTTAGTTTGAAGCCTCACTGTGCCCACATTCGGATTGACCTACTTTAATTTAAAAGGTCTCATTTTACGCAAAATTTAATGCCATTTTATATGTAAATGAAAATTTTTTAAAAACGTTTTATACGTGCGTTTTGGCGAAAAAACTGAAAAAAGTCAGGGATTTTTGTGTTTCTTTCATATAGCTCGACTTTGACAACTCATAGATTTCAAACTATTGCTTCAAATGGTCTGAATCTGTAGCAGAAGACAGTTGTAACCCTTCCAATTCTATCCGCAGAGTTTAAATCATCTGTGTTTTTTACTTTTTAAAATATTTATTAATTAGTGGACCTCTGCTAGCTCTTGGACAGCGCAACGCAGAAGAATTGGAGAAAGCTTTTCTTGTAGCAGTTGAAAGTCATAAGTATAAAAATGTAAGCTTCATTGATGTAGCAACACAACAAAAAAAACTTTTCACGATTTTTAAAAAAGTACAGGAAGAAGGGAAATGCTTATTGGCGCGGGAGGATAAAGTAGGGTGGCAGCCCTGACAGGCCCCCGACCATCCTCCGCCGCTCTTCCTGGTTGTTTTTCCTTTGAATGACATTACCCATCTCTGCTTAGTACTGGCAAGAAAAAGTTCCAGTTGCTGACCTCCTTGGGCAGTTTTAAAAATGGATGTGCGTTTCTTTAGTCAGAGACTCGTGAATAAAAAAATTAAATACACTACTTCCGAAGCTTTGTCCCACTCTTCTGTCGCTCGTTGTGACGGACATCTGCAACTTGGTGTTGGAATCACCCTCGTATTCCATCTGCAGTTGAGAAGTTTACGTTTTAGCAGATCCCGTGTTTCACTGCTCCATCTCCGAGCGGCGTTCCTCGGTTCCGGTTTCCCGTTTGGACGAGTCGTGCCGCACTCTGCGAGGAACGCTCCAAGGACCCTTAATAATGCAAGTCGCCATGTGTCGCGATTCGTCGTCGGAAAGCGTTTCTCATCGCCGCAGATATCAATAATAAATCCCTCCGCCTTGTCGCTGCGGAGTTTCCTCGTCGCATATCACTCAGACATGGAATGGAGGAAGGCCATAAATTCTCTCTCTCTCTCTCTTCTCCCTGAGCACGCAGTTTTAAACTTGAAAGAGACGTTGCAAAAAAATGCGTGGGATTGCCTTTTCCTTACGCCAGTAGTGTGCGTACACGCGGAAGAAATTTTTTGCGAGGTCGTTTTTTCCTCTCTCTCTCTTGTCATGGTTTTGAAGAGGACTTTGAAGAAGGCGATTCAAGTTCGGGAAACGCGGGAAGGTTTCCCGAGGAAGGGGGGAGGGGGAGGGTTGAGAGAGACTGGAGCAGGGCAACATTAAATGGAAGAAAAAAAATTCACTCAAACGCTAAAAGCTGGCAGGGGGAAACTTTACTCTCTCTCTCTCTCTCTCTCTCTCTCTCTCTCTCTCTCTATTTCGGCCGAAACCCTGCTTGACGATGACGACAACAAAGTCAAGTCATCGTATAGTTGTGCGATTGGATCATCATTGTCCACTGATTCCCCGGAGTTCCAGCCAGATTCTGCTCGGAATTCCTATAATGTAAAATTCGTCTGAATGCCCTCTTCACCTGAAACGCAGGCATTAAAAAGGTAGGATCACTGACTGCGAGAGGTAGGCGGAAGCCCCAAGTGAACCAGATACATTTAACCCGACGAGTAGGAGTCCGACGCCGAGTTCCGCCCGCTACCAACCCCAACACGAGACTGAGTCAAAAACTGAGAACGCACCAGGCGCTTCACTTTTTCAGAGCTGTTTTTACACGCCGAAAGTCGAAAAATCGAGGGAAAAACGTCGAAGTGATTGAATAAAACATCTATTGTGCCTATAAAGTGGTCATTTAAATTTATCCTTAATGTAATTTTTTAAAAAAGAAAACAGATTTTAAATCAAATAGTATTCTAAATTTAAAGTCTTTACTTGAATGTGGCGGTTTATGCCTTGTAAAATTTGTAAAAATGTTTTTCGCCCTGGTAATTGAATTTTGACGCCCATCTAATTGTGTAATCTGGCTTCATCAAGAATTTTTGTTGTTTTCCACGGATTTAATTTTGGTATAATTTTTAATGTCTTTTGTTTTTGGCTTGAAGAAGGGATGAAGAGGTCTTGTAATGAATGGTTTGTCCGCAGGGCGTGTGTCCGCGGTGGCCTCGTGACGGAGAAGCGAGCTGCGGGCCGGCCTGAGGAATGGACGGCGAGGGCGGCGCAGGGGCGGGCGCGGGGGCGGTGGTCGTGGCCCCCGGGAAGCTGCCGCACTCGCACTCGACGCCCGCGGGCGTGGACGGCGGCGGCGGCTCTCGCACCCCTCCAGCCACCCCCAAGAAGGGCGGCAAGATGCTGGCCGTCAGGGTGCAGATGCTGGACGACTCCATCACCATGTTCCAGGTCCAGGTAATACAACCCTGCCCGCTCTTCCTGACCTTGGCGCGTCAGAGGTGACACGTTTCGACTGCGCTTGAACTCACCCGTTTGGCGATAAAGTTCGACTGTCAGAACCATAAACGTCACTAGTTTCTAGTTTAATACCATTTTATTAGAATTCGGATGAAATCTTCACGGTTAACCAACCGGGTCAGGCAGAAGATGGCCGCAGAAACGTTGTGTTCTTTCAAATACCTGACCCGGTTGGTTAACCGTGAAGATTTCATCCCAATTATTCACCGGGAAAGTCTACGTTCATTAATTTATTAGAATTGTTTCCTGAATGCTTTTTTTGGTACATTTATAGTTGATTTTTGTTTCTTTGAAATAAGTAAAATAAATATGAATGTATAATTTCTTTACTACGGTTGCAAATGTCAACAGTGTGTGAATATTGCACAGGAAGGAAGGTGTGCATTATCCATCCATCTTCAACACGTGACTGCCGCAGTTGTCCGATAACCAACTTAAATTTAAGTCTGAATTATCCTCATTTTTTTGGCTTAGCCACTCCTTCTATTCAGTAAAGGAATTTATAGAAGAATCGTAGACGAGTGATTAGTTTATAATGTTGGAATCGCCTTTCTATCTGGTTACAAAAATTTGTTATAAGTATATTTATCTTTTATATGATAAAATAATGTAATAAATGTACACCACCCTGACTCATTCCACATCCTTGAAAGCTTAGCTTCTTTACAGGATCTACGGAATTTGATTATTATTATTATATTTCTGTATGGCCTTAATTACGGGGTGTGTTTTTTTTTCTTCTTCAAAAATTTGACCTAATATTTGCCATTATGGCCATCACGAGGTTTCCGCACTTCCCCACGGCGTTTTCCTCGTTTTATTTCCTCCCTAAATCACTTCGGCAGTATTAACTGTCGCTGGAGAAGGTCCAGCGCGGCTCCAAAATTCTTCGCGTGTAAATTCAATATCCATTTCGACTGAGGGAGTCAAGGAGTAAACAGGATGTATTGCTAAATTTTAATCAAGCCTGAAGGAGTCTCAAAATGGAGACGAAACGTCGCTTTTGTTAATAAATAGTTATATATTTAATGATGACTGTTTTGACCGTTTTTATTTTTCCCCTAAAATTAAAAAAAATTGTAATTAGTAAAATTATGTAATTTTAGTAATTACGTAATTTTTGTAATTTTTCCGCGCGTTTAAATTTGTTTCAGTAATAAAACACATTTTTTTTAAAAAAAATCGCAGTGCAGTTGATTGAGCCACCATTTAAATAAGTGAGTCAGTTTCTGTTTTTAGGTATAATGGCGGGTAATTTCAGGCAACGAAGAAACTCTTACAAGTGATTTTAATTGAAATGGATTTTATTCGCGATGATTTTCGTCAGTTTCCCGTCTGTAATTTAGTATCTCAAATCTGATGAGGGCCGAAACATGTTGATGAAAAACAATTTTAATTTAATAACTTAGGTAAGCAAAGAAAGTCGTCGAAATTCACGAGACACTTATTTTCCCTTCCCTGTTGCGTGAAATGAACGTTTCGGCTCACCAGGGAAGAAATCGGTGCATTGTGCAAACTCCGCTCAAGAATGCGTTCGCGGAAATAAAATAAGAAATTTTTTTAAAAAAATTAACCACTTACCGTCGCGGTGACTCGTACGGTCAATCTGAAGTAATTACGAATAAAAAAACACACACACAAACATTGAGGTATTTTAAATCTGTAATATTTAATGGCGATCGTACAAAACACTTCAGGTTGTAAATGATGGGGTGTGTGTGTGTGTGTGGGGGGGGTGATATTAATTATTTAATGAATTTAATAATTAAGGTTTATTATGTACATTTATTAAATGAAATCAATAATTTTAAAATGGATCCGACGAGGATATAACATGTACATGTATAGAGTTATTAGAAGGGAATGATTCTGAAGTTCTCAGGGGTAGTTATAGTTTGGGTGACGACGTGCAGCAGAATATTCCGTTCGTTGACTGAACCTGTGTTGTTTTCTTATGACGGTAGACAGGAGCACAAAGTCGCGCGGCCGGAATTGAGGAAAAATCCTGTTTTTTTCTTCTTCTTCTCCTCCTCCTTCTCTCTCTCCGCTGCTTCCTCGACTGATCAGTCCGTAATTTACACCGGCGCTGCAACTGCACTCGTCAATCAATCTCTCGCCTCCAAATTCTCAGACAGAGTAGGAAATTCCGAAACCGGCGACGAGTTGTCTGAGCTTTATAGCCCAAATGTCAACCACTGTGTCTGTTTGTTTTGATTCCGCACCGCCAAGTCGGCGCCCGTAAAAAACCCCCCTTCTTCCTGACCAGCGACAAGCTCATGCCGGAATATGTATGAAATTTAAAACTTCCATAAATAGCGAAAAATTGGACCGGGTTCTATTGCGCTACAAGGTCGTGCAAGGGAAACAGAAACTGAGGGTTTAACGAGACTGCAGTCACACGGTGAAGTGAAGCGCCCAGGGAGAAGGTTTGGCAGGTGTGAGGTTTCCCCTAGCTCTGTCGGGAGTTGTTTCCTCCTCCTCCTCCTCCTGCCGCAACAGTCGAGGACACTTGTTTCCTGGACAACTCGTCCTTTTCTTCTAGTCGGAGTTGGGATTAGTTTCTCTCCACTCGTAGCAACTTCGGCGCTGATGTCGCTCTCTCTCTCTTCTCTTCTCTTCTCTTCTCTTCTCTTCTCTTCTCTTCTCTTCTCTTCTCTTCTCTTCTCTTCTCTTCTCTTCTCGGGGATTTCAGGGGGGAGCATCACTAATATAAACAAACCATTTTAAATAAAATGACCCGCTTATAACAGACATTTTCAAAATATTTTATTCAAAGACTTTCAGTACATTTTCCTACTTTCATCAGGTTGTTATATTATGCAACACGTTATATATATATATATATATATAATGAACTCTTTGATATCAGTTATTTTACATTTTAAGCATTACAGGGTTATGCACTTCAATAAACCAGGAAACCAAAAACCAGATAAATACTCTCCAAGAGGTGTAGGGATTGTTATTGTGGTAACTATTTCTGATGCTATTTCTTTCATGCTAACCTATCCTGCGCAAGCCTTTCATTTTTACATACCTATCACAACCCTAACCCTCCGTAATATATTTGGCCTCCCTCTTCTGTTCTTACCCCACACACTTCCTACTAATTGCTAATTTTACAAGACCCTCTTGTCTTAAAGCGTGGCCTATTAACGTTCACCTTCTCTCGGTCAACGTCCTCCACATTGTCCTCTCTTCCCCTATTCTGTTTAGAAGTTCCGGGTTGGTTACCCTATCCACCTCATCTCATTCTCCTATAGCACCACATTTCGAAAGTCGAATTAAAGAGGCTATTAAATTGCTTGTGTATAAAAATCAAAGCTTGATTAGGGATCGAGTTATCCGCCTCATACTTATTTAAATGATTACGACGAGCGTGCATCTGATCTGACGCTACAAGTGGTTTATCTTTGCCAAGCGCCGCCCCACACCACGCAGACCCTCTGTGATCTCGTATCCCGTACGTCTTGAGTTTTGCAAGCGGTCTGTCTGTCTGTCCGCCTGTCCGCTGCTGCTGCTGCTGACTATCGACCGCTCGCTCCTCTCCTCTGCGCACATCCTTCTCTCTAAATCTCTCTCTCTGTCATATTGATGGCCGCCGCCGCCGCCGACTCTTGTGCCTAATTGTTACTCTTCACACTGGCGTCACTTCTCTTCCTTTAACGTCCGTCCGTCTGTCCGCACCCTGATGGCTATTCCCATCAGTCCGATGCAGTTATGATAGTCGCGTGAACTGATCTCCCTGAACACGAACAGAGATTCCTATATATATAGATGTATCATTCTTCATAAGCCCAGAAAACGGAACACAGGCAAGATAGTAAAGTAGACCGCAGTCATCCATTTCCAAATCCGCAAGGGCGAAACATTCGCTCCTGGCTGAGCTTCACAAACTCGTAAACCTCTCTACACAAATGCCTAAATAATCTCCGCACGTGCATTCATGCAGACGGCAACGTTACACCGTTGACCCAGTAGGCGCCAGAGGCCGTCGTGGTGCTACCTCACAAGCTCTCGATTTCCCTAGAAAGTAAATCTAGTAGTTGACGTCTCTTAACGTGTTTCCCTTTTATTTATCTACACGTGCGTTAAAATCTATATTGATATGGAGAGCTGATTTCCTATAACCCTTGATTAGACTCTTGCGGTAGTAGAAGAACTGTCCCAGGCGTAGTTAGTAAAATTGTATACTTAAACGAAATACATGGATCCTTAAACTATAGGGACACAGCTCAGGGCGCTGCAGGGAGTTTCTCTCGCAGGCGCTTCAGCCCAGAGTGACTGCGGGGCTCACCTGATCATGTCGGGGATGCCTCCTGCACTCTCTCTCTCTCTCTCTCTGGGTATTTTTTATCAAAGTTCTCATATGCCGAGACACCTTCACCTATTTTAGGAGGTGTATGTACTGGGTTCAAAGACCGTGGGCATATGGCAAGAGTTGTCCGCTGATCCCATTGGATAAGTCGGTCAACTGCCTCCTGAAACTGGTGGAGACATGGAGAAGGGAATGCTGTGACCCTACAGCAAACTATTCTCCCTTCATTCGGAAGGGCGTGAGAATAGTATCACCCAATGCCCGACCTACCTGGTTTTCTAGGGTTTTCTCTGCATCTCTTTAGGTGAAACACCGGTTAGGATCTTTAAACCATAGCTCGGGGTCCCTAGTCAACCCTTGGCTACCTTGCTCTACCTTCCACATCCCCTCCCTATTCATTTCCCTTCCTATGCTATTAAAGGGGAGTTGCCTGTTTCAGGATCACCCTCATGTAGCCTGTTACTTTCCCCCTCCGCACTCTACAAAAAAACCCCTTAAAATAGAAGCTTCTATACTTGTAACATTTAAAAACATATTTAGTTGATATCGCTGAAACGTCAACGATCTTATACTCCTTCATCAAAGACATGCCAACACCCAGATCTCTCTCTCTGACTCCTAAAGGTTCACAGTATTCCCAGTTACCACACAAGCTCGCACACATCCTTTCTCAGAGGTCCTCTTAGACTAGGCTAGTGAAGGGAGTCCCTCACCTTGAGCACCCGGGGCTTCAGTTACGGAATTCCCGACCTTGACCTTGACCTTGTTTATGCGTGGGATATTACTCTTCTTCACTTACAGAAGTTAAATACAGCCAATTTTCCACCAAAATAAATAATTATTTATTTACATTTCTTCCACATTGTGGGCTTCATCAGGTATTTTGTTTTAAAAATATGGATCAATCGTCGTAATTATATCAACTGAATTTTAATTTTTTTGCTGATATCTTGCGCAAGCCTTTACATTTCCTCATAAAAAGCACATGCAACATACTCCCTAATCTGCTGTTGCGTGTATTCCATTCTTTGCTTCCCTCTTCTGTTCACTTCCATGTAAAATGCTAATTTTACAAGACCCTCGTGTCTTAAAACGTGGCCTGTTAATCTTTCCCTTCTCTTGGTCAACGTCCTCCATATTGTTAGCTTTTCCCCTATTCTGCTTAGAACTTCTCCGTGGCTAGTTACCTTATCCATCCATCTCATTATCCTACAGCACCACATTTCAGAGGCTTCTATTCTTTTCCTTTCCGCAACTCTTACCGTTGACGTTGGACCCACATAACACCACGCACCATGTCAACATTATTAACAACGGCTTCTTAATATTAAAACTGAAAATTACCAGCAAGTAAATTTTTCTTCCTTGCTATCCTGTTGCTATCCTACTCTAGTTATTACGCTGCTTCCCAAGTAGCAGAATCCCTTAACTTCCTTCAAAATATTAATTCCAAATGTAACAGCCTTTGTTATTCCACTGTTTCCAAATCTACACTCCATTACCTTGGTTTTCCCCTCAATTAATCCTCATGTTGAACTTTTTCTTCAGGACCACGTTCATGCCATTTATTATGGTTTCTTCTTCTTACTCCCCCTAATACTACAATATCGTCGGCAAAGCGTAGGGTTTTCATTTATTCTCCTTGCAGGCAGTACGATTCCTTCCCCGTATGCCGTTTAAACTTTCATCTCCTGTTCTATATATATATATATAAGTTACAGAGCATGGATATTCCTGTCTTACTGCTTCCTCTTCTTGATCTTATATTCTAATTACAGCTGACTGCCTTCTGTAGAGGTTATGCTCTATGGTAATTAATATACATATCCTACAAAAAATATATTTGATGCCAGTTAATAAAACTTAATATTTTAATTAGTTATTAACGCATTTACAGTGAATCAAACAAACTCAAAAAATGTGTAGAAAGTAGCAGAACAGTTGTCATGGCAACAGACGCTGCACGGCCAGATTTAAAGGTAACATCAGGATCTTGACTTGACCGGTGAATTCCTCGGGTAGTGTTCCACATTATAGTGGAATATTTTCGGATGGTTTGCTACCCTTTGAGGTCTAGTGCTGTCCTTTGCCGTTTGCCTCCGCTTTGGGAAATCGAAATCAGCTCTGGCAGTCTTACCAAGTGTGGTGATTCATGACCCTTACAGTCGGGTAAAGCAAAAATAATAACTTAGTTTTTGTTATTTACGTATACAGCAGGACGGAAGACGAGAATGGTTTGGTGAGTGAGGCCGAGTAGGCGGGAAACGTCACCGTCTGCAACATTGTTGATGGCCTGGAGTAGATTAGGGAGGCTGCCTGAGGGAGAGAGACGCTAGGGAGAGACGAAGCAGTGGCAGAACAAGGCGACATGTATATAAAATTTAGTTTCGAGAAAGGAGATTCATTTGGTGGGAGTACAGAAAATAAAAAACAACCTTTTATGGTGAAGGAGAGGCGCTAGAGAATCTTAATATGAAGAAGACGTGACCCAGGAAAGGAACAACCGGCATACGAACAAAAACGAAGAACGACGTCATCTGGTAACGGCAATTTACCTCGGTTTTTCCACACAAACCATTCTCGTCTGATTCGCGAATTTAATCATCAACTATATCGTTGTTCGTCACCCGCGGCGTTCCCGGGAGCAGCCATTTTAAGAAGCTGCGTAGAGTATTATTTTTGCTTTTACCGACTGAGCTAATGATTAAATTGATATCGTAAATTTATATGTTTTCCACTATAACTTAATTATAGTTATATTTCTATTCAAATTAAATTCATTATTATTATTATTATTATTGTTTGTTTGATTGTACAACAATATTTTTGATGGTGTAAACAAAGAACACCACACAAGGGCTCGGAGACTGTTTGAAACTTATGGAAAACGTCTGAAAAATTCTTAGTTCCATTTCCCCTTTCCCGTGCTGTGCTGGGAATTCGCTCGTGGTTACGTTGTACTTTATTTGACGCTGTGACAGCTTCTTTGGGGGGAATCGGCCAACGAAATCTCACGGTACGACTACATCAAGTGGTGTGGACGGCAGAAAGAAATCTACGTCTAGAACAGTGTAAATCTGTTCACCTTCAGAAAACGGAGGGTTCAAAGTGGACTCAGAGACTCATTTGGGTGTGTTGAACTTTTCATCGACTCGCAACAGTTGACGTCGCGACGGTGATTAAAGGTTTACGGTGGCTGTTACCAGGAGCGCGGATCAGCTGTGAGTGTGTGTGTGTGTGTGACCTTTCTCCATCAGCCAAGGCCAAGGCTAAGGCTATGCTGCAACAGCGACGCTGCTTCCCTCCCTTACTGGTACCTCTTCTTCTACAGTGTTTGTTATAAGGCCAAAAAGAGACACAAAAAAAAACTTGGTGAAAACATAACAAACTATAATTTTTTGGTCTTATTTAAACTTAAAATAAACTTACAGACATTAATAACTAACATACAGTGTTTGTTCTTGGGTCGCGTGGGAAATTTGTGAATCTTAGTTATAATGATAAGATGGTTGGATCATAACGTCGGTGTCTTTAGCACGTTTTATTTAAGTAGTAAGGTTTTCCTAATTGCCTCCGCAGCCCATTAGGGCCTCGGTTGACTGCGGACACATTCCGAATTTGGAATGGCCAACGTCCCTCGATTCTCCAGCAGTCTTAATACCAGTCTCCGTGACCGTGACGACACAAACATTCAAACCCGTGGCAGGGACCTCAGTGTTGTGAGGCAGCGACGCTAGCCACTAGACCACATGCTAAATAATATGCTACACTACTCTACGCTAACCTATTTTTCAATATTCACACGCCGTGGTTAGTCCATATAATATATATATGAGCTATGCCCGCGACTTCATTCACGCGGAAATAGCTGTTCTTGCAACAATATATGGAGTGAGAATGCTCTCTCATGCTGCCAAAATTACGCTTATAATAATAGCACAGTCAGTGGGATGAATAGTATAGGAACGCCTAATAGGACTTTTAACTCGCACTTGGTTTTCACGCCGCCTTTCTTTCTGAACTCCGCATTAAATCGAAATGAAACATACACGAAAATTTAAGCTGTCTCAATCCCTGAAGTTTTCACCGAAATACGTTGAAGCCTCTTCTCGGAGCATAAACAGACGAAGAGTAAAGGCAACCAGCTTTCAATTTTTTTTATTGGAGATTTGAACGCACGTTTGCCAAGAAACCTTCCCGCAGAATTATTTTTTAACCATTATATTATATGAATTTAATATCATTATTGATATTAAACATGCACAAATATTTAAATTAAATTACCTGTTTTTAAACCCCTCAACTTTTTTTATTGAAATCCGTTGAGCCGTTTCGGAGCCTATTCTAGACAAACATATGGACAGACAGAGACACTTCAATTTTATTTATTGCATTCTATTGTATTTATTATTATTATTACTAGAGGTGGTCTGGAATTTGTCCGGTGGCAGTTTGTCGTTAAAATTAAAGTATAAGGATTAATTGTTGATAAACTAAAGAAAAAGATAAATTACAGAAAAAAAATACAATTTAAAAATATTTCATGTCCCCCTTTTTTTACAAAATAAGTGGCTAACTTTTCAGTGTTTCTAACTTCTTTTTGAAAAATTTGTATTCACGGGGAAAAGCTCTAGTAGCCACCCTAGAATTCCAGTCCCTTATCACCCTGTTTACGAAGGAATATTTTCCCACATCCGTTCGTTGGTCGTTTCCTTTATTTTGTAGTTTTTAGAGAAAAAATAAGGTATAGTTGGTTAGCCGCTCCCTTATTTCTGAGTCTCCTCTTATCACCGAGTGTTTCCCATTTAGTTTCGTCCCCACACAAACCCCGTTTCTGAATTTAGTCCACGGCATTGCTGCCCCGTATATAGATGGCGAGTAATTGTTACTCATGTAGTGTTTGTGAGGCACCGGTGTAAACGGCGCGTGCAATTAGATGTCGCAGCTGCTATCGACATCCGATATCTGGGCTTCCATCGTAATAGCTTGGCTGATGCGCATCTCTTCTCCCTTCCCCCCACGGCCCTTTCACGGAATTTATTCAGCTGGAATCGTCCACTAAAGTAACCTCCTCCTAACAGTCGTGCACGGCACAACATAATTAAATCCCTCCCCCAGCTTCTATCATTCATGTTGTCCACTTTGCCCTTTTCTAACATTGACAAACGGAATATCTGAAATATTTGACTCCTCTAATAGAAAAATCCTCCCTTATATCTGCAATAGAAAAATGCTCAATCAATCATTTGTTAAAATTTTTTATTAGACCCACATAAATCTTATTAATTTATTTTTCACATGTCAGATCGTTCTTAAATTTAATTGTGGAAGATTTTATAAATTCCATGATTCCTGCCAATTTTCCTTCGGAAGTAAATAAGTAAAAAATTTTTCAAACCAATTTCCGACTGTCATTTTTAACAACTTCCAAAAGGGAAAAACACAACGTTTCGGTACTTATTTGTACCTTCTAGTATAATTAAGTATAAGTATAAAATCATATTCCATAGATGCTATAGAGAAGCAAGCACAAGCTTCAAGGATGATGTTGTGGAACACGAGTCAGAGATTTTACATAGTTAGGTTGCTTTATTAATATTAGAATATACTGTAACTATTCATTAATTTTTAACTTATAATAAGATTTTCTTAAGTTCTATACAGAAGACATACAATTTGTACCTTAAATAAATAAAATTGATAAAGATTTTTACATCCCATACTAAAAAATTAGTGTTCTAATAATGTTCTTTCATAATTATAAATATCTACCCCTATGATACATTCAGCTCCATAAATTTTTCTACAGAGTAGAAGGAGTGGCCTTAGTAAGAACTTAGTGGATTTATTTTTAATTGTTTAATGGAGGTGGGAAGTTTATTAAATATGCTAATGTACACCCTTTTGTATTACGGTTAGAGACTTCCCTTCCTTCCTTGTGTAAATTGTTTTTACTTCTGGTATCAAAGTCATGTATATCTGAAAAAGTTACTGTTATTAATAACAAATAACATGAGTAATTCTTCTGGTTAATATCCTAATAATCTATACATCAATTGTCACATTTTAAATACAAAAATATTTTTGAACATAACCATAAATTTGTCAATATTTCCAAATATTGTCAAATATTTTCGAATTATTGTCCTATTTGAAATGTGACAGTTGATGTATGGATTATGATGATAATAACCTGAAGAAGGTGCAAATAAGTACCGAAACGTTATGTTTTTTCCTCTTCGGAAGTTGTTAAAAATTAAAGTCTGACACGGTCATTATTTATTTATTACAAAATCAGACGTCTAAATTACAACCTACGGTAATAAATCTCTAGACGTAAAAGTATTTAAGTAAGATAAAGGGAGTAAAGAAAATAGCACAACAGACCATCCTTCAGAAATATCGTTTCATTTATAATTACGTACCTTAAATTTGGAACTTCCACGCTTGTCATTTAAAATCTGAAATTACAAAGGAATAATTAAATAAGAAAGAGTAAAAAATTAATAGTCTTAGAAGGAGGTCCTGAATTCGAGTTCCTGCTCCGGTCGACATTTTTCCATTCTTGTCTATCTTCTAAAATTGACTATATGCTTTACTGAGTTTCATTTGAAGTATTTCCACTTCCTTCAGTTAGTAACCTTACAACTGTATTATTTATTTATCACTATGTACCTAATAAAACGCTCGTGACATATCGGGTACGCTCGGCTTTAGCTTCGTCAAAGAAACCGCGGTACAGAGAGAGTGCACTTGACTTCAGAGTGGTTAGTTAGTGTCACTTCTACTTTTATAAATTGTATACTTCTATAAATTAACCTATTTTATCAACTGAAACTCGATATCATCACCGAAATAAATATAAAGTATAAACTTTTTCTTCCTTTACACCTATAGATTATTAATCTATGTTTTATTATGTCTCGGGCGGAATGTTTTGGAGTTTTAAGCAGGAAAGTCTCTGCACTTCACTTCATTTCCCCCCGATTTTAATTGAAACGTCGTTATTTAATTTACTCCGTTTTTTTTATCAACGCAATATTAAAATGTGGAATTACGTGTCAGTGTCCTGCACGGTTATTTTCTTTTATCCTGAGAGTAAACGCGACAACGGCGGTGCAAAGGGCATGGTAATCGTAGGTGATAAAAACCTCCCATTTTATTTTTATACGTGAGTGGTTTTTCTTATCTTCGCCAAACCAGAGGAAGTAAACTTCTTTATCATGGTTGACGAGAGGGAATAAACGCCAGCGAGGATGGGGAAACAACGCGAAATACATTTTTAATGCGACGCTTTTCACTTTTTATCTAACTTCTCCCTCTCTCCCCCCCTCTCCCTCTCTCTCTCTCTCTCCGCTTTACCAGAAAGGGCGAAGAGGAAAACAGGGAAAACGGGAGGAAATTAATTTAAACCGATGTCGTGGTTGTAAAGTTTAAGATGGCGTGATGCTAGTCACACAATTTTAGACAACATTTGTGGGGAATATTTAATTTTCTCCGTTCTGCGAAATGTGCCGAATCATCTGACAGGGGCAATCAGAGTATCAACAGGTGACCTCAAACTATTTTAATAACGTCAATCAATATATATTATTCTTTATTTTGGTCGCCAGCAATTTATTATGAAGATTCGCTATGACGTCACTTGTGAATGACGTACTATATGACAGAGAAGTGTTTTCTTTATATTAATATCGAATTAAAATTTTTTTCTTCTACTTGATTTTCCTAAAAAATGTGTAATTCTTCATTGATTCAATACCAAACCTGAATTACCTAATAATTATATGATTCACTTCCCGATGCTTTTAACGTTCACGTAACTCTGTATTAGTTCCTTCAGACACATATTGCATTTTTTTTCATAACATAAACATTTAATAGTCGTATATCGTGGCTCGCCTCCAACGATACTACTACCATACTCCAAAGATGACCAAACAATCTCTCTCTTCCTGTGTGTGTTTCTGTTGTCTTTTCGCTTAGCAACCTGAACTAAAACAGCAAATCAGATACTCAGTTAGCCATTTTGATGTTATTACGACTATAAACACAGACTTTTTTTTAAAAAAAAATGTCTTCTTGTTACTGTCCATCCCTTTTATATGCTACTTCGTTCACACACCTGGAAACGACTGCTACAAATTTGAATTGAGATGACGCAAATTCGATCAATTTACACACAATGTCCATTCTTTCACCAATGTCGTAAATAGCGCTGAGCCAGAGCCCGCGGCTTCAAATAAAATGCGTGTATTGATGTGATAATTTCGTTGCGTACATTTTGAAGAAGAAGAAGAAGAGACTGACGAGTTATTATATCTGTGGGAGAACGAGGACGATGTGCTTGTTATTTTGGAATGTAGATTCAATTCAAATAAAAGCATCCTTGGATTTTCTCTTTTAAAAAATATATTTTCTTTCTAATCTTTGTATTTCGATTTCACATTACCCAGAAATGAGATGCTTAAAATATATATTTACATCACACACCAACCTAGCGTGGACTATTTACAATGTATTAATAAAATAACAACCAGTTTTCTCGTTAGTCTATACAAGTTTAATTGCATAATTATTTGCAATATGTCAATCACAGTGCTACAACAGGGAGTTTCTTCTAGTTATAGGTATCTTATTGTATTTATTTAATCCAATTATCTTGAGATACAAGAATAGGACAAGTCAAGTGTTGTGATAAATTAATAGTAAATGATATAGAGTAAATGAATTCTTAAACATTTAATGTTAAAAAGCATTCACATGTTAAAGTTAATGGAGGTTGTTGGCATTCAGACATTCATTTGTGGAATAGAAACACTGTTTTGGCAGTAATTTCATTCACTAAATCAAAATCATATGATTTTTTTTATAATATAAAATTACAAGATCCATTGATCATCAGATAATAAATATTATTCAGTTTTATTATTATATATATAAGTTAGTTTTATTATTTTAAAATGGATTTGTTATCATAAGGTGGAATTGAAGTACTCATGAACAGAATAGAAACAGTGATTTTGCAGTAAATTTTTCACTTTACTCCAAAGCCTATAGGTATAGTCATGTGAAATATAACAGACAAAACATAGGACATGCTTTATTCTCAAATATATATAAGGAACATTTTCTCACAGCAGGTAACATCATCATTTTTTGATCATTACAAAACTGGTTGTTATTTTATTAATATATTTTTACTTTCGTTAATATGAAGCTGTTTATCAGTAGAAGGGGTACCAACTGTCTTTTTGTTCTCAAGTGAAATAGCTAAACAAGAGTTCTTGTGTTTGTAATAGACTTTTCTTAGCTCAATCTGGTAAGTGGCAGGCCCCTGGTTCGATTCCCGGGTCTGGTCGAGATTTTTTTTCCCCTGCTGACCTTCTAATTTCAGTCTCGTTGCCTTCATGGCGGCTGTGCTTTGATTGGAAGTAATTAGCATTGTAAAAAAACAAACAAACAGAAATGTCAGGATCGAGTTGCGGACTTGAATACCGACTGAGCCTAAATATAATAAGGAGGATGAGGAGAAGAGAGAGAGAGAGAGAGAGAGGAGCGGGGGAAGAAAGCCGCGACCGCGTAATGGCCAATTTCACATTGCTGACTCGACGCGCAAACAAAAGCCATTCAGGGTTAAGAGGAATCGCTGAAGCAGCTTCGCTCCGGCTCCAATCATCTGGAGGGAAAGGACGAGTTACCAAGGCCAGGAATTACGGCTGTACAGTGGCTGACCTGGGTAGTCGATATGGCAAGAGCATCTCCCTTCCTATGCTATTAAAGGAGAGTTGCCTGTTTCAGGATCACCCTCATGTAGCCTCTTAACAAGAATAAAGAAAAGGGGGGTTCTGGCCTTTCTTGTTCTTCTATGTTTGTCTCTGCAACCCATTGAGGGCCTGGGCCTACCGGATCGACTGCATCTTGCCCCCCGACACGTGGTCTTAATCTCCGGCCTTTAATACAGCACAAAAGTTTCCTCAATCACCTGATTGTGCTATTTATTGTATCACTCAGTCTTTGTTGATTAGTCCTTAGAGAACTGACCTCTACTTAAATCTAAGCACATGATTCATGTCGGCTCCTAAAGTCTGTCCTGAATTTTAACAGCATCTGAGAGTATGAAGATAATATTTTCTTCGGATACCTAAATTGACGGGGATGAATTAAAAAATATTTAGGATACAAAATGATAATTTCAATAAATAGTTGTTTTTTAACATGAATTGTTGTTGTTGTGGTATTCAGTCCTAAGACTGGTCTCATGCAACCCTTCATGGATATCCTGTGCAACTACCACACCATCCCTAATCTGCTTAGCGCATTCTATCCTTGGCCTCCCTCTTCTGTTTTTACCCCACTCACACACTTTTCCCTCTAATGCTAATTTTACGAGACCCTCGCGTCTTAAAACGTGGCCTATTAATTTTATCCCTTCTCTTGGTCAACGTCCTCAAAATTGTTCGCTCTTCCCCTATTCTGTTTAGAATTTCCTCGTTAGTGATTCTATGCACCCATTCATCTCATCCTCCTATAGCACGACATTTCCTTCCTTTCCGCAACTCCTATCGTCCAAGTTTCGCATCTATATCACGCCACGCAACCATAGCAAGATGTTTAATGATTATTTCCTAATCTTCACACTTATATTAGCCGTAAGTAAATTCCTCTTCCTTGCCTGTGCTATCCTATTCTAGTTATTATTACGCTGCCAAAGTAATAGAATTCCTTAACTTCCGTCAAAATATCCCTTCCCAAT
Organism: Eucriotettix oculatus; assembly: GCA_034510155.1. Taxonomy (NCBI): domain Eukaryota; kingdom Metazoa; phylum Arthropoda; class Insecta; order Orthoptera; family Tetrigidae; genus Eucriotettix; species Eucriotettix oculatus. The sequence continues at coordinate 5,773,468 of CM067379.1, forward strand.
CCCATCAGCCTTTGTTATTACTCCACTGCATCACCTTCGTTTTCCCTCTATGAATCCTCATATTGAACTATTTCTCGAGGACCACGAATTATTATTCATCTGATGACTGGGCAGCTTGACACGGAGCGCTGTACACAGAGAAACAACCTGAGACAGGAGGAGACTTTCCCCACGCTTGAGTGTGTCCGGTTGACCCTGATGGCCACGTGTTGGGAGCAGCTGATTGCCTCTGCGGGTCGATGAACTGCCACATCCACCGTCTGTGTGTCTGTCTCTGTCTTGTCCATGATATGACGCATGTTAGTGTCGTCATGGTCGCCGAGACCGGGATTAAGACTGCTGACGCCGACACCACGTGTCACCCACTCCAAATTCCCAATGTGTCATGCAAAGATGACAGTCCGCGGTCGACTCGGTAGGCCCAGGCCCTCAAGGAGGAAAGTGACGACGTCATTTCAGACAAGGAGCGTGAAGCGTCGCGTCTCTGGGTCTTGAACCCTCTAGGCGCGGCAGCTCACTGTTGTTGTTGTTTTGCCTTCCCTTGAAGTTAAACAGACTCCCAATCGTGCGATTCCTTTATTTATTCCACCTTCCATTCTCTTGTAATTTCTACCAAGAAATATTTCAACACCGTCTTCCATACAGATTCACTCTCACAGCGCTCAAATATTCTTGTCTGTCTTTAAAATATGTAACCAAAGATCCCCTGTCTTTTTTTTTTCTCTCTCTCTACAACTTCTTCGCTTGTTGAGAACGTCGGCCGCCACGTGCAGGGCTTATTAATGCAGACTGAAAATTGAAATTCTCGGCCATTTTGTGAAACTCTTCTCTCGTCCGCCTTGATGCCTTTAAGTGGCGCTGATGGTCTCCTTCTCCCTCTCTACGCCGCCTGAATGCAGATGGCTAATCGACCAGGTCCACACTGGGGTCTTCAATCACTAATATATATATATATAGTATTCCCGCTTATCCCCCATAATCGAACCGACGGTATGTCGGATAATCCGAAATACATAAAATAATAATTTACCAGCTTCTGAGTGGGACAATTTCGGTCCACGATCATCATCATAATCGCATTCTCCTTCATCACTGTCATCTTTTACATCATTAATGATTGTTCTATTTCTTCATCCAATCTCCTTCGCCCTCGTTGTTGTCGTCTTCACGACTTGATTCATTAGAGGAAGTAGACGACCCTCGTCATTCTGTAATCCTTCCATAATAGTTTATTGATGTTGTAGATTTTTTTACAGAATCGGGTTGTTAATGATATAGGAGTTTTATTATTTTAATTACTTAATTAAATTGCTTGCGCTCTAGGTTATGATATAATAATTTTATTTCTTAAAAATGCAATCACTTTAATAGGGGGTCCTGCGCGCTATCACAAATAAATAAATAAATTCAATGGGACGATTTTTATATATCAGGATTAATTGCTCGTCGTCAGGATAACTACGTGCAGCAGAGACGAAACTTGACGAACCTGTTTTTTTTATCTTCATTCGTATCTGGATGCAGGTTACTAAGCAACCGGAACTTCCTTCGGGTTGAATTGTTGATTTTCCCTCCGCCGGCGGTAAGTGGGATGAACCTGGTACTGCCGGTGATTGAGGAAAACCCTTTTTTCCGTGCTTTTATACACACAATATTGTAGTTACTCTATATAAATCGTTAATGGTAACTTTATAAATCACACTCCTTTAAAAATGGGATTTTTCTATGTCTCTGTTGGGCATTTAGATAATGCGCGATTTCCACATGAAGGCTGAGTGCGTACATCAATACAATACTTCAAATTTTATATAAGCCAGATTCTACGCAATATGAGAGAAATATGACTAGAGAAAAATATCACGTGTAAACGGCGATGAGAGAATATGCCAGACTTCTCTGGCAGAGAGTTTCTCCTTACGTGTAGCTCCAGCAATAATAATAAAAAACAACCCTTTGCAGCCAAAGTTTTTAATAATTTATTTATCTCTGTAGCTATTCTAACTTATCATCGCAGGCATCGACTTCTTTTTCTTTCTTTAACGCAGTGTTTTGTTATTTCACTTCAAAACATCTACGAAGTAAATAGAACGTGATAACTGCGTTGTCTACGGAAATAAACGTTTCATAATGGAAACGAGAATGCAATTCTACCAAATTTCCAAATTCTCTTATATTACGCGTAAGAATTTTATCTTTCATATTATAATTGTTGCAAAATTTTTGCATACCAATCATAGACATATTATTGTTAATATAATATAAGGTTTTTCAAGAGGGGCATACATGAGCCTTTCGAATAGAAAAATAATTTTGTTAATACCTCATACGCAGCTTGTTTTATTCCATTTCAACAACGACTATATATGTAAAGTAAAAGTATGGGACGAGACTAAAGGAGTCGTGGCCGGTATCTGTTATTGCCCATGTTTATTTTAGTGCATTTAATGTCAGATCGACGTTTTAGTGACGTGATAATGTTTGGTTTCCAGGCGAAGGCGCTGGGCCGGGTTCTTTTCGATCAAGTCTGCAAACAGCTGCACCTACTAGAAGCTGACTACTTCGGTCTCGAGTACCAGGAGCCCAATGGAACCAAGGTACGTAGACGTCTTCTTCAGGTGACTTCAGAACCTGCGCTCTGTAATTGCCTACAACTCTGTAACTGCTGTGTCTTATCGTTGCATATTTTTTGGCCATCTTCTTCCTTCCAAGCCAATTAAATATATATTGCTTCGATTTTCTCATTTAATTTTAAACGTGTCACTGAAATGAAGGAAAATCTGCTGCATTGTTGTAAATAATGTGGAATTGTTGGCAGCACGTATTACGTCATACCCACCAAGACGTGATTGGTGCGTGCTGGTGACTAAATTACAAATAACAGAATCTGTAACATTAAATTCAAAGGAGTAGCCGGAATGAAGGAAAATCTAAATTGCAAATGTTTGAATAAGAATAACTTTAATTTCTGAGAAATGGGCGTGACTTGCTCTGGAATCATATTCGGCTGAAGCCTAAATCTAATTTTGTCAATTCAGTAATCGATTTGTGAATGCTAAAATAAATTCATTTTCTTCTTTATCTCCAAATTTATTTAAATTTTTTTTACAATAATAGCTTGAAACAGCGTTTTATGAATTCTAAAGTGTTGTATTTATTTAATACAATTATCTTGAGATACAAGAATAGGACAAGTCAAGTATTGTAATAAATTAACAGTAAATGATGTTACACATAATATAGAGTGCATGAATTATTAAAAATTTAAAGTTAAAAAGCATACTGGCACATGTTAAAGTTAATGGAGGTTGGAATTCAGACATTCATTTATGGAATAGAAACACGGTTTTTGCAGTAATTTCATTACACTATATCTAAATTATATAGATTTATTTTATAGTATAAAAGTACCATTGATCATCAGATGAGCTATAAACATAGCCTAATGTTTCTTCACAATAAATATTAACCATTAGTTTTATTATATATTAGTTAGTTTTATAATTTTAAAATTGATTTGTTTCATAAAGTGGAATTCAAGTACTCATGTACATAATAGAAATAGTTATTTTACATTAAATTTTCACTTTACTCCTAAACCTGAAGGTATATTGTTGCAGAGTAAACTACCAATGTAACTTAGTCCAGTTTGGCATATTTAAATAATGGCCTGGTTGGAGTTGATCAGGGAACTCCTTTTATGATTTTTATTATTCTCTTTTGCATGATAAAAATTTTGCTGTGGGTAAAAGTCTCAAAATGCAATTCCAAAGGCTAAGACTGAATCGACAAGGCCATAATCTATTGCTCTTAATGCATTAAAGTCACATACTCTGCTAATTACTCTAAATCCATAGCAGATTTTACTGAGTTTATTAAGTATGTGTTCTTTATGCACATCCCACTTTAAATTCTGGCCAATCCATATTCCTAAAATTTTAGTATCTGTAGATGGTTGTATTTCTTATCTTCAAGCATAAGTTGACCAATTTCTTTTGGGTACACATTGGATATGTAGACTGTAGACAGTTGTTATACTTAGGCCATTTATAAATTAACATGTTTGTTTTCAGTCATTAGAATTATATATTTTTCCACCCACAGTATTGGTTGGATTTGGAGAAGCCGTTGTCTAGGCAAGTTGGCCTGTCTTTGGTGGACACCTTACTCCGCTTTTGTGTGAAGTTTTACACCCCTGACCCAGCACAGTTGGAAGAAGAGTTCACTCGCTACCTTTACTGTTTACAAATCAAACGTGATCTTGCACAAGGTTTGCTCCAGTGCAATGACAACACGGCTGCGCTTATGGCTTCATACATCGTTCAAGGTAAGTGGGTCGCCATTTTGACATGAGCAGTGACGGCATAGTGCTGATAAAATATTCAGTGTAGATACCAATCTGTATTAAATATACAATAAATGAGCTCATTCAACCTCTTTGTTAGTTTTTAATTTTAAATTAAATATTAAATAATACTATGTTTTGTCTCCCATTTGAGACTTCTTCAGGTTAAATTTTAGCTGTACATGGAACCTCACCCCATGACTCCTTCGGCCGAAATCTTGTTCAATTAAAACAAGATTTATTAAAAGAAAACTGACAAAGTGGCTGATTTAATTCATTTGTTGTATATTTAATTGTCAGATATATACTATTTATTTGAATTAAATATATGTATTAGTGCGTTCTTATTTTTTTCGAATGAAGATAAATCCTACTCTGAATAAAGAATAAATACCTAAAATGCATATAAAATGAAGGGAATTATTCTTGATTTCATTATTGTATTTGTCAAACTTCAGTTGACTATATCAAGGTAATAATGAAGAGCTTACAAAAAATTATTTCCAAAGGGATTTCTGAATCTTCAAAATTATGTGAATCTGTGAAAAAAATTGTTTTCCAGACTTATTATTCTGAAGTCAGTAAATCTCCTTATATTAATAAAAGTGAATTATTAAAAAGAATGGACATAATATATTTGCAGGTAACAAAGATTCTCTATTCATTTATTTTAAAACCCGTAATGAACACTAAAAGTCATTTCATTGAAGTAAAGGCTGGTATTGACAGTAAAGTAATATAATTTGTTTTCTATTTGTTTATTTTTAATTAATTTTGATCAGACCGAGTTCACATATTATACTGTCAATACTAACAATAATTTGAATTGTCAGATGTCTTTATTATTCTGTATGTTTGTGATGAGTTAAACTGAATGCAGTTTGTCTTTTTTTTACTTTCATCATATTCAGAATAAAGCTTGCAAAGTTTCAAGCCCGCGAACAAAGGTCAAAGGTGAGGTATTGAAATATAAACCAGTACAAAGCAGGTTGTTTCATCTGCAACTGAAGTAGAACACTAAAAGGTCTACATTATTTACGTAGATTGCCTTTTTTTAAATGCTATAAATTAAATACTCATTTAAAGTGCAAAAGTTAAACTTAAATAATGAAGAGGCTTTCACTGTCTGTAATAATATAAGATATAAATATTGTAACAAATTCTTATGGAATTACCAACAACTGCATTATAAAGTAAAAAATTAATTTATTTACCACATTAGTTTGTAATAGATAAAAAATATAATTTGATTATAAATTTTTATTCATTCAAATAAGTTTATGATGAATGATATTCCTAATGATCTGGTTATTAAATCATGTTGGGATAAAATAAAAATTTTCTGTAAAATTCCTTGGGACAATGTGAAAATTACTATTAACTTGATTTTATTTTCAACATTATTTCAGTTTGACTATCAGTGTTGCCAATAAATTAAAGGATGTCTAATGGGATCTCCTATATAACTTTTTCTTTTCAGAATTTGTTATAAGGGACTTGGAATCTTATTGTATAAATAAAATGACTCAAACTATTGGATACAAAGTTATATTATTTGATTTAATTATCATGAAAATCATATGTTAATTGTTCAATACAGAATCTACAGTAACTATAATAAATTAGTGAACAAAGACTTTCCCGGTGTAGTTGCTGCAGAAAGTTTTTGATAACTATTTATGCAATAATAATAACAATTTGTAAAGTAGGACATTAAGAATTATCTTATGTAAGAATTAAAGATTTAGTGTCTTAGTAATGTTAAGAGAAATTAATTGGCTTTGTTTCAAGGATTTTGTAAAGTTTCATATTATGATATCTTGGAATAAGTATATCAACTATTTGTCACCATCCTATTTTAATAATTATTTAGCTTATAAGAATGATAGAAACCCATACAATGTTAGAAGTAAAGTAGATTTAGATATAACTAGGGCTAGGTTAAATTAGAAACAAAACAGTATATTTATTAAAGGTGTTAAAGAATTTAACCAGTTATCAAAAGAAATTAGGGAATGTGAGATTATTAATAAATTTAAGAGTAGTATTTTAGGACACCTAAGTTTATGTAATGTAACTTTTAATGCTTTATAGACTTGAGGGCCATTAATTCTATATAGGTTATTGTAATATTCTTTTAATATATTTTCAAAGGATAACATATGCGTTCAGAGAATGTAGGATGCATTTTGAACTTTATTAACAAATGCCTGTTTTCTAGCGGAATGTGGGGACTATGTTGTTGAAGACTATCCAGATCATACATATCTTTCAACATACAAGTTTGTGCCAAATCAGGATCATGAACTGGAAAGAAGAATTATGGAAAACCACAAGAAACATGCGTAAGGATTCCTTAATATTATCAGATTTCATAGTCATATAATTTACAAGAAAAGACATCAGCATTATTAAGTTGGTTTGTAACTATTATAACTGAAGAGAATTTTTGAGATGTCAATATATTACCTGATAAAGTTAATGCATTTCTATATCCACGTGAAAGAGAAGATAAAGATATAATATTGAAAAGTTAGAATTCAAATTTCTGTGTTTTAAGTGTACAAATCACAAAAAGAGGTAGTAAAAATACAGAAAATGGATTAGTGATAGATACTACACAACATTTCTGCTAGCTTAGTAGCTTTTGTCAGAGGATGAAAAATGTGAAGAGTCATGAGATCGACACATGGCACAAGCCAAGCGATGAACTCAAAACCTATATAAAAATTGAAGTATATAATCACATTATTGTTTTGAGTTTGTCTCTTTGTGCTGTGTGTCATTTTCATGGCCCTTCACATTTTAATCACCTGACAAATAGTTCAAGGCTAGCAGAATTGCTGTGTAGTGTTTATTTAGCTACCAGTTTACTGTCTGTATTTTGACAACATGTTTTGTACTATGTATATTATATATAATATTCTACTTCCATGTTTAGTTCAATTATAATATGTATATATGGTATGATAATTGATAATAGAGGGATTAAGTATTTTTATAAATTTAATAATTTATAGAGGACAATCGCCTGCTGAAGCAGACTTAAACCTCCTAGAGACATCACGCAGATGTGAATTGTATGGAATGAAAATGCACCCAGCAAAGGTAAGAAGCATAAGTGTTCTATACATTCATTATAAATTAGGCTATAAGGTTAATGACAATATCTGTAACCTTTATTTAGTTCCTTACGTGTATAAAATTTCACTTTCAGGACCATGAAGGAGTTCCTTTAAATCTTGCTGTTGCGCATATGGGAATTGTTGTCTTCCAAAATTATACCAAAATAAATACATTTTCTTGGGCTAAAATTCGTAAAATAAGCTTTAAAAGAAAACGCTTCCTAATAAAACTGCATCCTGAAGGATATGTGAGTATGCTTTAATAATAAAAGTCAGAAAATCAGGAATTCTGTTTAGAATGATTGATATCATTAGTTTGCCAGTTTTTCAAACTAATTATTATTATTTTTTTACATAGGCAGTAACTATCTTGTTTTTTTACATTGTTAGTTCTCTTACCAATATTTTTGGCAACTGAGGAAACTGTAAACCCAATTACTTTGCAACAAATGTTAAGTTTGTAAAAGTAAAGGAACATTTTCAAGTAATCAACTAAGAAATTTAAGTGTTTCTTTTAGGTATTAATAATTTATGTTATTGTTCTATGTCTTAGTATTTACTCTTTACAGGGTTACTATAAAGACACTGTTGAGTTTTTCTTTGAGGGTAGGAATGAATGCAAAAATTTTTGGAAGAAATGTGTAGAGAACCATGGGTTTTTCCGATGTTCTACGGTGAAACGAGTGCCGAGGCAGAAAACGCGTGTTCTGAGCCGTGGATCTTCATTTAGGTTTGTATATAAATAATTGTTTACTTTTTGTGTGCTTTTGTTATTCATATTTCCCATTGTGTGGACATATATCAGCATTATGAGAACTGAAGAATAAGAATAATATTAAATTATTATATTTTAAAAAAAAATATGTATAGTCAATGGTATTTATATATGAATTCACTGCTTACAGGTATAGTGGAAAAACCCAAAAGCAAATAGTTGAATTTGTACGGGAAAATTATGTGAAAAGGCAAACATTCCAGAGGTGAGTTGATCATTTAAAATATATATCTAATTCATTTTAAATTTTAATTAATTTAAAATATTTGTTAAATATACCCAGAAAACTGCATTTGAATTAAATTTAATCACTTACTTAACTTAGTAACTTAATACTAATTCATAAAATTTACCTGTTATTTTAAGAATAATTTTATTTGTTCCAAGGTTCCTTGTTTAATATGAACTATTACGTTTAAAATGTATTTTGTAATCCTTTATTCATGCAGCCTATATAAAAACTAAAATCTCATATCATATTTTAGTAACCTTCCATGTGCAAGAAATATTTGATTTAGTGAGGACAGTTTAGTTATTACTTCATTGAAAGGAGTATGTTCCATGTATTATATTCAACCAAAATGTTTGCCCCAGGAAAGTTCATGAATATTTTTATTGACTTTGTTTCTCGTTACCTAACTTTGTTAAAAACCAGTCACTTGAACATTTCTTTGCTGATATCATTCAAAATCAGTGTATTGTGAATATGGAAAAACATCTCAGAATCTTATTATCTTTTTCTCTGTTTTATGTATCAACATATTTTCATTTTGTTACCCTTTCTTCACTTCATACTTTACAAGTGACTTGACTTACTTTAAAAGCTAACAGATATTTCTAGCACATTCTGTAATTTAATTTTAAGTAAACATGTTGGAGGAACGTTATTGTTTCTGAATGGAGTTGTTATATTTTGGCTTTAAGTGTGCTGTATTACAAATCCTCATTGAATTGTGTTAAATGAGTATTTGAGGTGCTGATCAGAATTAGTTTTTTAAAAAGTTATTTAGTGAAAAAAATATATATACATAGTGATTACAAGGGAGGAAATTAATTTTCTTCATAGATAATAAACCTTATTATCTATTATACCCCATCCACATAAATAAATTCATAAAACTTCTGTAAGAGTATTCTACTTTTGTGAAACAGATTGATTGTGAGTTAATTAATATAAATCTGTCAATTAAATTGCTCTTTGTAATGTGCAACACCATTCATCGTGTCACCAGTTTTAGACCTTTGACTGTTTTCTTTTTATGATTCTTAAATAAAAGTAATAAATCTTTTTTCATTTCATCAAACCTCTACTCAATGAAATTAAATTTTGTTGTTTTGATACGAAACAAAATATACTTTTTCTCAATTTTCCAGGACTGCCTTAGAAAATTGGAAAAAAAACTCAGACAGTTGGTAAGGCAGAAGTTACTTTGCAACCCAGTATTGATTAGATTTTGAATGGTTATAGTACCCAAGTTTATTTAGTAGCTTCAAAATCTTTCAGATCATCTGTTCTTGTGTCATTAGAAGCTGCATTGGATCATTAACTTAAAATGAATATTGTATTTAATGTAACTCAAGACCATCTCCTTTGTTCTTCTAATATGTTGTTCTCATTGTACAGTTGCCCTAGCATACAAAAGTTCCAGTTTAGACCCTAAGCAATGATCAAATTCAACATTAGATTTGTAATCATCAACAAGATATTTGAATCAATTAAACATTGTAATAACACAACAAATAATAATAATTATTATTATCCCTCTTCTCAGTTGCTGCAGTTTGACTTCCAACCCAATCAATCACAACACTTTCTTCATTCAATTTACATACTATAAATATGCTTGAGCTCATTATTTGGTGTGTAGTGCTTGTCCCATTCCATATTTAGTGTTGAGGTTTCATTTACACAAGAACCCTTTAATTTTGAACATTTTCTCACTTAACTTTAATGTATCTAAATATAAAATAAGTATACACATGCAGGTATGTTTTTATACATAATATAAACTTGATAGTGTAGGACTGTCAAATAACTGGTTAGGATAGGAAAGAGAAGGGCGATGTGGTTTTCCTGATTCACATAATCTACGTCTCTCTTACCTATCCTATATTATATAATAGAGAGGAAACAAAGAACATGGCTTTCCTGAATGTGAAAGTTGGATTTACATATTAGTAGGGCCATTCCACTTTGGACAACTAATATACTAAAATATTTCAACAAAAAAATTATTTGTGAACTCCAATTTTCAAACTCTGTCTATTTCACATCCTTCCATTTTACAAAATAGTCACAACACACTTTAAAAACATTAATTCCAAATAATATTGACAGAGCAATGTGATACTATATTACTATGATTCACAAGAAAAAGAAAGAGGGAAATAGATCATATGATTCTGAAAGCCAGAGTTCATAATTTTAAATCTGTGTTAGTAAACTACAACCTTATCTTTTCATAATTCTGTCAGAGGAACATTCTGAAGAATGTTTCCAAGTTATTTGAAACTTTCATACTTAGATTAGCAATGGTCTTTAACTCTCATTCCTGTCTTTAAATTCATAAAAATAAATACATTCATATTAATACTCAGTTTTAAAATCTTGTTGTATGCTGCGCTGCATATACCAAAGGTCTAGATCTATTTTCTTACATCAATTCATTTCCCATGAGATCTAAGAATTGGGGATGTGAACAGCTAGTTGTAGGTAGCCTGAGAACCATGTAATTGTATAGAGAGGTGAAAGAAGCTTGAACAGGAAAGTTCAGTGGCACAACTATTGCATACCGGGTTCAGTTCCCCGTTCTGTCGTTCCTCGCCTCATAATTAAAATTCATCAAGCTTTTTGCTTAGCTTTCTTAAAAAGCATTTCCTTTAGTTATTAATTACAACATGTTTTATCTTACAACATTTTCATGAACTCAGCGCTGGCAACTGCCTGTAATTATTGTAGTTTGTGCCTAAAAATGAAGCTGGTTAAATGCAAGTTCCTAACGCCTGCAAGACTCTGTGTTTTATCTGACACTCAAAACTTATTGCCATATATCCAAAGTAAATACAATAGTGATGTTTTCTTTTAAATTTATATACAACTGCCCTTATTTAATTTTTCTCTGGTTTCATATTGTTCAGACAAATCTTAAATAGATATCTGATACTTAAGCTTACATCAAGATTCCTCCTATAAAACCCTAATAAGAATCTTTTCTCTCTTGAATGAGAGGTCCCAGGCAATCAAAGCTACAAATTATTAAGATTAATTGACTTTTAAAGGGGACGGTTATCATCCTCATTTATTTGTTTGTCGTGCTCTGTCTCATCGTCAATCTCTCCTTTGTCTTTCTTCTGCCTCCTTTTTAGTTTCACTTGAAAAATAAATCACAGAAATTGGCGATTAATTATATCCCTATATTTCACAGCTGAAACTGTGTATGTCCAGATTAGTTATTTGCATATTCACTCATATCTAGTGAAGCTATTTGTCTTCGTATTATAAAATTTTAACATGAACCATGGCCATTTTCATTTTCCCTACAATTTGCATAAAATTGCTTTTGCCTTGATTCAAGATTGAATCAATGAAAAATCATTTCTGTTTGAATCCGATTAGCATATTTAAAAGCTTCCTACACTTTTAAAAATGCTTTTTAAGTTTTGTATTATATTTCTCCAACTGATTTTTATAAGAGAAAGTGAATAATTCAGATATTCATTTGGCTATATAGAATGTTCAGTGATTTCCGAAATAATGTTTTGCAGTGAATTAAGCCATATAAAAAGAAGTGATTCCTGTATTATTGAATCTTGAACTAACTTAAAGAAATTATTTATTTCTTGAAATGATAAAGAGTTCCTTTCAGTTCTATGCACCTGAAAATGGTCATAATATATGTCAGGTTGCTATAAGTAAACCATGAGTTTTAAAATATATAAGATATAGAGTGGAATCCCAATGGGAATCATACAACCTTTTCACGTATATTGTAATATTTTATGAAAAATGATTTTAAACCCAAAGATTATTTAGTAATATCTTTATATATCCTCACTATGCATTATATATTGCAACATAATATTTTAAACTAATAATAGAAAAAAGAGAAAATTGTAAACATCATACATTATTTTAAAAAGTATGTGTAGTGTAGTACCAAAAACAAATTACGATAGTTTTCCAAATTTTTTTTATAAATTGTGTTCAAGCCAGCTGAAAGAAATGTACAGGATCACTAAAATATAAATAAACATGTTTTTAAATAATATACAGATTTTAATCCACAAAATTTAAAAATCAATTAGTTTGTAGCTAGTTTCTGTAGTAAAAGCACCAACTCTTTATTTCTTCTTTAAGGTAAGACATCATATTTCTGCCATTTATTATTCATTTATAATAATTTATTTCCTTTGTGTATGTTTGTGTGAATATGTAAAAGTCATTGTTTTAAAATACTAAGTCTACATAAGAATATTTTCAGTACTGTGTTAACTCATTCTTGTTGCATCATTTTAACTTTTTTTTGTACACAGTAGTCAGTATTTATCATACCTTAAATTGGCTATAAAGTTTCTATATCGTTATTATTATTATCATTTTATTTCAACATAACCTTGTAAGCATATTCCTTATTTAGTACTCATTATTTTTTGTATCATTTTTTTATGCATGTTAATTTCATTTGCAAGATAATTTAAAATTAGGCATAATTTTTTCCTGTTTGCATTTGTGAATGTTCGTGTCTATTAATTGGAATTTAATTCTTAGTCTTGTATGAATTATTGAGCAAATGTAGCTAAGCATTAGGTTTTAATTTACAGTGGGAATGGGAGGAGGATGAGGACATTTACTGTTATCAAGTTAAATATTTGATTTAAGATCATTTACTAAACAGTAGATGGAAAGCATAAATTATAGTAAGCATTATGCTTCATTTATTTATAAACAAAAAAATCGGAAATATGATATCTCTGTTTAGAATTGTTTAAAATATTTTTAACTGCTAAACTTAAAAAAATGCTTTTTTCCTCACATTTTAAATCAGAATCTTTAAGAATATGAATTTTGCAATTATAATTACCATTAAACATAATTACTAAACAAAATGGCACCTTTTAATTGAAATGCCATTTTGATTGCTATTGTTAAGCTTTCCTTGATGTTGGAAAAGTATTTATAACTTAAATTTTAGTGATTTTTATGTATTGCTAATATTGAGGTTAATAATAATGCCAGTATTCATACAGAAGCCCACAAATAACATTATTATGGACTTAGTAGCCTTCTTAATTGAATATTATTTTTCAAATAGTGGTTTATATGATTAAAAGTAACGATTTTCCGTCTAAATATAAGTCCTTAAACACTTTATAGCCAAAATTAGTTTATTCAAAAGTTTCTGGTACATAAAACACACATACTAAGAAATCATATTTTTCAATAGTTAATATCAAAAGTATCTTCTAATTGAAGCTTAGATAGCAGCTATGTCATACTGTGAAAGAGTTTTCCTGAAAGATGAATTTCATAAATTCTAATACACTTTTTCTGTAACAAGTAGCCAACATATAATTCACCTTCAATAAGGCAGACTTTCGATTTTAAACTTCAAATAGACATCATTATACCAGACCATTAAATAGACTTAAAATATTTGGGGTTACGAAACATTATTATTTACAATGTCTCTATCTATGGATAATCATAATTATTTATCATTTCACATTATTGAGTATTTTAGGAAAAGAATAAAAATAAAACCTAATTTTCAGGGTTGAAGTGTGATTATAAAGAAGTTGTATAATTTACCAGTGTAATGACAATAAAATATTCTGGATTTATCAACCGGGCAAAGTAAGCATTGGAACACAATGTTTCAGCAAAATTTATAACTGCCATCATCAGGTGCATGCACAATGCACCTATTGTCGGCAGATATGAATTTTGGCCAAATGTTGTGTTCCAATCCTGACTTCACCCGGTTGATGAATCCAGAATATTGTATTAAAATGTGACTATCTTTCAAAATATTGTTAGTTACTAAAATCTGTATTTCTTAAATTTAAGAACTAAGCAGAGGAATAAAATGCTTTGTACTGATGCTGTATATAACATCAGCATTGCTAGCTATTGCTTGTTTCAGTATTTTTTAGAACAGTCATGCCTACATTATAAAAATTTTTGTTTTATTTATTTATTTTTTATGTAAACTTTACACTCATCAACATATGTGCATGGACACTGGATCAAACATATAGAATTAACTTTTTGTTCTGGTACATCCATCCCTTATAAATAATTTAAAATAAACGCTAAGAATTGTAATTTTTTTAACATCTAGCTAATTATTGGTTGTATCCATCATTCTTGTACCCTTTGATCCTTTCTTCTTCATGAGTAAAATTTCATTATTTAAAAGTATCACTCTAAAGTAAGATATTATTAATTAGTAATATGTTTGATTTTGAAGGCTGCAATACAATTTATACATTTAGAAACATTTTTAATAAAATGTTAGTTATTTGTGGGCATATTGTGTGAGCTGGTGGCATGCGTGCCACTCATTCCCTTCCTCTTCTCGTCCCCAGGTCTCAGTCGTTCCGACATTCGAGCTCGGTCCACTCGAGTGTAGTGAACGTGGGGACCAGTTTATCGGCTCATCCTTTGTTACCGCTCGGGGATAATGCTGTCGGTAGGTGCTCCATTGCATGCTTTGTTTATTGGTTTTATGTCACTGATAGTAGTAATTTTCTTGCAAGTTTTGTCCCAATTTCCTGTTATTATTAACTACATTCTATGAATGCTTATGTTTAAATTACAGCATATACTCTTGTATGTTTAAACTTAAATTCTGCGTTACAAAATATTCTACAAATTTTAATTTTAATTGAGAATTGTAACACGTTTCTAAATAATTTAATGTATTTGAACTTCACTCTAAAAATGTTAAAACTGATATGTCCATGTGAAATTATCAGCTATTACAAAAAAAAAATGATACAAGTTCCTTCCAGAAACCAATTTTTTTTAATATTAACACTTAATTAAGTGAATAAAGAGTTGATTGCCTTAGACCTCGTACAAAGACTCCTTAAAATATGCCTGATCAGTTACTGTAACTGGCTTTAGGTACTTGCATGAAATAAATGTTCAGTTGCTGCTTGAAATATGTATTCAGTAAACTATGATGGCAAACCAGTGAGATCAAATTGATATTATGGTGCCATTTCTTACCTTTAAAATGAGTTTGGTATTGGGAAAGGGGAGGGGGGACAGGGAACAAGAAACTTTGAAAACATTATTGGATAAAAAATTATGGCATAATTACAATAGTTAGTGGCAAATGAGCTTCAATGTGTATTAACAGGCTTTAATATTCTTTTTTTGGGGAATATCAATCTTGGAAGTCAAACTATTTCATTACTAAAGGAATAAAAATGAAAAAACTCACAACATTAAAAAAAATTATGTAGTGCTGTAATTCATCAAATTTTTGTTGAATTATTTGAGCAAGGGTTCTACTGAGTTTCAGGTTAGTTCTTAACATTGTCCTGAAAATGCAAGACACACTTTTACTACTTAATTATTTTTCTATGTTCTCCAATTCTTTTTTTGAAAATGACCCCAGGTTAATCAAGTCATACTGGCACTCTGGAACATTACTTGAATATTTACTTAAAGAAATAAAATAGTAATAAACTTCCAGTCTCTTAATCTGCATTATTAAGTTCAGTTTCCTTTATTAATATTATACACTGAATTACTTAAATTTTTTCCCCTGATTTATGGTTAAAGCTGTGTCATTTTTTGTAATAGCTGTGAACATATTTTTAAATTTCACTGTTGCAAATCTTGTTTGCCCTTATCCTTATATTGCAATTCTATCTGAGTCTGAAGTAATCAGTTTTGACATGAGTGTAATTGTGACTGTTGTTACTAATGACATGTGACAATTTCAAGTGGAATTAATTTAACTACTACTTGAAATATTACAGTGTACTTATTAAATAATTATCAATTGTAATTAAGGAGTTTTTGTGATGTTATTTCTAACAAATAATTATTTCAGGCAGTAGTTCAACACTTTGCTCAACAATATAATTATTCATTTTTATTTCTTCCATATTTACTTTTCCTTTAATAACAGATTTAATTACTATGATTATTAATAACTGATTTTCTGCCATATTCTCTCTATGGTTACTCAATGTCATTAAAATAAGTCACAAAGATTCTTTATTTACTTAAAATTTTAATTTAATTTGCCAAGCCACAGCATTTTTAGCATGTATGCACCGTTAGTTTAATATTTTAACATGTTATCTGAAAGGTGTCCCAGACATTGCTGTGTACAATATTATCAATGAATACACAAAAATTGACATGTTATTGCATATTTGTATTTGTCCACATTTCCAGTTGGTCTTTCCTCTATAATACTGTAATACAGTGGAACTGTCGTAAATACAATTCAATGTCTTGAATAATCTAAATAGCTTTACTGAAAACTCAACTCTGACCTCTTCAAACGCTTCACTTTTAAATGTAATACACTATATATTTTTCTGAATGTTTTGATTAATCGTACGGTGATCGGAATGAAGGATATCCACTCATGTATAGAAATATTTCTTTTTAGTTCTCCAAGTTATGAGTCTAATACAAATAATTGCGAATTGTGTTTATCTTCCAGTTTTTTAATACTGGTTTCACAGTTTTGGTGAATTATTGCAGACAGTAGTAGTAATTCTGCAATCACAGGAAAGTCCCTCCTGTAACAATATGTTGTATGTACTGCATTCTCAGTAATATTTTCCCATTTGTAATATGGTACTGTATTAATGACATCTATACTGTAGTTTACCTCATATTAAATCCTATTTGAACTGAGCAGACACATGTATCTTGTATTTATTGTATTATCTAGAATATAATGCATGTTTGTAATATTTTGTGGCTGGGCAAATAGTATCATGGAATTTTTCTTCAGAGCTGAAAATCGAGGACTTCGGAGGAGGCTCCAGATTTGGTTCTGCCGCCCTAGTTGTTACAGGTTCATATTCCGTTGGGCATGAATTTTCTTTAAACATTATTTTCATCTCTTGTCACATCTTCTCTTTCTCAGTTGCAACTTTTTATGTCCATGTCAATTGCTTATGTTGCAAATTCTTCTCACTTACTGTTGCAGTGAATATCAGTTACAAGGGCATGACAGTTCATATGTTTGCTTAATATATGAATCATCCCTATTTTACAATAAATGTTTAAGTAAATGAAATCACTAAAAATGCATTGAACAATTTAAAAATAGCATTTTTAATTCCTATTTTGTCATTGTACTATTGAAAATGCATAGTATTGCACATCACAGAATGGAAATTTGTTTAATGTGTTTGTTCGTATTTTCATGGAAAATAAATTAATTTGATAGACGACCCAAATCAGCACAAAACAATATCAGGTAAGTTTATGGGTGCAGTCGAGATAACAGACTAGTAATTGTAATAAAAAAATATTCAAAACTATAAACCCAAAGTTCCAAAGACAGGAAAATAAAGACTTTTCATTTTATTTAAATATGTAATTGAACAGCTCACCTATGTAGAAAACATATTTGAACAATAAATGTTCCTATTGATATAATTTCCTATCATAAAAATATTACAAGTCCTCAAAATTGTGAATTGTAAGAAGTCTGTTGAAGAATTCAAACAGTAATTTATAAAAATATCATAGTTTCAATATTTTAATGAGAAAGAATCATTTGTAATAAATTAAACAATGCAGTCTGTTTTATATTCATTTTAAAGAATATTATAATTCAATGAGATGAATGCCACATTAAAATAAGAATCACAAGAGAGAAAGTACAAAAGTACACTTACATTAAGTAGAGTGTGACGCAAAGCTCTGAGGGAAGCGGCAGTAACTTCCAATAATGAAAGATTTATAACATTCTTTTTTTAAATGGATATCATAAACTTTGAGGTATATTTGTTAAAGAATGTTAACCAACAACTCGCTTTATTGTAGTGTATTGACTGACTTCTTTTCAGATTCATTAGGTCTTGTATTCTTTCAAATTGAATTTTAATGACAATGATTTTATACCAGGGCACTTCTCTATTGAGTGTTGCACTGTATGCTGTAGAGATGAATAATTAGTCGGTAGGTAATAAAAGAAAGAAGAATTTGAGAGACTAATATGTGGAGCAGTTGGTAATTGTTCTGTCTCCATTATAGGAGACACGTATACTCTTGGTTCTTTTGTATCTTGTATTTTTGGGCCTCTTTACTAAATGCATACAATTTATGACCATCTGTAAGTCATCATTGAGGAACTGAAAACTGGTCTCTCTGTAGCTGAGCTAAACTAAAAGCTGTGTGTTCATAACTGTCACACCCCAGAGATAAAGAACATATTTTTCTTTATTGTTCAGAATGACTGTCACTTTCTTCTTCAGAACCTCAGCTTCAACTCCTTACACTTTGGTTTATATTCTGTTGTCTACCATTTTTAGGATGAAAAAAGCATAAACTTA
Source organism: Eucriotettix oculatus (assembly GCA_034510155.1). Classification (NCBI taxonomy): domain Eukaryota; kingdom Metazoa; phylum Arthropoda; class Insecta; order Orthoptera; family Tetrigidae; genus Eucriotettix; species Eucriotettix oculatus. The sequence continues at coordinate 5,792,252 of CM067379.1, forward strand.
ATTATGTACTGTAAACATTCATACACTTCCTTATTACATCAACAACAATTTATATAATTTTTTCAAACTTGTTGCTTCATCGATATTTCTTTGGGGAAGCATATGTAATTAATCAATACAGTATTCCTTGTTTTTAATACATGAAAATGTAACATTAACCACAATATATAACAGATGAACCTTTTGCTCTTCATTAAAGTTACCACTTTTGTCATTAAATTTGTATCACCCAGAAGGGGCTAAGCATTATCTATTTTAGTTTCAATATTTTAAACACAGTTGCTTACATAACCATGGCATATACAATATGTAGAATTTAGTTTCGAAATTGTACTCATAAATATAGAACATAACCAAAAAGAAGTACATCCTAAAACTTAATTTTTAACTTCATCTTGTTGACGCTCTAAATGCCTATCACTATATGTGACTTACATGTTGAATGTATGACTTATTTGCCAATATAAATAGGTCAAACCTGTCCTGATTTCAATTCTTAATCTTTAATTTCAAATTCAGGGTAATGTTCTACCCTGTTTCATATTTGGGTGCATTTACAAGCATTAACAATGGAATCAGACGAAACTGAAATTTAGTCAAAGTTCTTGCCCATTAAATTAATAATTGACAGTTTTTTGTTTTCAAATGTGTTTTGATGGTTTAAAGTTTTAATTGCTTCTCTGATTTAAAAGATAATTGTTAAGAAAATATTTAGAAGGATAGCTCAACTATCAAGTAAAGATAATTATCATCTATTTCTTGTAAGGGATCTTTAACATATGGCCAGGCCTCATTCACTTGCTTCATTCTTTAATTTTCTCTCTCTGTCTCTCCCTTTTGTTGCTGGCAAAAGTTTTCCCTTACATGTTTTAAATGTGTATATATATAAATGTATACAAAAAAGTATGTATTTTATGTATGTATTTATGATTCATAATATATGTTCACTATTTTTGTCACAGTAACTCTTATAGCTTTCATACAAAACTGTCCTCTTCAAGACTTAAAATTTTTATCTCTCCAATTGTGACTTCTTTTTATTACAGGATAAATTGGCTGTAATGGAATGCCCTCTTTCAACCGTAATTTTTTATATGTCCGATTGTAACATCTCAGTTTGTCTTTGTTGTGTAATTGTGTGTGAGGCATGTGCTACTTAATACATTACAGTGTTCATACAGGCACATTAGTATTTATTTAAGTTGTATTTTATCAGAAATGTGTTTCATTTGTTAGTTTGTAGTGTGTAAGTAATCTAACTGAATTATAAACTGCTGAAGTGTTGACTGAAAATTATCTTATATCTATAACTATGAGAAAATTAAATGTCATAATTCATGTTCCAGCATTATATGTTGTTTTCCAAGTATGGAAAGAAAATTCTTCCCTTGTTTATCTTTTATTTATGTCAATTTTCCATTCCTACAACAATTTGTAGTTTTTATTGAACCAATGAATCACAGCAATTGTTTTTAGTATGGAAGGGAGGTAATTTTTTTTTTATCTCAGTTAGTTAATCAGATTTCTTTGGTGCTCTTTGTATAGTTTAGCTTTTTGTACTTTTATTTTCTATGTATAGACTAAATTATGTTGTTTTAAAGTGGAGATATGGATAGTCAATGATAATATATAACTAACACTACTATAAGAAAAGGCCTCTTACATAAGATTATAACAATACGTTCATACATTCTGGTCTTTTTCATATTTTAATTATGGTATTTATGACTATATTTTTATCAATATCTTGTATAAGCATAAAAATATTGGGTTTATGTTGATTTATTTGATTATGGAAAAGTAATAACTTAAATATTTTTATATCCTAATCCATAATTCAGTTTCAAAGTCTTTGGCCCTGAGTTTTTATTGAAAGCATTTCTTCTGTTCTTGAACAAGATAATATTTAATGGTATTTTGTAATATATATATATAACCTGAAATCGGACAGGAAACTGTTAAAATTTTCAGTGTAATGCTCTCCTTCCTCAGTAGAAAGAATATTTGTATTTCCAGTCAACCATGCATTATTGTCAATTAAGACAAAAAATTAATTACCAAGTAATTCTATTTTCTGTCCAACATGGTAAGATGAGGAAGAATGTGACATTGTCAAAATAATAAAATAATTGATATGGAAAGAAAGAAAATTAGTAGTTTGCATGAAATTGAGGTCAGCATTGCTGTGCTATGCCAGAGAAAGCACCTCAAATTTTTGGCACTTGACTATAGGAGGGCGGAGCCCTCAAAAATTTGAAGAACTTGCCCCTTTCCTGCATGACAATGCTGAACCTCAATTTCAGGTAAAAATAAGACTTTTTGTACCAATTATAAATTATTATATACAAAGAAGGAAACCTTTCATTGATTTTTTTTGGCAACTAACTCTAACTTCTTTCATCAAGTATAGTGGTCTCATGATAGGTTAGTTGAGAATGTGTCTTAGCTGTGGGAATTTGGGAAAGTAGTGGGCTAAAATTTAGATGTAGTGTTCAGCTGCACTCTTGAAATGTAAATTGTCACCTTTTATAAAAGCTTAAATTTGCCTGAAAAGCTGCAATAGTCAATTCTATAGTGAATAAAATAGCTGTGTGTAAAACATACACCGGAGAAATTTTGTCATACATTCCACCAACCCTACGAAGTCTGCTTTTTCAGTTACTAAATAGAGAAGAAACCTGAATGAGTATAGTTAGCATATACGATTCTCATACTACAGACAGAGGGTGATCTGTTTAAAGTTGATCTTATTTACATCATTTTGTTTCCCAACAGTGTAATTTAATTGGATCTTTGTAGTATATTGATTTTTAAGAAATTCTTATTTAGCCTTATATTCCATAATTCCATTAGATCTATTCATCATCTATTTACGAGTCTAATAATTATTATTTATTTTACAGCAGGAACACCAGCATCTCTGTCCTGCGGATCGATGACATTGGGATCAACAGATCCCCGCCGCAGGACGCCGAGTATGACAGCGACTTCGTCTCCGACTCATACAGCAGACATTCACGACTTCGACACCCGAGACTTTGTTATTGCTCCCACCCTGACGCCATCCCCACCGCTCACCACATCCCTATCCCCGGGGACATCAGTTACTTCCAGCCCTCAACATTTTTACCCTCGGACACCAGGCCACCCGAACACCACAGACGACGAAGAGCAAGAGTACGTGACCACACAGCAGCAACATCCACTGCAGAGCCCATATCGACACCAGAATACAGGTCAGAAAACTACCAGACATCTCACTACTGCTTCTCCAACCCAAACTACATCTACTGTACATATAGCCCCTCCTCCTTATAGCATCCGAAATATAACTAATACTACTAACACTACTATAAGTACAAATGAAATGCCGGTAACACAGCCTAGCATGCGGCACGATTGGCAACGAAGTGCCAGTTGCCGAAATTTACCAAATGATCGATCCATTACCAGTCGCAGTTTTTACGACACGTTGTATAATCAGGAGCGACTTTTAGATGCTCCCGTGACGAGGTATGACGATAGCCGCCGAATTTGTTATAGCACCGCCGGAAGTAAGATGGGTTCTGTAGATCGCGGACCTGATTCTGTGACACCAGATACTAGAATTTACTCAAGTAGTTATCCAGGTACAACCTCTAGTCTTTCAACAGAAAGTGGGGGAGCAGACGACCCCGGGATGATGGAAGGTGGTAGTGAGTGTATCCTCTTAGGAACTGCCGATACGGGTTCACAAGAAGAAATACTTCTTTCACATGATGATCTCTCACATGATTCTTATGAACTTTTAGAGAGAGAGCAGGATGAAGACGAAGACGCGGAAGATGAGGCCGAAATGGAAGGGGTAACATTTCGAAGTAGAGTTAAGAGTTATGTCGGTACTAGGTCTTGCAGTCTCGATTCAAGTGGCGATAATTTGCCGTTGGACAGTCCGGATAACTATAGAAAAGATGAGTTGCATAGCCCTGAAATATTTCAGATGGATACGGATGAGTGTGACAATGTTGAAGACTATATTCCTAAACGTTCTGATCATTTGGTTCCTATTGACCAGGCTGTGTTACCAAGTACAAATATTGACGTTAGTAGCAAAGTTATAAGTTCCATAGATTTTGTTAAAGATGTAAAGTTAAATGAAAATATATTTCAGCCACATCCTCAAAAGCCTAAAGATGCTGATTCTAAGATTAGATCTAATCTAAGTTTAGATGTTAATCAGTTGATAGACATGAACAAATTAGCGGAAGACATTAGTCCAGAAAAGCTAATAGGTGGAGTAGTAAAGAAAGAAGAACCTTTTAGTCTTACAGATATGGATATTAAAGAAAATCTAAAAAATTCTGAAAAGCAAGCACAAACTCTAATTTCTGATTATAATTGTGAATCTGACTCTGTTATGCATATTGACGAAATTGACAATAGGCATCAAATGGACATACATAAAGCAAGTGACGACCACGGTAAAAATAATTTGCTTGATTCAAATAAACATGTCGTCAATCGTAATAAGCGTTGGGCCTTAACTCATCAAAAATCAATTGATCTGACACCCGCTGAATGTACAGACTTAGGCGCCGATGATGAGAGTCCCTGTAAGGAACCACTATCTCCTGAAATTACTATCCCTTACGTTTTGCATAAGCTTCATCCTATGAATGGTACCGCTTTTGGTCCAGATGGAACTCCAATTGGAGCTACACCTGTTTCAAGAGGGTTTCATTCCAAAAGTTTTGATACAATTAGTTATAAGTTAGAAAATTTTAATGCATCATTGCAATCTGAAATTAATATTGCAAAAAATAAATTGAGCGATTTGAATGACAATTGTCCTAGCGTTAGTGCAGGCAGCTTTGATGAAGTTGCAGTTGTGCCCTCTCTCCCAATTGAGGAAGATACGATCTGTGAACCGAATAAATTGAACGTAGAGGACAACGATGTTTCTAAGAAAGATGCGCTTATTTCACCGTGTAATGAGATTCTTTCTACTAAAAGTCCAGATTCAGTTACAGATGCAATGTCGGTAACTGATAAACGAAAATTGCTTTCGGAAAGAAGCTTTCCTTCTGAAATGTCTCTGGACAGGGATATCAAGTCAGAAATCCTCAACACACAAGAAAGGTTAGTGGGTTCACCATTTTTAGCTTCTGTGAAACCTGTTTTAGTAAACCAACCGAAAGAAATTGGTAGTACACCTTTTGTATCACGTCGAGCAAAATCTGACGCGTCTGGGCAGCAGAAAGGATTGGCGTTTGTACAACGTCGGACTCAGTCTGACGTGGCCAGGCGAAGGGATGAAGGTGATAGCCTAGTGCCAGAATTAAGCACAGAAATGTTGGAAATTGTGAAACATGATGAGAGCAAACCAACAAAACTATCAAATGACACACAAGAAGATGACCTTGATCCCTCAAATATAAAAAATGAAATTCTGAACAGAGCAACTACTCCTACGGCTTTCAGTCAAAGAAGGGCCAAATCAGATATATCGAGAGAAAAAGTTGACACAGGTGTAGGTTTTTTGCAGAGACGTACTAAGTCAGATGTTTCCAGAAGGGAGGAAATTGTTAGTAACATATTTTCTCGTGCCCAGAAGCCACTGCAGAGTCCTACTCTTCACAAAGAGGCATTGAGATCAGCATTTGCTCAAAGTCATTACCAGCAAGTTGTTTCAAGTCAGGATTCTGTTGTTAGTGGGTCAACTAGTATTTCAAAAGGTGATATACCAAGTGTAGACAGAATGAGTATTAGTTTAGATAATGAATCCTTATTGCCGACTAATATTCCAAATGAAATATCTGGAATAACTAATTCTCCTATAGTAGAGAAATATGATGTATCAAAACACCAAGCAGCTTTCGTACAACGTCGCACTAAATCTGACGTTTCAAATCAACATCAGCACCCGAAGGAAGCCGTAGTTCGCCGGACTAAGTCAGACGTGACCCCACGAAAACCAGAGGCCGACCAGCTCGTTCCTTCACTCGATAAACAGTTTTCCGAAGAGATTGCTGACAGCGCTGTACCAGTTATGAGTTTTCGTGAATCATTTGAGACCAGCTTTGATGCAGTTATGGCTCAAGATAGTTTAGATGATAGTTCTATTCCTCAAACTAAACAAATTTCTGTTGATAAAACAACTGATGATGTATCTTCATCTCAAAGATTGTCTAAAGATTTTAAATCTTCGAATATTTTAGCCTCCCTTAGAAAAGAAGCCGGTATTGACGATTCTTTGAAATCGAAGCCTGCAGGTATTAAGAGACAGGGTAGCTCTTTTGAGGAACTTTTAAAAGGGGATGAAAGTTTCTTTCACTTGCCAGATTTCTTATCTTCTGATATAAGGAGGCCAATAGATGAAGGTTGGCAGCGTGCTCCTGCTCTAGTAGAAGCTGCCAGGCGTGGAATAGTGTCGGGTCACAAACGAGATTGTTCTCCAGTACTCTTTGCCCGTGCACGCTTAGGTTGGTCTGAAGGCTCAACAGTTCTGCCCAGTTTCAACAGCTTGTGCTTGACTGAATCTCCTACTACCTCAAGAAGAGCGAAATCATTGGATGCTCCTGTCGTATCTTTGCATCGTTTGCCTCCAGCAGATTCATTCTCAAGCAAAGATGACACGGTTGACAATAATGAAGAAGCACCAAAACTTCTAAGTAAAAGTGCATCTGTTGGAAGCAATGTTCCCACTAAGCCCCCAGTTTTGCCTGCTCAACATAAAAGCCTTCCATCAAGTCAATCTATTTTGACACCAAAGCCGGTACTACCTCCGAAACCAGTCAGATGTACTTCCAAGCAATCGCTGCCTTTACCAAAAACAGATGATAAATCTCAGAAGAGAGCCAAGTCTCCTCTATTATCCAATAAGATGGCAAAATCAACTTCAAGTTCTGGAATTAAATTAGGAGTTTGTGCAGTAAGTAAACCATTACCTGGTACATCAAATAAATTGGGAAGTGGGAAGCCAAGTATTGTTCCTTCAGCGAAAGGAATAATAACCTCAGGTTTCAAACATCACCAGTCAAAACTTGAGCCATCAAAAGCTATAGATATTCCTAGTCCAAAAGAAAGATTACTGATGATGAAAGAAAAAGAACATGCTAAAAGTGAAAGCTTTTCAAGTAGCAAGTCTTTGCAAGCTGATAAAAATATTCCAGAATACAGGAAGGCAAAGTCTTTAGAAGAAAAAATAAAAGAAGTCTTAGAAAAGTCTCCGGAAAGAGAAATATTAATTATTTCACCTCCAAATGCAGACGGAGATGTTGTCAAACGAACTTCTCCTAGAAAATTACTGGCAACAAAATCCTGGTCTCAGGAAAAGAAGGATATGAAGCATAAACTAGAGACTGCTTCCAAGTCTCTAGAAGTACCAAAAACAGAGTATGGTTTCTTACAACATGAAAAGGAAAGAGTTGTTCCAGATATTGTAAGTCCACAAAAACATGCCAAAGACTTACGGAAACAATTGCACCGAGAAAGAGAATTTTCCGGACTCTCTCAGGAATCCAACTTTGAAAGTGGCAAGCATGAACCAAAATTAGATGTAAGTAAATCTTTAAAAAAAGAAATGGCAAATTTAGTGTATGCTGATGGTAGTGAAGACAGTGCTGTAGAATCTTTAGATGAAGACACAACTCCTGAACTTTGGATAATATCAGATGAAAAAGAAGAAATTTCATCTGTCCGCCCAATTCCCAGAGAGGATTTAGTACTTGAATTTAAAGAAGCATATAGAATTGTTGAAAAGAGTTTGGAAAGTCCAGATGTCTGCAGTGATTATGATAATTTGACACCACCAATTTTAAGAGCCAAATCAACTCCCCTGAGTGATGATTTAAATGTAATCCCAACTGCATCATTTGAAGAGTATGCTGATATTGATATACCAAGAAGTTCAGAAGAGGAAGCTAAAACAGATCAGTTATCTAAGGCAGAAAGCTTAGATGAAACCTTAAAAGCAGATACTGTCCAAGATCTGGAAGATACTTCAGATGACCGTGTGGTTCCTGATGTTCCTGTATCTACAACTGATGATAGTGGGGGTGATGAGAAATTAGGTCCTTCAGAAGATGAAAGAATAGATGCAGCAATCAGTTATAATAACTGCAAAAAAGATGATGAGTCTTCAGAGTCTCCAAGAGAGGAAACAAATGTAATGGAAAGAACCAGATCAGAAGAGGAAGTTTCCACTTCTTCATCTTTGGCTCTGGCACCAAGAATAGAAATGTCTGCAGTAGCAAATTGGAGACCATTCCCCCTTGAAAGTAGTGGAAGTTCAAGCCTTGAGGATGCTTTCTTCCCACCAGATGATGCAGCTCATCTTGCTGATGAAGAAGAAACATCAAGTACATCAAACAACCATAGAGATGATACCTTCCAGGATGACCTAATGGATTTCCCAACTGGTTTTGGTTATCCATGTGGTTTATCAGGTGCAGATGTCATTGTTACAGGTTATGGAGCTGCCCCCTTTTCTCTTTCCCGTACATTATCTCGTATCAGCGAACGGAGTACAACTTCTGAACAAGAACGTTCTGATTTAGAGGAGGATTCCACAAAACCATCATCTCGATCACCTTCAGTTGACGACGAATCTCTGCTTTCCAGTGACCATCAGCCTAGTCTCTCCTCGGATCCACCATCTGGAGCTGGTGGAGCACTCCAGTCTGATGAGGCACAAGGAAAATCAGAGACAACTGATATTCCATGTGATTCTCCCAAAGAAGAACCTCCCATGACCGCAAGCACAAATATTGCAAAAAACCAAGCAACATCGGCTGCGCCAACATCAGCACATCCATATGTACCGCCGCTTATATCAGATGACGATTGGCCGTCACCGCCAACTTCATCATCTATTTTTGAAACTCCTGTGGTTAGTCATGTAGAAACATTTTTTATGGAAATACACCCAGAAGAAGCATGCAAGGTTACAGTTCTAGATTCGACTGATCCTACGGGTGGCGATGAAAGTTCAACTGATGAAAACCATACTTTGCACGATGAAGAGGACGACTTTATGTCTGGTCCCGGAGATGAATGCCTTTCCTCTTCAGCCACTACTATCGACGGTACTGTGAAAGTTGCCGTGAGGCCAAAATGCCCATCTTATTACTGTGCAGGCAGTTCTCTGAGTGAAGATACATCCATGGGTCTATCACTTTCTGAATGGTCAAGCAGCCAAGGTACTGTTCTTCCACAGTGTCATGTTCATTATTCAAGTGCGAAAAGTGATGACACATCTCTTGACGAACTTGGCGGCCTTTCGTTATGTGATCAGCAGTTTAGTAAATCAAGAACGAGAAGTCCATCCTTTTATTCTGGTGCTAAAAGTGATACTTGTTTGGATGACACGAGTCCAACAAGATTAAGTAAAACTCCATCAGGCTTAAGATGTCAAACTTATTATTCATCTAAAAGTCTCACTAGCGTGGACACTTCTGTAGATGACATATCAGTGCCTATTTTATCCTCCGAGAAAACAATGAAATTGACTAAACCAAAATGTACTCCTTATTATTCAACAGCCAGCTGCAGTTCCTTGGATAGTTCAGTGCTAGGGGAGAAAGGAATATTATCTCAACCATCTGTGGACAGTAATTTGAAGGTACAGTCATTTCTCGATGACACGAGTCTCTCCAGTCAGTCGTTATCAGACAGGAGTACGTCATTACAAACTACATTGATAGAAAAGGGAACTCGTGCAGGCTCTTCATCCTTGAAAGCACCTCAGCGTTCAAAGGCATATTCCTATTACTCGTCAGCTAAAAGCCCTCCAAGTGATGGAGACAGTTCTTCATCATTGGACGCTCCCGCAGCTGAAAGAACTGTAAGAGTTCCTAAGAGGAAGAAGTCTCAGACGAGAAGAAGGCACAGAGTAACTGTTGATTTAGAAGTTCGTGATGGGCACATAATTGAGGTAGCTTCAACATCGGCAACTACCCCTGATAGTCTTAAAGAAAATCATAAATCTGAGTCGAGTACTTTGTCAACATCTACACAGACGTCAACTGTTAAATCTTTTGTTCCAAAGCAGTCATCTGTTTGATGAGTTCATTGCTCATTTTGTTCAAAAGTAAAAGATTTTTTTTATTTATCAGAAATGTTTAGTGGATTTGCTCTTAAATTGAATGTATTCAAGATCATGAAGTTAAGCAATACAGAAAATATAAAATTTCCAGAATTTATGAGCTCAGTTAACATCTTCTCTCCGTACAATCTCTTAATTGTTTACTGTTTACTCACTTCTGCCATCTAAAGCCGAGCACGTTACTAATGAAGAAAGTAGTTTGTTTGGCTTTTAAGAACTTCCTCTTACACTTTTTATTCCCCTATACTGCATTGAGTAAGTTGTGATCTGCACAATTTACTGTTGTTAAGATTTGAGTAAATATGCTTCAAATATTGAGGCGATAATAGAATTTTGAAGACTGACAATTTGTGTATATGTGTATTTGTCTTTAAAGATGTGAAACTTTTGCCTTATAACGTTGACAAATTCAAGCTGGAGTACAGTATTATTCTGTAATATTCAAAAATACATTCCAGTTATTATATTTGTAATAGCCAAACCAGATACTAGCTTGTGTTTGGCATAGTATTTCATAATAATCCTACCCTATAAAATAGATTTTATTGATGTCATTATTGTTTTAGTCAAATTTTCACCCCTCTTTAATGGGCTAATGCTAAAGCAAGTTTCTATTTGTTTAGAAAGTAAAATTATGAAAATTTAACAATTACTTTACAAATTCTCAATTTTACACAGTTGGTTGTCTAAATTGTTTAAGAAGTTGCAAAACAAAATGCATGAATTCTATATCAGAGTACTTCCATTTATATTTTATGGTTCATTGAAACAAATATTCTTGAGATATCAGCATTGGGAGGATAGCTATTTCATTTTAAGAAAAGTATACATGAGACGTGGGAAATTTTCTGTTCACACGAGGGAGTTAAACTTGTTTACTCGAATCCGACTGTGATGGACGTAATGATGCTCGTAAACAAAAACTGGACAGGTCTGAAATATTTTACACATATAGGTGGGAGGAGACAATATTTTATTGTTCTCACATATTTATCTTAATTGTTGTTGTACTGCGATGATTTGCGAATTAGCTGTACTTATTTACTTCTGGTGTTCAAAGTTTATTCAGTATCTACCAGCACAGTAATGTTGGTTGAGTTAGTAATCCTTCATAAATAAATGTCGATTAACTACTTTGGTTGATTAATTGGCCCAAATCATCCACTGTCAAAAATTTCTTAAGTGATCCTTCTCGTAGCCAAAGAGTTTTAAACTTTTTGTTGTGGTGAGTTCATAATCCATAATCATGTGAAGAAGTCTGAATCTCTCATATGGTATCTATATTATTGAATATAAGCTCCAAAATTAACTGATTCTTAGATTTTTAAAACAAGAAATTTTTAAGGAACATTATTACTATGTATACATATATATATACACACATTGAAAACCTGCTCAATAGATTAGGCAATTTAATATGTGATGTTAAATGTAAAATTGTTTATAATAAAGACCAACCATGTTGTAAATATCGTGTGTTAATATATTGTAATTTAAATTTTATTGATAATAGTTCAAACTATTTAAAGTTGATACATTAATGTGAATAATACATTCCTGTTGAAGTTATTCATAGTGTAATTTTTCACGTGTGATCATCAGTGTAATTTTTGTCAGTTTTATATTTATGAAGTTGTAAATATTTTTCATTTCAATTCATAGGAAATAACACTGTTATTTTTTTCACCTCAGATAAGTTCTTGTAAAAATATTGAGGATACATGAATTGACTGACGGAGGACTATTCTTGTTTTGTAAAAACTAATGACTATATGAAATGGGAGTTTGTGATTGCTTTCGCAATTGAAAGGATAATTGTAAATACTTTTTAAGAATGAATCTCTGGTAAAACGTACTTACTCTACAAGTATTTTGATACTCTACATTTTTTGGTTTATGAGTTCAACAAACGTGATTTAATTAGTTCTACCTACATATGAAAAAAGCTATAGATTGTTATTTACTTTAAGTAATATTGGTTTATTCTTTTTTTAAAAAAATTAATCTATATATTCATGTTCATTAAATCAGAAAACTCATTCAACAAATGAATGTTTAAATTTCAGATAAAATCTTTGTGTGGAAATAAATTATTCTTCATATAAAATGCTTTTTAAATACTTAATAATAAACATGAATTTATATATAAAAAACAGTAAAACAAACTTCATCGATGAAGAGAATACTTCATAAAATAACTCATTACTATCTGATGTTTGATGAAACCTCTATACTACTATAGTTTCATATTAGAATTTACATTACCGGGCAATTGCAGACAACTTGTAAAAGTTAATTTTTTAAGTTGAACACTTACCCTGTATTATGCAACAAATTATGAAATTATTAAAGTAATAAGTTAAGAAATTATGATGTCAATTAGTTCGTGTAATATATCATCAATAAGGACAGGAAAGAGAGACAGAAAGCTGGTGACTTACCTGAGGTTCACGAATGGCAGCCACCGTGTAGGGTTCTTGAATTTTTGGAGGAATCGCCCCCTTCATCAGAAGGTTAGGAAAAGCATTTCGAGTGACAGCATTAGTCAACAATGACATGAGTCAATAATATTTACAGAGTTCCGTTTCAGTAAATTTATATTCCTTGGTGAATAGATATCCATATATTTTGTGAAGTATCACTCTTCATTTGTGACAGATATAATACAGTTTCTCTTAACAATTTGGTCACCCAAAAGTTTAAATTAATATTCACATGTAGTTTTAGCAATATGTAATAAAAATTAATTTACCCAATTTCTAGCATTTAGAATTAATATTTCAGTAAAATCTAAATCTGTCACTGCCAAGGAAATCATAGTGTCATTTTGATTTATATCACTGTTGCTCCTGTACTTGGTTCACAAAAATGTGTCATGACGTTGATTGAGCTTTCTGACACATGACAGTGTTTCCTTTTGTGAACATCAGTTTGATAAGGGGCTCAAATATATTGCAAGAACTGTAATGGTTTATCTTATTTTAACATGGATGAATAATTATCTTTTAATATGAAGACAAGTAAAAATATTTTGGTTTTCAATTTGGATTTATAAATATTATTGGCTACTAAGACAAAGAAATTTTTTTATCATACCTTGTCAAGAGCAAGCCAACAAGATTTTTTAAACTAATAAAGCCATCATTTTTTCATTTGTTTCGTGTTACCAAAAATGATTCATCCATAAAATAAATTGGTTTACTTGAAACAAAATTGGAATTTTTCTTTAGCCCTTCACAATTATTAGCAGATGTAAAATATTTAAAAATGTCAGTACATTATTGTACTGGTAATGTATGTAATCTACCAAATAGTTAGAGCTGTATGTTGAGGTGGTAATAGAATGGCAAATAAATGGCAGCTCATAGAGTTTTTTAAAAGTTATTATTTGCTCCAAACTTTTTTCTTTAAATTATTATTATTTAGATACATAAAATACTTTTGTTCAGTATAAGTCTGTTATTTTAATATCATAATTTTAAGTACTTTTATACTTTACATTTTCTTTGCATTCACTTATCCATAAAATGTGACTGGGCTTTTTACCTTTTGAGCATTATTCCTTATCCTTCCTCATCCAAGATGTTTTTGAAATGTCTGAAACTCTTAGAATAGTAAAGCCCCTAAATGGAAACAGTGTGGAGGATTGGGGTTCTGCTCCCTGTCTTCTTGCGTAGGTGATGTTAAATGCATTGTTATAGCATTTACATGAAGGAATATATTTTTACTTTATAAATCATAGTCAGCTTAATTAAATATTTACAAGTCTTTCATATATAAAATGAATATTTCATATAAAACGTCTTTCCATAATTTTGAACTAGGTACTCCCTTTTAACAAGTTCTTCCAACAATGTCATATGTACTGAATCATTTACAAGCAGATTGAGTGGATTTGCATGCAAATAGGTCTAGAACACATTATGGATGAGGCAGTTGTGCCTTACACTTCAATGTTGACTGTGTTTATATACTGTCAATCAACTGCTAAAATTGTCTTCCACAGCAACACTTTTCCCACATACAAGTTAGTTTTCATCTCCACCGAGTCAACAAGTTCACTATTGTGAAAATTAATATGCATCATCTCTCATCACGGGAAAACTTTCGATTCCCTTTTAAAATAAACAAAGATCTGGCCAGAAACTCACATCTTAGATTTTTTAACTCAGATGTCAGGATCTCGCAGGCTAAATATTTTTCAAAATTGTACTCCTTTCAAATCATCGTTTGCTCATTATCGCAGCAACCGCGAAGCGGCGATCACATAGAGGTGTTAGCGATTTCAATTTAGACACTGGTTGCTCTCCTTAAACAGGATTTATTCATACCCATGATAGAATATTAAGAGGGTTTCAGCAGATGTCTCCTTATCAGCGATTTTGTATTCCTCATTTGTCTTCTAATTCATTTTTACCTCTTCTCAACAAATCTAGAGGGCAGACAAGCTGAGATTGCATTGTATCACAGTTTAGGCTAATTTAACTTCATTTTCATCTCTAGAACTAAGTTTCAGCTTTGAGTAAAGTTCTGAATAATCATTAAAGAGAATCCAGTATTAAATATGATGTTTATTCTCTTGTGTCATTAGTTTCACTTATAAGAGTTCAAAATTGTCATGACCGACATTATACATTCCTATCATATGGAGGTGCGAGTTATCGTCGATTTATTTATTACACTTGGTTAACTGTTGTAATTGTGACATATTTACAGAAATCTGAGTTGAGTTTTATGTGACATAATTAAGTTGTGAGTAGCAAGAAGAACTTTGTCACTGAATGAAGATTACCTGTCGGATCAGTGTACAATGAGGGAAATGGCAGAATGTATGTACCAACATTTTTTGCAATGTTTCCTCCATTTCAGAATAAGTGGCAGATTTTCTTTCATCCTGCAGAGTAATGATTTACTACTAAATGTTTTGATGCAATTTTTCATTTTAAATTATTGTTGTAAATTAAATTTTTACATAACTTTCGGTGTATTTTTCAAAACTAAAGCATACAAAATTTTGTCTTCTTTCTCTATTTTCTTGTTTCTATTTCAATATGTGCATTTTCCCCCTTTCATTTTGAAGTAATACTTTTCCATATTTAATGGACTTCTACACCACCTTATTTAAATGTTTACTATTTCTTTCTTGTCATTCCCTCATAAAAATTATTAGATTTGGATTTTAGAGTACTTTCCAAACATTCTCTGTTGCATAATCTTGAGCATTTGAATTCCCTTTAATAAATAAATGATAGCATGTGTGTTTCATACACTCTATTGTATTCAGAATTAAGTCATAAAATTATAAGGAGTTTCAGATTTGCTTAATTTTTTGTTTGTTTTGTGTTTTGTTGTTTTACTGATTCTGTCTTTTTGTATTGGTTTCAAATTTTATACAAGTTTCAATTATGTCTTTTGAACTCTTTGTATTTTTATCAAACCCCAAAAAGCTAAGTATAGGAAAACGATACTCGGGTAAGAATGAGGTTGGTTCTGAGGCATGTGTATTATCCGTTTCAGCTATGGATACCACATCCTGGCATTTCCGTAATGGCATCCCCAACTATCTGGGCTAGGTCTTCTACATATTATCCCGCTTGTGTGTGTGGTAATGGTAAGACAAGACTAAAACAGATGCAGCACAAGTTACAAAACATGGTTATTATTTTCTCACCTATGAGTATGTTTTTGTGTCCTTTGATTTTTTGAGAATTTTACTGAGAGCAAAATCAGGTGTCAAGAAACTGAATTTGGTCAACTAAGAAATTTTGTTGTAAAGCCACAATCTGAAATAAGCTCAAAACTTGTTGTGAAATTAATTCAGTTTTATTTTGAACATAACCTCATACTGACCAGCATGATATTTGTGATTAAAAATAAAATAAAAAGAAGAAGGGAAACATTATTCTCAATTTTGTTATGTGAAATGTCAAAAACCTTGGATTAAGCGAATCCTGTATCTGTTTGCCTGTGTCTCAATTTATTTTACCATTTGTATAATTAATTCAGCATTTGTACGAGGCTGGACGTAATATTTATTGTACTACATTGTTAAATGTTTTGTATAAATAAGGGAGGAGAAAAATTAGAAAGGTTATAAAATAATTTCTCATCTTCAGAAACATATTCATTTACACTTTTTCTTATTCTTTGTCATGCGATCAGTCAAGGGTCGGAGCAAGTTATTGTTTTAAGCACTGTTATGCTGCAAGCTACCACTCTGCCGGTCTGAAATCATAAAACTTTTGTTTAAGTAGCGTAACATTTTTCTCTTCTTGCATATTGTATAACCCTGGGTTACTGCTCACTGTATATTTCACAATTTCTGTAATATGATTTTCTGTCTCTATTTATTCCTTTTTTTTATTGTATTATGTAGAAGTTATTCAAATTGTATTGTTACAACAAAGCATTTGAGCATTTGGAGAAATCAATATTGCACATTGTAACCAGTGCTATTAATGCATAGAAATAAAACCATCGTCATTTCATAAATATAGCCAAACCCTGACAGACAGACAAATGCCACAATTACTTCATTCCTTTTTTTATAGGTAACAAAAATATTTTTTACAATCACTTTACGGTTGTCATCGTAAGAGAAAGCCGAGTTGGATGAGTCAACTGTTTTGGTTTTATGAGACTAAGAATATCATAACAGTGAAATTAAATAATCTTTCAAATTAATTCAAACAAATCCACACACAACATTTTATCTATCCACAGAAATTGATAAACCTACCAGTCAAATTTTGTAACCTTTGTCTAATTTTTCTTTTTAATATAGAGAGTTTTTATGTCGTATTGTGTCTAGCTTGGCTTTTTGACATTACCAAAACTTATTTTTCAAAGAAAGACCTTAATATCAATTTTATTTTGTAATAATTTTATCTGTCTTCAGAGCTTGTCTTACCATACGCAAAAAGAAAACTTTACCTGTTAATCCTCTTTTTTTTTCTCTTGTTTGCATCCCACATGTGTTCATATTTTTAATTACTTTTCATCTACTTTGCAAGATTAATACACTGATGATAGTATATTTGCTCCTTGTCATGATGCATGCAACACAGATTTGAATGATAATTATTTGTCTGTTCTTTGCCTGCATTATATTTTCCATTGCATGTAACAAGAAATGTGTATAAATGCTTAAGTTCTGTGCTTAGAATCATAAATATTTTATGGGAGATGCCATGAGAAGTAAATATCTTGATATAATGTAGGTGAAGATTTCAGAGTGTGAATTTATGTTTTATTAATATTACATTCATATGTGCCTGACTAGTGACTACTTACTTGTGAAAGTTCTGAACTCAGTTCCATTCTCTCAAAGTAATGAGATTTTCTGTCCCTATAAAAGAATTGATTACATTGTATTAAACAATCCCTGACCACTTTTTGTTTCTTGTTATATATGTTATATTTTACAGATTTCTGTTTTTAATTGAATCAATCAATTCCTTTTAAATTTAGTGGCCTAGGGTAGAAATGAGCAGAACTACAAAACTTTGTGCCTTTACAATATGTCTAAAGGCATAAACAAATAGTCTCACTATGAAATTCTCTAAGATGCAAGATGTACACAGCCAATATTTCTTGAATAATGTAGAAGGCAGTGAATTAAGTCATTCCAAAATTCATTTTCACAAATACTGTATTAAATTATTTGTAATGTGATTCATTACAATTGCACAAATTTGTACACAATTCTTCTGATATTCTTTTCGTTGACATAGTTTTTGATATGATTTTTTTGTCAATGCATTTATGGAAAGGTCAATTGAGTTTTTACTTTATGATTACAATCATATTTGCACGAAAGAATCTGCTTAATTAATATTGACTATTTTTTCCTTATTAGTTTGTGAATTATTAGTGTTTGGTTTGTTAAAATACATTGTGTGAAAAATCTGAAATAATAATACTATGTTCCCTTTGAAAATAAATTATTGATCAATAAAAATGTAATAAACAATGTTTTGGGAAACCACAGACTTCTTGTGTGTTCCAAATGTTGATTATGGTGTATATAACATTTATCTTAAGTATATTGATTTCTTTACATTCAACTCATATTTAACTACACATTTTTCCATCAATCTCTTAATAATTCAGTATAATTTATCTGTACATTAAAATACTTTTTTTCAAATCCTCATTTCTTACTTGATAATTTCTTAGTTACCATATATCAAATAGATGTTTTGTGCAATTTTTGATGATTATATATGAGTTATGTTAGTAAAACTTTTTGTAAAATATTTTATGCTGAATTTATGAAGCTCTATTATTACAGCATATAAAATAATTTTTTTTATTAAATACAGAATGGAAATTAAATTAGGTAATGTTCATAATTTGACATGGCCTGGATTACTATGAAAGTGTATGTACTTTCCAGTATGTCATACTTGTATATGGCTATATATTATGTTACATGTTTACACTACTAGAGTACTGGTAAATAAATACTGCTGAAGTACTTAGCATAATTATTTAAGTTATTTCTTACTTGTCATGGCTACTAAGAGTTATAAAATTTGGCTTGAGAGTGTTTCTTCACATTTTCCTTTTATTAGATTACATGTTGTGTAATGTCAAAGGGTGAAATGCTCAGATATTGGTTACAAACCTTACTCAGTTTTGGAGTGTACTTATTATTTCTATTACTTATCATTTTTTTACTATTTTCTTTCATTTATTATTTATTTATGAAAAGTCCTATTTACTGCTAAAAGTATAAAAAAATCTTTTTTGTTTACAATATAAATTTATTTTCATATGGTTTTCAATTAAATTTTTATTTATTATATGAAATATTGGGTTTTGGCAGTAGGCTGACAATCGTCATTAGATTTTGTAATTAGACATTATACTATCTTTTTAGTGTTATGATAAAATGGGTCATGTTTATTGTCATCCAATAATATTTAAGCTGCTAGGAGCCATGACCAACATAACAGCTTTAACTATTCTGGTTCTCAAATATGTTTAATTGCCACTTAACTTTTATATGTCAAACAACACGGGAAGCTTGATTTATTGTTCATTGTATATAATGTAAGAACAAATTGTATTTTATTTTAATTATATTGAGTTTCCATTAACATCTATTGTAGCAAGGTTGACACTAATGTTTTTGTACATTTGTTTAGAATAATGTTGATTAACATAATTTCAATATTTTCTGTTACTGAGGAAAACTTGAAAGGCAAAAAATATATCTATCTTAAAGCATTGCTAAATTTTAAATTCGTCTACCCGTTTTCACAACTCAATTTTTCATTTGGTTTTTACCACATTGTCATATCTGAATTACAAAGGGCTATTGAATTAAATGATAAAAACCTTTATGTGTATTAAATTAAGCACGGCAAAGTATTGCAAAACATGTACTCAAAATATTTTTTTGTCATATGTGAACCATGAAATATTTATCACTATTTATTGTTCTCCCTTCTGGCTTTGTTTAAATATTCATTCCTTCAACTTTTTCAAGTTCTCTGGAAAATAATTAATTTTTATTTAAGGATAAATATATGTAGACTAAAGACCAATGTACACTGTTAAATGCATACCAAACAACATCATTTTATTGCCCATTAACTTTTCTTCCTCCAAGTGAAAGTTACATAACATTGTACAGATTGATTGATAATATTGTTTTGTAATACCAGAGTCCAAACGTGCTTGTTTTTTGTGGTGATACCACACACACACACACACACTACTGAAAGCGATATCACAACCTGTGAAAAATCAACCTTACATTTGTACAAAGCCATTGCACCAGATTTGTATTCCTTGATAGTCATACATACTGTCTACTTTCTGGAAAGCAGATAATATAGCCTTACTATAATATGAAAGCCCTGTTACATGAAAATTCCTTTGTAGGTGCCAGTATAGTGTTAAAGCAATGAAATATGTGCATAAATCGTTCACTATGCAACCTGGGTGTATATAAAAAGGGAAAGAATTAAGTTCAATTCTCTAGTTCTTTCTCTGTAAATTACAAAATAGTTCCTTTGCAGTAGGATTTTATATAGAAATAAAACCATATCTTTCCATTGTGTTTGTAATTTTGATAAAATGTAATTTATTAATACATCTGTGCTAGAATATATCATTTAAAGATATGTCCTTGCAGTGGTAACAATTTTATGTTGATGGGGAGAAGAGGGCAGCTAAAATAATTCAATCTCAGACCAAAGATCTGTTTGTTCACTTGTTTGCTCTCTTTCACAATAATTATACTTTCTCAATGTTAGACCAAGGATGTGGACAGCAAAATTTGTCTGGCACAAGGATAATTCTCAAACTTGTGTCTGCTCAGAAAAATCAAAGAATATTGAAGAAATATAAATAACCAAATTAAAATTATGTGCCAATTTGATTTTATGAAAATGTTTTAATGTAGGCATTTGACAAACTTGTGTGTCGTAACATCGGTTAATTGACTATTAATAATAAGTTGGGTGGAATGTGCCTGAGTTTTGTATTCTAAAGTCTATATTGTTACATAATTTGAACGATTCTAAATATGTATATATAAATTATCAAATTGTGTTAATATTCGAGTGAATGTGCCATATATTGACACCGAAATATACATGTAGACGTTTTCTGAGGCTCGCACGTTCCAAATCGATATACAGCATTTTACCCCATAAATTATACACTTTGTTACATTGTTGAATTGTAAAATTGTATTATGTTAATTTACAATCTTACGCTGTTCGTAATTCTATTTACTTCGATAGTTATTTTATTGTATGTATGTGTGTGAAGTGTTGTAACTATTATTAGAATATTATCTGAAGATTTGTCAGAGAATTATTGATTATAAGTAATTTATGAAGCAAATTTCATTGGTTGTGAAGAAGGAAGGAAGAACTTCAAACATTAAATTGTAGCTGTTAAGCCTAGAACTATGATATTAAGGTTTTTTCCAGAGCGCCTTTTACCCCTATGAGATGTAATTAATATTAGAACTGTACATTTAAAATAAAAGAATAATACATTTGCATACTTAATTGTCTTATTTGTGTCAATTGACAATTAGATTTTCCCCTGGCTTCTTAGTTTATGAAGATCTTATATAAAATACAAATAATGGATTTCTTATAATTATTCATAATCTTATTGTTTACTTTGAGTTAGTATGCATCAATTTTTTAGAAAGTATTTTTTCTATGATGTACTTATTTGGGGAATAATTTCGTTCCCCTTAATATCTCATTACGCATTATACAATCTACAGTTCACATAGGTCTTTCTGTTAACTCAAGACTTTATTTAAAAGTCTTTGTGAAATTGTAGAACAATTGTATCTTTCAATCAGCAATGAAGATTGGCTTTTGAAAAGTGACACATTTGACAATTAATCAGAAGAACCAAGACAATTTATAGTGAGTAAGACTGAATTTTACTTCTTTGGCCTATTATACAGTTGATGTTCATTGTTTTCAAATGTATTACTTTATTATTTAGGAAATGTCTACAGTGTTTTTTTTATATAAAAAAGTGATAATTTATCACGTAAATATTTCAGTGTGCTTAAATTTTGTTCTTTAAGAAGTATACATTTTTTCACATTTCATTCTGTTTTATGATATGATAATCTCATATAGAAACACACATCCAGAAAATCACATATAATAATTATATGTTTATATTCCTGTGAGTTCCATGTTATGTTATGCTGTGTAACATAGTACGTATCAGTGATAAAAGTTAGTATAGCTGTCGATGCATAGCTTATGCTCTATTTATGTCATACCTATTCATTTCAAAGCTCCAATTTGTACTCAATTTCATCAAAATTTCTGAAGGATATTTATCCAACGTGTAACAACGCTACATCTTTTGTATTCTTTTAAAAAAAATGCTTAAATTTGTTAAATTAAATACTTCTAGATTATTTCACGTTTAATAAAAGGCAATTTATTTTTCTATATGAATTAATTACACTGTGGACTTTCCTCTAGAAGTTATTATAGTTAATATGTTAATGGAATGATGTACTTATTTCTGGTATTGTTTAATTTATTTCATTTTTGTCGCATGTATTTGTTTACGAGACTGTTTGAACGATGAGCTTCATCTTGAATTGTTACAAGTAGTTTAGAGCACTCTGTCATATTTAAGAAAATGTATTTATATATTGCTTGTATGTCTTTATTATGTTACAATTATAGTAGTTCATGCTTCAAATAAGTGATAATTCATTGTAAAGCTGTGTATTGCAGACAGAACCAAAATGTATGTTTTGTTATAAGTAGTAATAATAATTTCAATGTGTTAACTGCATGCTATATTTTATTTTCAAACAATTTTCAACTATATCTTGGAGCTTTATATTTTTAATTTTCATTAAGTTTGTTTTACACACAAAGAAAATATATAATTAATTCAACTGGATAGGAAAGAGGAGCAGAGAGAGAGGTTGACTTACCTTAAATGGATAGCAGGCATTGCCAGGCTGGGATGCAGAAACTTGCCCAATCTGTGAGAACCTGAGCCCCTTTCCTCAAGAGGGAGTGTGTGGCAGTTGGTCAACAATCCCAGCCTAGTGACACTTACTATCAACCTCTCCTATCCGTTATTAGCTGAGCTAATCCTAATATAAACTTAATCATGTGACTTTAAGAATGCCTGTAAGTTATTACTAAAAGAGAAATTTTAGTGGGAATGGGAGAGAACATTAAGTGCATGTTCGTCTGCATGAATTGTCAGTACTGTCTTGCACTTGTATGAACGATCCTTGTGGCATGCATTATCTCGTCTAGAATATGTGGTAGAGCATTGCCAGTTCAATAAAACACTTTAACTTAAGGGTATCCAGCTGGCAATATAATCAACGTAATGAATTAAAGGAATATTTTTAAAAAGTTTCATTTAATGAATTTGTTTTTAGTTTATTCTCCTGTTTTCTGAGGTGAAGAAATATTATGTATATAGATTGTACTTTGGAAATTATTTGCATATTTTAAATTTTATGTTTGATCACTTTTTATCATTTTGTCAGTAGCTTATCATAATATAATCCAAAATTTTCTGTGTCAAAGTGATTGTTTCTATTCAAGATAATATTTAAAATATCTATATTTTTCAAGTGCCGAGCCAGTCATATTTGCTTTGAAAGTCAAACTCTTTGAATTGCAAATTGTGAAAATGTCTCTTTCTAGAATTATTTCTTTAAATTCACACAAAAAAATTTATAATGTTCTAAGAGACTATAATCATTATTCTAAAACATTTTGGACCCTCATTTGTAGATATGTTATAAGGAAGTATAAAGAAAATTATTCTAATGTAACAATAAATACTGTGATTTATATTTCAAGCATTGAGCAAATAGTATACCGATGTAGTTTAATTAGTAACAGTGGCAGAGAAGAGCAAATTTGAATGTGAAGGTTGGAGTTAATAATTTAAGACTATTTTTAAATTACGCCTATTTTATCCTGGTTGGAAAGCCAAGACTCGCTGAAGCACCTTTGAAATTTTCTAGGAAGACATCTTGCCAGATTTTACAGCAGTATAGAGATATCAGTTTAAGAAACCTATTCAAGATGAGGATTAATTGTCAATAATTTTGTATACCAACACTTAAGTTATGTTGCCATTCTCTCTTTTGTATCCTTATAATGTACATTTTCAAGTACCATTTCCCTAAATGGAACATATGAGAAGCTTACATGCTTATTATTGTTTTCTTTCTAAATTAAATATTTTTTTACTTTTTAATATATAATTTGATTGTTTTTAGTGGTTTTGTTTTAATTATACATCACCCAATATACAACCACCCTGTATTCACATGCTTACTGAAGAGTAAAACTTTCTCTCCTGTATGGTGTATACCTCACTTTCAACTAAATTATCTCAGTTATTAACTTGTACAGAGGTCATATGAGGAGGACCTGTTATGCTGTTGCACTCATCATTGCTTAAGTATCTGAATTAGCTGAAATAAATCTCTGAAAGCACAACTAGTAGGAGTGTTAAAGTCCAAATGGAAGAATTTATACCACTCAAATAAATGTTCCTTATAATCAGTAGGTTTTTATTCACGATTAACAGGAGAATCAAATGTGTACACACACACATCTTGACTTTATTTTAGTGAAAAATAATGTTAATTTTGTGGCACATTTGCTTCTGTTGCTGTTCAAAAAAAATTAAGTCTACAATAATACTATTAGTAGTTTTTTAATCAATAACTGATATATGGGGCATGCTTAATAATTCACCCATATATTTAATTTTAATCATATGTTATTTAATGTGCACCTTTCATATATAGCATGGTTTAATTTTGCATATTTTCTTGTGAACATAGATCTTTGCTTAGACGTGATTTTAAGTTATTTTTCTAATATTAATTCCGCATTTTGTATTTCAAAATTTGTACTAACCATTTTATAAATTTGATCTTGTAGGTTTAGATCTGGCTGATGGAGTGTCACCTCAAGGACAGAGGAAGACTCACACATTCCTGGCTTCTTCAACACCCAACCACAATATCCAAAATAATGGAATAATAGAAGCAAACAATAGGTTAGTGTGTCTAGTTTTGTTGTGGTGCAAGCCTATTCATTTCTACCACATCCTCCATAATCTGCTTCTTCTCTTCACTACCCTTTAATTTTACAAGACCCTCATGTCTCAAAGCCCTCCAAATTGTCTAGTTTTAGGAAATAAGAAATAATAATGTACCAGCGTCACATTAAAAGAAATGAGGAGCAATTACACTCTAATTATAGAAATAAATGTATAGGGAAGGAAGGTTACATCTGTACAGTTGACCAATGTATACAGAAACAGATGTTTTATTAATTATTCAAAGTTATTTTGAAGACAAAAATAGAAACAGCCTGGAATTAATAGAGGACAGTTTGTTTCAGTCAAAAAAGTTGATTCCTGTTCATGTTATATAACACAGACTTTTTTCTACAAAACAGCTTATTGTTAATAATACCTAAAAACCTATAACTTTTCCTCAGAGGCTGAAAACTCGAGGATCAGCTCATTGTGACAGTTGTTTGTTCATGAAATGTCTTCCTTCAACACCAGGTTTGTTGCATAAGCATCAGAGTTACCAAACTGACATTAAAAACCTGGATCATTTCAGGCCTCAATAGCCAATTTTGATTATGCCCCGCATTAGTTAGTTTTCAAAGTAAACGCAGGTTTTCCTGTTGCAGATCAAGCAATGACACGTTAAGGACTCCTGATGTATCTCCACTAAAAGCCATTAAGGATGAACTCAACAACAAAAAGTTACCTCTTGAAAATGAAGTCGAAGTTAGAAAGAAGGTATTTCTTTTTTAAATAATAAAATTTTAACAGTTTTACCATTTTGATTTATTATAGTCTACAGTTTGTATGTGTCAATTTTGATAGTGTTTAAATTTAGAATAATTATTTTGAAATAAATTTGCTAGTGTACAGGGACCATTATTTAATTTATTTGCATGTTTTTCAGATAATTTCTTTATGAAGTATTGTTTATTTCACATTTCAAGAAGAAGACTTCATACAATATTTTGTTTCAGAGATTTCCCATCGATCGAGCGTATTTTATCGCGAGGGAAATATTGATGACAGAAAGAACTTATAAGAAAGATTTGGAAGTTATAAATCGGGTGAGTTTGAATACCTGGGAAATATAAAAACTATTTCCTAGCCCAATGTGGGGAATCATTATGAATCATTCATTAACCTTTATGCATTTCAAAAGATGACTCATACTATTTACTTTAGTCAGTATGACACACCAAATTAATTTTTTATTTTATTTTGAAATGGCAGTGGTTTAGATATGAAGTGAGTAAAGCAGAAGAAGAAATGCCAGATGAGGTCCTAACCCTTCTGCTGGGTTTGGTCGATCCCTTGCACGACGCCCACACGACTCTGTTGAGAGACGTCGAGGAAAGGTTGGCCCTGTGGGAAGGCAGGTGTAACGCTCATCTCAAGGGCGACCATCAACGAATAGGAGATGTTCTTCTAAAGAATTTGATGATTCTACCGGTAATAGTCTGTCTTATTTGAATATGCAAAAGTTTGAAAAATCCTGACATTTCAAGAACTACACCTATCATGGATATCATTGTTAAACTTAACTGCTTTCACACAGATATATGAAGAATATTTGGAGATGCATTACACTGTGCTGGAACAACTGGACTCCGCATTCCATAGCAATAAAAAATTTGAACAGTTATACAGAGACTTTGAATTACAGAAAGTCTGCTATTTGCCTTTAACAGCTTTCATACTGAAGCCATTGCACAGATTACTTCACTATCAAAATCTTCTGGACAGTAAGTGGAGTTTTTAGGAACTTTTATAATACATACATTCATTTTGATTGGTCCATAACTTGTCCTTAATTTTTTTCTCTCTCATTTTACTTAAACACCTTGTGATATAAATGATAATTGTTTTTATACTGTCACCTGCTTCTTTCCAAAGTTTTCCATTGGCCATCTTCAATTTACTTTGTTCAAAATTTTGAAGTCTGACTAATTTGGAAGGGCAAATTTTAATAAATGTCAGGTAGAAAGACAGTATGAATTTCGGAGAGGTACATGCATGTGCACGTGAGATTTGTTCACTTACATACAGTTGTGAAATCTTTGTTTTCTAATTTTAAACATGTATCAACTTATCAAAATAATAATTTAATATTGTAATTTATTTCCTATGTTAAAACCGGTCTTACTGTAATCACCGATTTTCAGGGCTCATTCGACATTATGATAAGGAACATCCAGACTATGAAGACTGTTACGCCACTAATGTCAAGTTATCTGCTACGGCACAAAATGTATCTGAAATTTTGAAACGCTCGGTAATTATTTTCTTATTTCCATCAGTTGTGTTATTAGACAGATACGGTTAAAATGCCTAAAGATCAAATTTTATCTTGAAATTTATTTTTGAATCTGAATACTTTTTGCAGTGTAATTTTTATGTGTCAAATATACTATAAGTATAAAGTGTGGCCCCTGAAAACTAATAAAATATTAATAATGAATGGTTCCCAACTTAATTATATATGATGAATTTATAATTGTATTGCTTTCACCAAACAACCTATGATTATTTTTAATAGAATTTCTTATAGTGCAGTTTATTTTTCAATCGTACTTGGAAGTGTTCTGCATAAATCTGTGGCACAATATCAGCCTTATTTAACTCTGGACCTTTTTGTTTTGTCATTATCATCGTTACCTGTACATTACTTGAAGTATATAAACTTAAACAATCTCATATACTTTTACAGGAAAATTTTGTCCAGCTCTGTGAAATTCAGAGAGACTTGAGTGGTTTTGACAATCTTGTGCTCCCAGAAAGAGAATTTCTAAGACAAGGTTCCCTTATGAAGTCAACAAAAAAACGCTCACAACAGCGCATGTTTTTCTTGGTAAGCTGAAAAATTATTTTCATTACTCTGAGTGAATTTCTTTACATCGAATTGAAATGCAGTTTATGATTACTTTCAATAGTTATGCTAACTTGTTTTCTCATCTCAATTATTTGTTATTGTCACACAAGTCATTGTGTTGTTGTAACCATATTTATAAATTACTGTCAGACAACTGTTTATATCGTTTTATTTATATATTTCACTTTCATTTCAGTTTTCAGATATCTTGTTGTACACTAATCGGGTTGTAGTTCCAAGTGTACAGTTCAGGGTTCACGCGCAAATGCCTTTGCGAGGTGTCATGGTTGAAGAATCTCCTGAAAATAAAGTGGGACCATATTTTTGTTTCACCATTTATGGTGGTAATAGGTAAAATAGCTTTTCGTCTATTCTTAGCTATAGCAGTGATTTTCACTATTTTTCTTGAAAACCTATTTAATATTTTTTTAAAAAAAAAATCCTTCAGGTAATATTTTGGTAAAGGTAAAATGCTGAAATGTTTATTTAGTTAAAAATGGCTACTTACTTCTAGAATATTTGTGTGTTGGCTATTGTCTGAATCAATTCAATTTTATTTAATAAGTATTCTTAGAATTTATCAATGTTGGCTCTGAAGTGATATTTACTTTATGTATATAGGGCTCTGACAGTTGGTTCTGCCAGCCAGGAAGAGAAAGACAAATGGATTGAAGATCTTACGGTAGCGATACAAGGTGCCAAAGAGCGTGGAGACAACAAATTGCAGTATTTGAGTCTTAAGTCCTGCAGTAAGTTTCCAACTGATTTCATTCATAAATGTAATAATTTTTCATATACATTTTACATATGTAAATTATCTCAACATGTTTTTTTTTCCACAAACTTGAATTTGCAATTTTGTAAGTAAACTTGTGATATGAACATGGCATACATTCTGGTGAATCTTTCACTAGTATTTATCTGTTGTTAATACAAATTTCATAAAATAATTAACTTGATTGGCCACATTACCATCAGTAACCTAATAATATTGCATGGAGCTGACTCAGAAGTTCTCAACTGTCACCATTTCACCTATGAATCATTTTTCTCTGCCGTCCTTTGGTTTCCTGATTTAATCCTGACTCATATTCATTCATTTTTATAGGTTCTTCAGATGAAGTTATTGACAAATGTGGTGACGACGCTGTTTCCAACAGGGAGAAAGCTTCTCAAACTCAGCGCAGCAACACTACCGTCCACGTTTGCTGGCATCGTAATACCAGCATTAGCATGACTGAGCAGCTCAGAGCTGTTGAGGTATGTTACCGGAGTTTTGAAAATGGTCTCGTGTTTCCACTCAGGCGCAACAATTCCCTTGAGACATTTTGACAATTACACTCACTGTTGTTATCTTCTGGGTGTCTAGAAGAAGATGAAGCTGCATATATAATAAAAATAACACAGTCAGGATTCTTTTGAGTAATGAAATATAAAAATATTTATCCTGCTGACTTATTTTTAAACAACAATGATATTTCATTAATATTTTTTTCTAGAAGTTTGCTTCAAACTCTTTGGTAAATGATAACTGTTGAACAAAAAGCATTTCACTATCATTCTATTTCTCGCAATGTAGAAAAAGCAGTTGAAAACATATTTTATTCTTTCATTTCAGAACCAGCTGAGTGGAAACCTCTTACGCAAGTTCAAGAGCAGCAATGGTTGGCAAAAACTTTGGGTTGTTTTCACAAATTTTTGTCTCTTCTTTTACAAAACCTTTCAGGTAAAGCACAACTCTCTCGTATTGCTACAGCTAGCAGTAATAGATACACTGAAACGTGATTATTAGGCAAAGAAGCAACAACATTGTTTTGTTTACAGGATAACTTCCCACTGGCCAGTTTACCGCTGTTGGGGTACACCGTAAGCACTCCTTCGGAGAAAGACAACATACAGAAAGAATATGTTTTTAAATTACAGTTTAAAAATCATGTATATTTTTTCCGTGCAGACAGTGAATATGCATTTGGAAGGTATGTTGGTATTTAGAAATTAATTTTTGTTGTCTCCACTTAATAACAATGTCATGATACCAAACTTCTTGAAGGCTGTGTATGGTGTTTCAATTTTTTGCAACAGTTTTGCAGATTTACTTTTCCTAGAATGTATGAGTGAAAGGTACACAGTGTCCCAAAATATTGCCATTTAGCGCAGCATAAAAATATGCTGGAAATCCTGTATAAATTACATGACTACTGAAGGGTTAAATATGAAATCAGATGTGTAATATAATTGTATATTGTTATATTGTCTTCATGAATTTTCCGTTATAAATTTGACTGACTACTAACTTCCATATCAATTTGCTGTTGGAAATCTTAGCAGTTGTTACAATCCTTTATGTAGATGCTGAATATGCTTTTCCTCTACAACTGACACCATTATCTCACTCAGAAGGTGTTCCCTTGTGTTCATTATAGAAAGTCTTATTAATTATTATTACTTGTTAATGTATCAGAAGCAAGGGATTTCCTTCACCGCCTTACTGACGCATTAAAGTCTAAATAAACAATGTGGCATTGTGTTTGCCTCAACTAGAAACTCGAGATTCTGTACTTTCCAAAGTTATTTACGTGTACTTTCATGTATTATATATGAAAAGTATTGAATAATTTTTGGTTCCTGTTTTTTGTAGGTGGATGGAGGTGATAAGCAGTGCCACGCAACATTCCGGGAGAATGCGCCTCTTCAGCCGCAAGGATAGCGCGCTGGAAGGCACACGTTGATATTTTAACTGTGAGGTTGGAATTTAATATTATAATTTGTTGTGATAAATTATAATAATCTCTTCATATAGCAAAGATATATATATTTGTGAGAAATAATTCATTATTTTCATATTTTTGTTTTGGTCATGATGTAATATTGTGTGTCACAAAATGGCTTCAGTTATCCCGAAGTCTGCGTCGACACCCTGGAGGTTGTTTTATTCACTTGGCGAATGTCTACACGTCCCCGATTATGTGGAAACAGGATAGCACTGATGTAATAATGAGAAGGTATTTGTGTGCATAATGTAAATTGCTAGATCTGTGATAGCATTACCCTAGTGTAAAATATTAAACATTCAACCAAAAGTATTTTTTAGATGATTCGCTTGTATAGAAAACTGTGAATAATCAGAACAGCAACCGTCGTAAACTGTTGTAGTGGACTTTATTTTGGAAAATTTTAGAAATCTTACATTGGTTATTGTTATGATACAATATATTTTACATTAATAGATGTATACTCTTATTGAAAGTAATTTTTATTACCTGACAACAGACAATGTTTGGAGTCTTCTCCAAAAGCATATCAACTTGGTTCGTAAGTTTTTTCAACAGCACACAAATTATGTAACAATGTATCTCCTTCCTTTGCCCACAGTTACAATACAAGCTGCTTATTTCTGGTTGGCTGACTCACTTTTTTTCAGTCATTAAAAAGTAATTGTTACAATCAATAACTTTTATTTTTGTGTGTAATATTTTATTATATCTTTTTAATAATTAATTAATTTAAGCAATAAATAGATCCTCTTTCCACGAATGGCGACTATATGTTTATAGACATCGTTCTTTTACTTCTGCTGTTTTTTCACTCGTTGTGAAAGGAGTAAGAAGAAATTTTGGCTGATTGGTTTTTGTGCAAGTGTGCTAAGGAATTTTAAATGTGTCTTCAGAGCCAAGTCAGTTGAAACACAAGTGTTGCAATTTTTGTCTTATACCAATACAGTATTGTTTATATAACTATACAGTTTTCATAACATGTTAAACTTAGTAGTAAGTCTTTCTATAAAAAATAAAGTAAACATATTTCAAATTATCAAAAAAAAAGTTGAAAGTATCTCTGAATATTTAATATTCTGTAACAATATGTAACAAGCATTTTAAATTCATTAAAACTGAGATGACCGAACATTAACCAGCATCTCTGAAGAAGTAGTCGTTAGATTCGCCGTACCGTGAACCTTCCTCGTCACATCGTGACGATTACGACGACACGATATTTAGTTAACTTTGTACAAAATATTTAATGATAAAATGTTTTTTGTTTGTGGATTTGGTTCAGAAAGGGGAAAATTTGCTAGTTATTATTAGACTTAGAAGAAGAATATTTTGAAATATTTATGTACATAATGTGTATAATGAAACAATGGCAGCTTTTTATAATAGCATATACAACATTGTTTACATTTTTATATTTAATTTTTGAAACTATGTTGTAAAAGAGTTTGTTTTAACTCATAATGACTCACATCACACTTGTACTTCAATTATAAGGTACAAACATTTACAATTTCCAAGTAGTACCGGAGTGGCCTAAATTGTTTTGTACATCAAGTATTTGTTTTACCTTGTTGAATGTAAATTTATTTTATGTAATTTTGCACTAATGGCAAACTCAATTATATATAATACATTATTGTAAATTATTATAATTCCTAAAAATATTTCTGGCTATTAAATAAACAATCTCACTGAATTACTTTGAATCATTTTATTTCTGA
Organism: Eucriotettix oculatus; assembly: GCA_034510155.1. Taxonomy (NCBI): domain Eukaryota; kingdom Metazoa; phylum Arthropoda; class Insecta; order Orthoptera; family Tetrigidae; genus Eucriotettix; species Eucriotettix oculatus. Next base: position 5,824,286 of record CM067379.1, read on the forward strand.
TATGTTCTTTTCTTTAGAATTGATCTTCTGATTGTGAATAATTAACCGAAGATCAAGCGTTTATCAATGACAGACACTAAAATATGTGTACAAAAGTTTCTACTGGCTACTTTGCAATCATCAATATCTGTTAATTATCTTTACTTGTGGCAGAAAAGGAAATATTTTTTAAAAAAATCTATATAAAAATTAGCAGAGCTGTGACTTAACATGCAGACAAACAATAGCCACCAAATAATTCAGATATACAATTTATTTTTTAAGTGACACAATTTCTCAATAAGATAAATTGATACAACAGTATTAAGTCAACTGCAGCTTTTTAATATTTGATTGTAACTGATCCAGCCAAGAAACATCAAATAATGAAGAGGAAGGTGAAATTACGTGATCGCTGCCGCGGTTGTCTTCGTGCCAGACTTCTGAGCTCGTGATCAGTTCTTCAGCGTGCAATACCTAGTAAATTATGTAATTTGTAATAGATGAGTACTATAGAATACACTATTAACTGCATAATGTAGTTAAAAATATGTTATCATTTTGAGGTATGCATCATTTCTAAATTTTGGATGAATTTATGACAATGTTATGAGGATATTTATGATTGAGGTAGGATATTGAGAGAGTTTTTAAAATGCTGTATTGATCTAGGGAGTCTTCTGGTTAATTGGAATAAATGAAAAGGACAAAGTGGTACTCAGATAAAATGATCCGTAAGTGGGTAAGATATTTTAGTAATAGTGATCTCTAGTTGTAGTGGATATTTTGTCACATTCTAGGTCTATTTTGAACAAAGAGTATTTTAACTCATGAATAGATATTATATATTTTTTTGAGCAAGGAACATCAAGCTAAATTTAGAAGTGTTTCTTCAAAGAAAATCTTAGTAACTTGCGTTCAAATGTGCAATGTTTGCGTTACCTGTCTGGCGGCCCTGTAACCCGCTTCCACTGCACCGTCCATGTAACCGGTCCACTGCGTTGCCGTTTCCGTCCCCGCAAAGAAAACTTTGTTTGCCAGCGGATCTCTGAGCGTCGGGCCGTACCGCGACAACGTCCCGGGCGTGTAGTAGCTGGTGTAACAGCCTCCGATGTACTGTTCTCCGCTCCAAACTTTGTCTACGTAGAACACGGGCTATGTTAGGAATAAAGAAAACTCTGTCAAACGATGCATTACAACTTCAGACTTGGCAGTTATCGTGGGAATATTCACCCTCAAAGCTTCTTTAGATTTGAAGAATCTCGACAAACTGACGCAGACGGATTCCTTCCTGGAAGCCAAATTTTGTTTCGAAAGCTTGATCGCTTGCTCAGAGTACACGAAGCAGATGAGCCCGTGAGTCGAAATTCCCGGTTTCATGTCTTCCGTGACGTGGGTGACGACTTCGATACCGTCTCCGCATGAAACCAGTCCGTTGTAACCTACAAATATGGATGTGACCTTGTTGGTATTGGAAGTTAAATGAGGAGGGATTAAAAAATTACAATGCATTTAGTATTGGTAAAAAATAATGTGTATAAAATTAGAATTGAAGAATAGTTTGAACCTTAACTTTATAGTTCTGATTTGTTAACCAACAAGATTTAAAATGAATAGTATTGCATATAGATTAAAGTGTAATATAAACAATAAGTAATACCAATGTTTATTACCAGTATAAACAATTGTTAACAAACAGAACTAATGAGCATTTCCAGGTTGGCAAGAACCTCACCATTCCAAGGTGCTACTAGCTAACACAAGAAAAAATGCTGGGAAATATTGGTAAAACTAAGAGTCAGTGTAAAATAGGTTCATTTGATTAAATAAATCATTCGCGTAAATGGAGGAAATGTGAGCTGCATGTGGAAATACTTTACCTCCTTTAATCCAAAATGCATCATGGTAAAACACGAGACATTTCATAACTAATCCCATCGCAATCCTCTGCAGCAGCCCGTTGCGCAATGGAGTCAGCGGTGGATGGAAATGAATCTTTAACTGAGAGAAAGGTAAATAACTCATGTTTACTTTTTGGTATGTCAATTTATTAGCTCTATTATCACAAATATCGGGAAAGAAAAGACTGAAGATTTCAAGTGCTTCCACAAATATTTGGAACAAAGTTTGAATATGCAATTCTTTATACTGTATATTAAAATCTGAGGGGGACAATATTTGGTATTAAAATATTTTTGAAAAGGGTATGAAATATTTTTATTTGTTTTTTGTTTCTCCGTTACCTGGATGGGCGGAGGCACAGCAACAATGACGTAAGATCCTTTATATATCAACCCACTTAGAGTCTGGACTAGAACTCCTGACTCGTTATAAGTGATTCTCGTCACGGCGTCCTCGAGGAAAACTCGACCTAAAACGCGGGTCGATCGTGAATTCACTACGGTATTTGTATTCTGCCGTGGAGACGGGAAATGTTTGTTACCTTGCAATTTCTTTGACAGCTTGATGCTCAGCTGCTGAGTTCCTCCCTTTATTCTGTATTCTTGGGCTCCGCCTTCAATTGCCCACAGCGAGTCTGTTCCCAGTCCTTGCTGAATGTACCACAAGTAAAACAAGAGGGACATTTCGTAAGATTCAGCAGTGTTGTTGATGTGGCACAACGACTGCAAGAATTCCAGACCGGTCCTGAGGAATATTTATAAAAATTCAGAATGAATTATTTTTTAAATAACTATGACTATAGAAAATATTGGTAATTATTATTTGTTTACTCAATTTGACTCTAACTTTATCTTTCTTGTATCTGAAACTGTCAAGTTGGAAATTATATGTAGAATAGATATAATATGTACATGTTATTTGGACTCGTAGTCATAGTATTTAGGTATTGATTAGAAATGAATTATTAGAACCTCGTCCAGCAATTTTCCCGGAGGAATTCTCTCACGGTGACAGAATCCCATTCGTTGGCCTTAAGCGCAGTCCACGGCATCACGGGAGAAACGTCCTTACTCATGGTGTCCAGTTTCCTGACGACTCGTTTTATGTCCCAGGAAGCCAGTGGATTGTCCCAGAAAGTAGGCCACGTCGTTCTGTACCTGTATTGCTTACCCTGCAACCAAAATGAAGCAGGTGGATTCACCGATAATATCAAATTGTTACTCGATGTCAAAGTCAATATAGTTTCACTAACGATACCTTGGAGTACATCACCCTGTCCTGATCATCGTAAGAAGAAAATAGTTCACAGCCCAGTTCCTTTGCTAGCTTCAGCACGTGGACTTGAGACGTGCCCACGTAGGAAGCCCCCAAGTCGGCCCAGCCGAAGTTTACGTCGCAGTCCACGTCGGACGGAGTCAGGGTGTACGTCCGGCCTCCGACCCTGTCGCTGGCTTCCAGCACGGTGACGTCGAAGCCGTTGTTGTGCAGTAAGTTTGCGGCACAGAGACCTGAGCGCGCCAAACACAAAAATCTTTTCACAAAAACAATGTCCATTTTCAAATCGTAAGAAATAGATAAGGATTTTGTCAAGACACACAACTGCTTTTATAGATAGGTGAACAAAACTGTTAACCTCTTGAATTTAAGATTTGGTTACGCAGCGCTGAGAACACAGCCTGCCTCGCTTATGTAATTTTGTTGATTTTGGTCATCTTACCGCTTAACCCTGCTCCCACCACAATGACCTTCCTCCTTGGACTGCTTCCTGGCATTTCCTACGTTCGGTTCCTGTATTATTACAAAACAAAAAGACACTTAGCGCTCAGTGTGGGTGGAGTATATATACATCTACATACTGGCTGAGAACACTTGTGGGTGGAAACAAGGAAGGCGTGGTTTCTTATCGTTAAATAAACGTTAGTGACAGTTTAAGTGTAAATTATGATCATGCCTGAACTTGTTGAAACATGTTGCAAGGCATTTCTGTCACCGAGTAGTATATTAAAATGATAAGAGTGGTTGTTAAATCATCAAAAAAGAAAGAGAAGAAAATCCCACAATTAATAGTATTTATAGCTTTAACATTTCATTATTATTATAACATACTGGCTGAGAACACTTGTGGTGGAAACAAGGAAGGCGTGGTTTCTTATCGTTAAATAAACGTTAGTGACAGTTTAAGTGTAAATTATGATCATGCCTGAACTTGTTGAAACATGTTGCAAGGCATTTCTGTCACCGAGTAGTATATTAAAATGATAAGAGTGGTTGTTAAATCAAAAAGGAAAGAGAAGAAAATCCCACGATTAATAGTATTTATAGCTTTAACATTGCATATATATATATATATATATAAAAGGATTATTCCTGCATGTTAGCTTTGCTGTAGCATAGTCAGTGGCTCCTTTTCTTCTTCGTTGCCATCTTGAGTTTGCTTCTCTGATGATAATGCCAATGTCAAATATTTTTTTAAAAAAATTAACAGCTGAAATATATTAGTCTAAGTTCTTCAATGTTGGTAACAAATTTGGTAAATAAATAAGAAAAAAATTATTCACTTAAATGGTCATTTAAAGAATAACACAACACAAATTAATGATGGTAAGAGAGTATAAAAAACAAACAGCAGTGAGTGGGAAAGCTGAAATTACACACTGATTCACCATTTTAAAATATGGGAGGAACACAAAAGTTGTGCTGCAGGAGAAAGCTGGTGACTGCGTCACGTTCTTCTTCTTCGAGAGAGAAATCTGCCTGAGGATGGAACAAGTTAAACATTGGAAGTCGGAAGGACTGTAAAGGAAACAGAGAACCTGATAACTGCTATGTCACAGTTGAAATATGGCAATCAATGATTGGACCAATAAAATGAAACTGGAATAAGGAAGATTCATTAGGAAGGTGTGAATGTGGGACGTGTAGCAAAATAATAGTCTGTCAAAGATGGAAGACGTACGAGCACAGAATTGTGGAAGGACTTGAGCAGATAAAGAGACGCCCATGTCGAAGGAGGAGGAAGCAGGGGCCACCCATATTTGTGTCTCCGCTAGTGGTGAAACTTCCCCTCCCGTCCACCAGTTCCACCAATGTAATGGCGAGTAGGGGAGGATCTTAACAGAATCGTCAACATGTAATGATAATTAATTATCAAATACAAATAATATATTTTCATAAATTTAAATTCTCATGGATAATTTTATGAAGAGGTAATGAAAGCTATGAAGGGAGTTGAAGCTGGAACAATTAAGGAAATGGGGGCGGGCGGCTTGTCAGGATTCAAATATAAGCATCTGTAATAGTTGAGGAAAGGGTTTTTGGAGCAGGGAAGGTGAAGTGCATGATGTGATCCAGTTCCTGTGACCGTGACCGAGAAGCAAACATCGTCAAGGGCGCTGCCAGATTTACGCTCCGTTTACCTCTTCTTATTTTATTTTATTTTGGGGCAATCTCGGCGGGAATTTTCCTCTCCTGCCTCCGCTTACGACACGGATCCCTTGCATAACCCTTGACGCGGTTGCGCTTGTTGACTCCACGTGTGCGTGAGGACGACGCTTGCTTGCTGCAGTGTTTCGGCCTACTCTAGTGATGGCGCTGATGCTGCTTGCTGCATCTGCAGTCCTGGTCAACGTCCTCCACACTGTTCTCCCTTATCCTATTCTGCTTAGGACTTCCTCGTTTGTGATTCTATCCATCCACTCATCTCATTCTCCTATGGAACCACTTTTCAAAGGCCTTTCCGCAACTCCTACCGTCCACGTTTCGCACCCATATAACACCACGCTCCATTACCAACATTTGTAGCAACGATTACCTAATATTCACACTTATATTACCCGTAATTAGATTCACCTTCCTTGCTATCCTGCTCTAGTAGCAAAATTCCTTAACTTCCGTCAAAATATCCCTTCCCCAATCCCAACAGGCTTTCGGATGAAATCTTCACGGTTAACCAACCGGGTCAGGTATTTAAAAGACACACAACGTTTCAGCGGCCATCTTGTGCATCCGTCTTGAGCAGAAGATGGCCGCAGAAACGTTGTGTTCTTTTAAATACCTGACCCGGTTGGTTAACCGTGAAGATTTCATCCGAATCATTCGCCGGGAAAGTCTACGTTCACTGACAGCCTTTGCTATTCCCACTGTTTCCCATACTAAACTCCATCACCTCGGTTTTCCCCTCTATTAATCCTCACGTTGAACTCTTCCTCTTCCAGGGCCGCGTTCACGGCATTTATTACGGTTTCCAAGTCTTGTTCTGACTCGCCCTGATACCACAGTATCGCCGGCTGTGCACGAGGTTTCTAATTTCTTCTCGTTGCAGTATGATTCCTTTCCCATATTCCCCGTGTGAGTTTCTTTATCGCCTGTTCTACATACTAGCTAAAGAGCGTTGACATCCGTCTTACTCCTTTCTTGACCTTCTGTTCTAACTGCAGCTGACCTGCCTTCTGTAGAGGTTATTTTATTCCCGTCCTCTTGAAAATCCCCAACAGCGTGTTCCAAAAGCTTTTTCTGAATCTAAAAGTGCCGTGAACGTAGGTCGGTTTTGTTTTTTTCCCCTTATCCCGTCCTCCATAATTAGTCACAAAGTGGAATGTAGTCTGTTCTGTTTGTGTGGACAGGGAGGCTGCTGAGGATGTGACGTTACCTGTGCCCTGGCTGCTCTCAGGCCGACTGGCTGGATGCTGCTGATGATGGAAGATCCGTCACTGTCGCCGGGTGATTTACTCGGCGACTGACAGCTTTCCAAGAATGACGACGTGACTCCCTTTCACTCCCCAGGGGCGTTGACACGGGCCTGTCAAAAACAGGCCGACACCTCCACCAACAGTTTCTCTTCCTTTTAACAGCCTCGAATAATATCCTCCTCCGCATGACTACCTCCCTAATCTGCTTAGCTCATTCGACCGTTGGCCTCCCTCTTTCAACTCCCTATCGTCAACGTTTCGCTCCCATGTAACGCTTCACACTTCATACCAGCATTTCCTAATATCCATACTTACATCAGCCGTAATCCTTCCTTGCCTGTGACTATCCTAGTCTAGTTATTACTCTGCTCAAGTAGCACGATCCCTTCCTTAACTTCCGTCAAAACGTCCCTTCCCAATCCTAACAGCCTTTGTCATTCCACTGTTCCCCATACTACACTCCATCACATTGGTTTCCTCCTCTATTAATCCTCATATTGAACTCTTCCTGTGTGACCACGTTCATTTACAGTCAAGTAGCAGAATTCCTTAACTTCCGTCAAAAATATCCCTTCCCTATCCTAACAGCCTTTGATATTCCACTGTTTCCCATACTACTCTCCATCACCTTGGTTTTCCTCCTCTATTAATCCTCATGTTGTTCTCTTCCTCCAGGACCACGTTCATGCCATTTATTACGGTTTCCAAGTCTTCTTCTCACTCCCCCAATACCACAATATTCAACGGCAAGGCGTAGGGTTTTTATTTCTTCTCCTTGCAGTGTGATTCATTTTCCATATTCTGGTTTCTTCATCGCCTGTTCTATGTACAAGTTGAAGAGCGACGACATCTCTTGTCTTACTCCTTCCTTGATTACGGCTTTCTTTTTTTCTTGATCTCCTATTCTAATTACAGAGGTTATGTATAAAAGCCTTCTTTCTGGATATATTTTATTCCAGTGCTCTTCAAAATCCTTAATAGAGTGTTCCCGGCAGTATGGTTCCTTTTCCATATTCTGTTTTAAGTTTCTGTCGTCGCCTGTTCCTCTATATAAGTGAAACAGCGTGGACATCTTCGCGTTACTCCTTTCTTTCCTTGCCCTTCAATTCTAATTGCTGCTGACTGCCTTCTGCAGAGGTCAAGTGTAAGCCTCCTTTCTCGATATTTTATTCCTGTGTTCTTGATGATCCTTAATAAGTGTGTTCCAGTTCACATTGTCGGTGGCTTTTTCTAAATCTACGCAGGCCTTTTTTTGTTTGTTTATTTTCCTTTCCGCAGCTTATAATTTGAGTGAAGAATGAGGGATGCGCAGTGTTGATCTCGTCTCCACTGGACAAGCTGCCTCCTTTCCCTGCTCAGCGGCACTGAGCACACACACACACACGCTATTATTGTCAGCACGCGGCTCCTAACTTTATCTATAATCACGTATGAAGGTAAACGTACAACGTGAAGGAACACGCGACGTTTCGACGTCTTTGCCCGGGGAAGACTTCCACCTTCAAACATTCCGCTATTTTAACTGCATTTACAAAACTTCTCTGCGGCGTTTCCTACAGATATTTAATTTAATAAGATTAATATTACATTACATCATAAATAAAACGCGATGAATTGCCACAAGCTAGAAATAGAAGAATTCAAAATAAAAAAAAATCGTTTCGTCCCCGGCCTTCGGGACCTCTTCAGCACTTTAACAAAAAAAAATTAGCATAAATTTCGTGTCGTTTCCGCAACATCCGCAGCTGAAAGATGCCACGAAAGTTGGGAACGAAACGTCTTTAATTTTGAATTGAATATCTTTTATTTCTGAGCTGCGGCCATTTAATGGATAAAAATAGGCGGTAAAAAACTTTCATGTTGCTGGTGCAGTTTCGTCCATTCAAAATTTAACCTCAGTTGGACGTTGGCCGCTGTATGCACCCGAAGAAGTCCAAATGTCTGGACGAAACGACATAGATGGTGATCAGGCAGCTGAGATCTCTCTCGCCTCATTTCCCGAGTAATCTTGATAAAATTTCTGTTAATTGTATTATGTTGTATGTGCCACGTTCGTTCATTCTATATGACTTCGTGTTTTTCTAGATTTTTCCACTTAAAGGAGTTACATATAAATGAGGGAAACGCGTCGTCTTGTAGTAGTAATTTTTGTTGAATTTTTATTTCATTTCTGACCAACGCGGCTGTCCGGTGCTAAATCATTTCGCTTTCGCACATTACAAGCTGTGTCCATTCTGCGCCGCGTTGTGGCAACACTGGGCATTTGCCTCTGAAAGAGGTGAAGAAACTTCCCGTCATTTCCCTCCCTCCATCTTGAACTCCTCGACCAGATGAATACGGAACGTCGTAACCGCCGCCATGTTGTGACGTCACGGTGACGTCCGCACTTCTATTAACACTGACGGATTTCCTCTCTTTGAAGCCTCAACTAACGGCTCAGGGCCTTGGTGAGGTTTCACTATCAACATGTTGTTGTTGTGGTATTCAGTCCCAAGACTTGTCATTTCCGCATAACCAGCACATCCCACATCCTCCCTAATCTGCTTAGCGCATTCCATCCTTCGCCTTCCTCTTCTGTTCTTACCCCACACACTTCCCTCTAAGACCCTCATGTCTTTAAATGTAGCCTATTAATCTATCCCTCCTCTTGGTCAACATCCTCCATGTTGTTTGCTGTTCCCCTATTCTGTTGAGGACTTCCTGGTTAGTTACCCTATCCACCCATCTCATACCCCTATACCACCACATTTCAGAGTCTTCTATTCTTTTCCCTTTCCGCAACTCCTATCGTCCACGTTTCGCACCCCAAATAACGCCACGCTCCATACAGCAACATTTCCTAATATTCACACTTATATTACCCGTAAGTAAATTCCTCTTCCTTGCCCTGTGCTATCCTGCTCTGCCCAAGTAGCAGAATTCCTTAACTTCCGTCAAAAATATCCCTTCCCAATCTAACAGCCTCTGTTATTCCACTGTTTCCCATCACCTTGGTTTTCCCTCTATTAATCCTCATATTGAACTCTTTCTCTGTGTCCACGTTCATGCCATTTATTACAGTTTCCAAGTCTTCTTCTGACTCCCCTAATACCGCAATATCGTCAGCAGTGTGTTTGGTTTTTTTATTTCTTCTCCTTGCAGTATGATTCCTTTTCCATATTCGCTTTTAACTTGTTTCATCGCTCTGTTCTATATATGTAAGTTAAAGAGCATGGGCATCCTTGTTTTACTCATCTCTTGATTTCTGTTGTATTTTCTTGATCTCTTATTTTATTTACTGCTGCCCATGCCAGAGCTCTGTGAGGCTGTGACGCTAGCCACTGGACCACAGAGGCAGCCAGACATTCTTTGAAAATCACAGTAAAGCAGGGATTTTTCTTTTTTTTTTAAAAAAAAGTTGTTTTATTCATATTCACCATTCTGTATAAGTACACGTTTTCATGGTAATAATTAACACATGTGTCATATTTACCTACAACAGACAGAGAACATCTTCAGTTTATTAATTATCAGACTTCCACAACTTTGTGTGCATTTAAAAAAAAAGTTTGAAAATGAATGAACACAGTAATTCTGATGTAATTAGCAAGGATCACTTGAATACTGTCAGTGAACCTCACTGTCCAACTTACAGTTAAATACAGTAATTAGTGCAGTTAAGTTTTTCCGTACATTTATCTAAACACTTGTTTGATTACTTTCAAAAATGTTAGCACAGAATGATATGTATTTACAACCAACAATCGTCACCTCGTAAAAATGGTATAAAATTCTCGTTAAGAAATTTATTTCACCCTTTTTGTACTGTACAACAACTTCAAATTGTCATTTGCGCTCTTGAGATGCGGATTTAAGCTCAGCGCTTGCTTGTAAAAATATTCAGCCTTTTCGTACTTCTTCCACCTGTGGTAGAGCACGCCCAAGTTGGTGTAGTACACCGCGTTCCTCGTGTCCAGGCTGATGGCGGACAGGAAGTGCTTCTCCGCCTCGACGAACCTGCCGCTCTTGCCCAGAGTGTTTGCCAGGTTGAAGTGGAGCGACGGCTCCGACGGGAGGGTCTTCATCGCCTCCAGGGCCAAGCTTTCGGCTTTGGAAAATTCCCCTGCAACAGCAATGATTGGAATTTATTCAGATGGCTTTCAATGTTCTCAATCAGTTCCGTAGCTTATTAATTTTAGATGCCCAAAAGACCAAGGTAAGAGTACAGATTACAATAATTCAATTATAAATGAATTTATATTTGTATCAATGAGATTCTACTATTATAGAATTTTTTTAAAAAAAGTATTTAAATCTCACCGAGATTGTCAAACATTATGATCATATTGTTCCATGCAACTTTGTGTGACGGTTTCAAATATGTGGCATTTCTCCACGCCTCATACGCTTTGGTGTACTGCTTCTGTTCCAAAAACTGTAAAATAACACAAGCGTGGCATTTAGCTTACAAAAGAAACTTTAATGAAAATTAAAATTACATCTGTGCAAATAATGATGAACATATCGAAGTGAGAAAGGAATAGTGTAGACTATACAAGATCCTCATTTGAATAAATTCAAATATATAATACATGTTCAATACCAAAGAAAAGGTGAACAGTGAAATTAAATGCTTGTCTGGTTTATAAATGTCACATTACTGTATGAAAAGGGTGTAAAGTTACTTGCATACAAAAGTCGTGAAAATACCTCAGTTAGAAAGCTGTAATAAGGACAATCAAACAGACTATAGACTGTGCCGTGAAAATGTAATACCCAAAACCTTCGTTCTTTAATGTAATACCAAAGTTTGTGTCCCATAACAGACAACTACAAATTAAGGTTTGGCGAGCGAGTGCACAATCTGGCGAGCCCTATAGGACCAACATCGGTACACTCGCAAATCATTAATAATTCAATTCAGTTTAACTTTGTTAATGTTCAATGAATATTAATAATCATAATAATACCAAGAAATGAGAGGGAAATAGAATATTAAATATATAATCCTGCATAATAAGGCATGTTTTGTTTTAAATAAGATCCAAGTTTTTGCATTCATGGCTTAATAATGACTTTGACTTCCACGTTAATCATCAGTAAAGCACACAATACAACAATAATTTTCACTTTATAATAAATGAATTTGAGGTTGCGCCGTACCAAATTGCCTAGATTGTAGTAACAGTCGGGGTACTTCTTTCGGTGCTTCAAAGCGGTGACGTAACTGTCCTCGGCTTCGGCAAATCGTTTCAGGCCGGCGAGCACTATTCCCAAATTCATCCAAGCGGCTGCGAAGTCATGCCTGTAAATTAAAATTGTAATTGGCAAGCAGAAATTTCAAATAATTTTAATAAAGTGGCAAGGCAATATAAATGGTACCAAAGAAATCGTTGGAATGAATTACTATTTAGACTCGACACGAGGGAGTGAAGGCGTTCCCGCTGTGAATTTGTTCCAAATACAACTCCCGGGTTTCGACCCAGGTCAAAGTTTGTTTCCACAGTGACAGAGCAGCTTGACCGTTGAAATGTTGTAGAAACAAACTCTGACCTGAGAACTGTATCGAGAACGAGAATACATTTTCGCACTCATTACCTTATAGCCACGGCTTTCCGTAAAAGCATCTCTGCTTCATCAAATTTTCCTTCATCTTTCAAGATATTTGCTAGATTGTTCATTGCTTGATCGTATTCAGGATTTAACCTGAAACAAAGGCAATAACTGAACGCCGGCAACAAAATCACAAAATACTTTTTAACACTACTATATAAGAGTTTTATTCTACAGTAATATTTTTGGAATATTTCACACACTCCATTCACTTGGAAACAAATCTGCGTACCTCAAAGCTTCCCTGTATTCAGCAACAGCGTACAGTTTGTTCCCCAAATCTGCAGCATTCTTAGCAATGTTGTAGTGTACTTTGGCATTCAGAGGGCAAACGTCCAACCCCGAACGAAACAGAGTAATTTCACTTTTCCACTCTCCACTTCGCTGGATCGAGCGAGCAGCAAAAATTATCAGCAGGGACAGAAATCCTGCCTGGATCATCTGGACGGCAACAAACGCAAAGTTCGTGAGCGATTGGCAAATTTGTTACTAATTAAATTAGTAAGTTTATATTCCATTAAGTCTAAATAATTAAACAAATGATTTTCGATCAACAGCAAAACCTCAATTTCTTTATACAAGACAATCCTACAGAACTCCGTCGCCCAGTTGGCTCAGAGCGATCCACTCGCATCTGCACTCATCGCTATGAACCACAGGACGGTCTCCCCTCTGCAGATAATTGTCTCAAATAAAACTTATTACGTACTTTCACAATGCTCTCCACAATCTACTCTCTTCTTCCTTTAATAATAAAATACTGATCCGCTTACAGAAACACAGAAAGAGAGTTTGGTATCAGGAAACACCAACCTTGTATTTGTCTTTATAGGCCACAAAAACGTGGTGCATTCCGATAACAACCAGCATACAGAAACCGGCTGACGGTATGTACAAAACTCGCTCTGCTACCACGAATCCAACTCGAAAAAATAAGTTTGACGCAGGCAGAAATGGCACGACTATCAACGTGAGGCTAATAGACAGCATCCTGTAAAAGAACAGCAATCTACACATAATTCAGTTATATAATTTGTTGTAAATACTTATAAATGTTATAAAATTGTATTTAGATTCAATTCCTACGTGACAGAATCTCACAAAATCATCTCAATCATGTAAAAAAAATGGTAGAGCTTACATAAATTATTATATTTACGTCATACATTACAAAGTGTTTTTATGAATAATATCTGTAATAAAATATTTCTACACAATTTTCATCGTGTCAATCGACACACATTTATTTCAAAGTTATATTACGAATGTCGGCAAATCACCAACTATGAATACGCAAGCATTGCAAACTAATTGAGACGATTGAGAGAAAACCCTTCTTGTGACGCTACACACGTAAAAATTAATAAAGCACTTTTCCTTTTTTTACCTCACAAATTTCTCGTTTCTTGAAGCCAGGCACTTTAATACGAGTGACCCAAATATAACCCAAAATAAAAGCACCACGAAGATTCGGACATCGAGCGGTAATTGTGCGGACAGAAGAGGAATGCACCCCATGGACCAGTCAAAGCATAGCCATTGAGGACAGAGCAACAGCCAAGCGTTTATTGCATAAATGTAATTGTAATTTAAAACCTGAAATAATAATAATAATAAACATTAATTCACTGCATAATATTAGGCCACATGAGTGACAGTTTATTTTTTCATTTACCCTTGTGGTGAAGCTGTCTGAAAAAGAAGCAGGATTGTCCACTTTCTGAAACTCTGGGGGTTCTGACCCCATCATTTTCCAGCGAAAAATCAGCAGGGTAGCTCCGGATAACATCAACATCGCCTGTCTGAACATGAAACTGGAATTCTGTTTAAAGAACCTGGGCGACTCTCTGGAATCTTTGACTAGCTCCGGCGACCCTTCTTTTCTTCCATTTTGTACTGACAGTTTTGTGGCACCAATAGCGTGGATCAGGCTTCCAGGGTACAGTTTAACATTCTCTACAAAGTCATAAACGCTGCAGATTCCCTGAACAATAAATGAGAAATTATACTTGGCATGTTAAGTAATTATGGGTAATATTTCAATGTTTACATGAATTCTCAAATTGTGAGAAATGGAAAACCACTTGTACAGATTTAATCTAGGTAAAAACAGTCGGCAAGTACTTACAAGTACAGTTATCCCTTGTTCTTTGCACAGCATTGAAATGGCACACAGAATCACGCTAGAAATAAGGGTCAACACCTTCCAGACGGAACCTTTCACATTGGTGGACTTGTAGAACGTAAGGAATGACATAAAGAAAAATGCTGCACATAACAGTTCTGCTCTTCCAACTACGCCAGCAACCTGTGTGGGGATATATATACATATATAAGTGCATATTTATAACAGTTTCGAGTTGAACATACAATTAATTAAACTTCACAGCACAGTAGGGAATTAGATTAGTTTGGTACCGTCGCCATGTCCCCCTCCGTCGCTCCTCCAACTTCCTGGCCTTGTCCCGCTCGACTCGAGCACAGACTTGTAATATTGTAACGGCACCCAAAAAAAATGCACGTCAAATAATATTTTTCTACTTAATTCATGTGTAGGTGGAATGAGTCTTTTCGGCCTAATACGCAGGGCGATTGTGTGTGGAATCAGCCTTTTCGGCCAAAGTAGTTGTTAGCCCACAGTAGTTTACTTGCAACAAATTAATAACAATCAAAGTATTTTTATAACTGTGTGCTGCTATGGGCTTTGTGATATTCCACACTCAGTTTTGGTACACCAACACATTCCTTTCACCATATTCTTGTTGTTTAATATATAACTTGAAAGGATTACACGTGAAACTTATGAGTGACAACGAAGAAACGTTTAAAAATTTAAATTTCGAGCACATTCTTACCGCTTCGGAGTGTACTGGATGTACCGCAAACAGCAAGGCACTTAATAAAGAGGCACGAGGGCAGCAATTTCCAAACAGGATGTTGAACACTGGCAAAGACAGGACACAAACGAAGGCGTGAAGTACTATGTTTGTTAGGTGAAAGCTCCAAGGTTTATATCCACCACTCAACCAATAGTTCCATCTGCAATGTTTAAAATTTGGGAGTAACGCATCATTTCTTAATAAGGGATATTATTTTGAGTGACACAAAAGATGTTAAATCATCAGTAACAAAAGTAGATAATTTTGAATTACATTGATTTCAGGCAAGTGTCAACAATTCTACAACATATTTTTTCTTTGAAAAATAACAAAACTGCTTTGAATAATGGTAAAATTAATTCTTAAATTGAAGACCACCTGCTGCTTACAACAAAAGTTATATGGAATTTTCATGGATCATCTGTATCATAAGAAAAAATTGCAATACATTAAATAAATTAAAGCAACTGTACCTGAACGAAAGGACCGTCAGAGGACGGTAGGATTTATGGCTCGAGTTAAGCGACAACCGAGTTCCCCAGAAATCATTGTACAAAAGGTTCCATACAGGTATATCAGGCTGGATATCTTTATTGTTAATTATAGCCTCAGAATCGTCAAAAACAAACTGTCCGTCAAGTGAATTTATGTAACACAATGCAGCTACTGATAAAACCAAGATGTAAGACACTATTCCTGGAACATCTGCAAAATATTACACCAGCAAATCAAAGGCTGAACTTAATTAACATTGGGGTCGCAGTTTGCACCCAAACGTGAAATATATACTTTTAAATTTCAGAAGCCAGGAACATATCACAAGTTCACTTAAATTTTCAGTATATTATTCTACTTAGCAATGATTTTATAAATACTATCATTTTCTAGGATTTGCTATAATCTAGAATTCAAATATTGATGGAGGATTGTTTTTTGTCAAGGAAATAAGAGACCAAGTTGTTGGTAAGTTAAATAATCTTTTTGAGAAAATAACAATAAAGAAAAAAGGTCACTTTTAAAAAATATATATGCTAGTAATTACATAATTATTCATGACAGCCAACAGATAAATACGAGGTTCAATTGCCACCTCACATGACAAATACTTACAACCATCAAGCAAAACTAGAAATACATACTTGGGATTTGATACACTGCATCCCATTTAAATTTATTTAACTTCTTGCGCAAATGTGCTGGCCTACAGTTCTGGCCGTGAATGTTTCTCCCACCAAATGAAGGCAGAAGTTTCTGTCCCATTTTTTGAATATGTCAAGTTGCATTATCTGTACGGTTTGGCTGTATATGCTTCTGAAAATGTAAGGTAACAAATCAATTAACTGTGTGTTACTACATCCAATATATTCAGTACTGCATGTTACTATTAAAATTTACCAAAATTGCATAAATCACCCATCTCATGTCAAACTGTTAATAATACTTGTAATGATTCAGATTATTTTCATTCTATGGAGATTCACGGACGCATTCTCTACCTTGTGGATGGGTAGAAAATTTTAAATCTTTCGTTTTAATGAGGAACTACATACTTCTTGCCGCAGACACAGGGTGTAGAATATTTTTTTAAAAAACCTGTCAAAAACCGCACATCGAAAACACACACCGCCGGCAGAAATATCGACTGCAGGCACTCTTCGATAGTCGAGGACCTCGGGAACCTCTCGACAACTGTAAAACTACGAGATTTGGATAACAACATGATTATTATACATTTAATTAATTTCCAAAATGATATCGATTTGTATCAATGTCTGGAAGAAAGCACAATAAATAAAGAACTGATCGCGAACTCTCCTGAAAGTGAAGAAGAAAGTTTCGATACAAAGAACCTTCTTGATAAACTACTTTTGAAGAATCTCTCGGATATTGTCTTATATCTCTGAGCACTGCGCATTCCTTTGAACGCTTTGCTCGTGACGTCACAAAGCGGCGGCATTTAATTTGTTTTACGCGTTGTGTGTAGAGAGAGATGCGATTAACTGAAGGGAAACTCCTTAAGTATTGTTCATATGCGAATAACTTTGCTGTAAGTATTTTAGCAACATTCACTGGCATTTGGAAACACACTATCGTGCAATATAAAGTATAAATAAGAGGTGTAGTTGATGAAGAAAATTCCACGGAAATTTAACAGCGCGGTTTTGATAGTGCAGGGAATCGGTGCTAAATTATTTCATTTATGCGATAATAGAATTAGTTGCAACAATTCTATTAGTTAATTTACTTACAGTGGACTTGCATTTATTTAAGATTATATCTATTGGTGTTTTCAGGATTGAAACGAAAGGTCTTGAACGTAATGTTTATAAAATTCATTTCATTCTTTTGATACATTTAAGTTTAAAGTTTTTATTCGGATTTTAAGGTTTGCAACTTCAGCTTCATTTTGGTGACAGTTTCACTTATAATTGAGCGCTAGATCTGCATTATTCAACAGAATGCTACACAGGAATAGCAAACATCAGATGTAAATCCTTATGCCATTTGTTATGGTCTCCAAGTCTTTTTCTGACTCGCTCTTCTGTTCACTTCCCCCTAATACTAAGACCCTCATGTCTCTTCTAAACGTGGCCTATTAATCTATCCCTTCTCTTGGTCATAATCCTCCATAATGTTCTCTCTTCCCCTATTCTGTTAATAACTTCCTGGTTACTTACCCTATCCACCCATCCCATTCTCCTATAACACGACATTTCAAAGGTTTCTATTCTTTTCCTTTCTGCTGCTCCTATCGTCCACGTTTCGCACACATATAACGCCACGCTCATATATATAATATATAATATTCACGCTCATATTAGCCGTAAGTAAATTTCTCTTCCTTCCCTGTGCTATCCTGCTTTAGTTATTACGGTTCCCCAGTAGCGTAATTCCTTAATTTCCTTCAAAAAAATCCCTTCCCAATCTAACAGCCTTTGTTATTCCACTGTTTCACATACTTGGTTTTCCCTCTATTAATCCTCCTGTTGTACTCTTCCTCCAGGACCACGTTCCTGACATTTATTATGGTTGTCTTCTGACTCCCATAATGCCACAATATCATCAGCAAACCTAAGGGTTTTTATTTCTTCTCTTTGCAGTTTGATTCCCTTTCCATATTCATTTATAACTATCTTCATCGCCTGTTTTATATATGTATAGGTTAGAGATTATGGACATCCTTGTCTTACTCTTTTCTTGTTATCTGTTTTCTTTCTTTGCCTTTCAATTCTAATTACTGCTGCTTGTCTTCTGTAGAGGTTACGGATAACTCTTCTTTTTTTTTTGCATATTTTAATCCTGTCATCTTCAAAATCCTCAATAGTTTGTTTCCAGTCAACATTATCAAAGGATTTTTTTTCTTTCTTTCTAAATCTACAAAAGCCATGAACGTAGGCCTGTTTTTTTCTGTCTTATAAAATTATGTTTCAAATCAATTTTTTTTTAAAAAAACAGAAAGTTATTGAAACGGTCAGTAGTATGAACAACGGAAACTATAATGCAGAAATATTTGTCGGGTACAGACAGGTGCGATTAAAACGCGACGTTTCGACAACCACGAGCTCTGTGTGCCTTAGTTCACTGAAAACTAGAATGTTTTAAGATAAGTCAATATTTTAGTTTTGGAAGAGAAAGTTTCTAGTCGTGTGTTTGTCTCTAAAATGAATCTTCACAATTAGTCGCACGTTTAATAATATGTTGTGTTGTGTGTTTCAGCGGCAAAGGCTTTACGCTGGAAGTTACAACAGCCAGAGACTTTCTCCCGCAGCGACGAGCGTCTTTGTAAGAGACTCTGACCGCGATGCAGGGGGGAGTCATTATCTTTGGGTAGAAATCCGTTCAAGTTCAGGCCGGTGCGATCTAAATTGAAGGAAGTGAGTGTTGCGAGCGAGGGGGCAGTTTGGTGGTTAAATTCCGCGCGTGACGTCAGGATGGTGCAGGAGCCGTCGAGGCCCGCGTCGCGATGCTGTCGTCGGTGCTGTGCTGGCTGTTAGCGACTCGTCGCCCGCGATGCTCGGGCGCGGGTGACGCCGACGCCGCGTCGTCGCGACGCTCCTCGTGGCTCAAGTCGTGTTCTCGCTGCGAGCGCGTCTGCAAGAGGAGGCCGTCGCCCCAGCCGCTCCTCTTCCTGCCCAAGCCCGCCGAGGTCCTGCTGCCCCACAGGACCTCCTGCTTCCCCGGCAAGTACGTCGTCGTCATCATATCCGTCTACAAGCACCTCGACGAGGTCCACTACTTCCGCAGGCGATGTGACCACTGGCGGAAGAACAACAACTCCATTCTGAGGGTAAGTACGCCGCGGCGACGACGTGAGTACACTCAGACTTGTTTATGATTCCCTTTCCTGTAACTGACTCCTGATTGGTCCTCAATGTCTATACAATAAAGGGGGATCACATCATTTTAAAATTTTAAATATTTAGTGCGATGAACTCTTCAACTTGTATCTTTTGGCTAACGTCAGATGTGAATCCTTATGATGATCGAAATCCCCGTCAGTGGATTAGAATCTGTTTAAGGAATTTGGAAAAACGGAAAGAAGTAATATAAGATAATGAGGGGATGAAAGAACTATTTCAAAGTTGGTATTAATACGCACAACAGCTTAATGGGTGAATGAAACCACTTGCAGTCCTCCAGAAATCATTTCATTCATCAACAGTAGCTTTTAGATGCACATTAATAGGGCTATTAAGCTGAAAGCTCATGTTGACAAATAAAATGATTTCTTGAGAACTGCAAGAGGTTTCGTTCATCATTTAGTAACAGAAAATATATCAATTACTTGTATGTTTTAATATTTACAACGTTTTTTTTGTTGATTTGTCAAGTTAAACCTCAAATACATATCTGTTAAATATTGAAAACCAGAAAAGAGTAAAAATTTTGTTTCAAAGATAGAAAATTAATTGCTGATGTTTCTGTTTTTTTAATTTTAATTTTTTTAATTTTTGGAACTGGTGGAGTTGTTTTCCCCCTCATGTATACGCCCCTAACTCCTGATTGGTGCACAACTAGTGAGTGACGTCAATGTGTATAAAATGAAGGGAAAATCCCTTACGTATACGTTTGGGCCCTATACCCCTTTTTTTTAATTAAAATTTTTAGTGCGATGAACTGTTCAAGTTGTATCTTTTGGCTAACATCAGATGTGAATCCATCCTTATGATGATCAAAATTTCCCCCCCGTCAGTGGATTAGAATCTGTTTAGGGAATTTGGAAAAACGGAAAGAATTAATATAAGATAATGGGGGATGAAAGAACTATTTGAAAGTGGGTATTAATAATACCCACAACAACGTATTGGTGAAACTAAATAGGACATTAAACCTCTTCCAGAAATCATTTCATATATCAAAAGCAGCTTTTAGATGCAGATTAATATGGCTATTAATCTTAAAGCTCCTGTTGACTAATACAATGATTTTGTTTTGATGACTGGAAGTGGTTTGATTCATTGTTTATTTAAAAATATATATATATATCAGTGACAGTTCCTTGTATGTTTTAATATTTACAATGTTTTTTTTATATTGATTTACCAAGACAATCCTCTTGCATAAAGTATTTATTTTACATCATTTCTCTGATTGGTCGTCAAGAGTGTCTTTCGGCCATATTTACCTGTATATATAGACAACACCACCAGATTTTGCATTATATTATTGTTATTGATGGATTTGTTTACGTGCCTTATATGCTGACCTTTTTGTACATCAGTCATTGCGTTGTTTAATATATATTTACAACATTTTACAAAATAAAACTCAAACAAAAATAATCTGTGAAAAAATCTTTTTTTAAATGTTTTACTTTGAGTGTTTTTTTTAATTTTACACTAAAACGTTTATCACAAATTTAAGTATTTTGTGAGTTTTGAAAATCCGACCCCAGTTTCTCTTTAATATGTTTCGTTTATGTTTCTTTAATATATTTACAACATTTTTAAAAATAAATCTAACAGAAACAAAGGTGTGTTAAAATCTTTTTAAACGTTTTATTTTGAGTGTTTTTATTAATTTCACATAAAATGTTTTATCATAAGATTAAGTGTTTTGAAAATCCAACCACATTTTTTCTTTAACATGTTTCTTTTGTATTTATTTAATATATTTACAACATTTTAAGAAAAATTTTAAAAAATGCTTTGAAAAAATCTTTTTAAACGTTTAATTTTGAATGTTTTTTTTTAAATTTCACATAAAATCTTTTATCATAAGATTAAGTACTTTGTGAGTTTTGAAAATCCGACCACAGTTTTTATTTAAAATATTACGTTTATGCTTATTTAATATATTTACAAGATTTCAAAAAATTAAACCATAAGAAACAGGGTGTGTCAAAATCTTTTTAAACGTTTTATTTTGAGTGTATTTTTTATTTCACACTAAATCTTTTATCATAAGATGAAGTGTTTTGTGAGTTTTGAAAATCTTTAATAAGTTTCGTTTGTATTTATTTAATATTTTTACAACATTTTAAAGAAATAAATTTAAAAAAAGGTTTGGAAAAATATTTTTAAACGTTTTATTGTGAATGTTTTTTTTAATTTCACACTAAAACTTTTATCATAAGATTAAGTGTTTTTCTTTAATAATCTTTTTCGTATATATTTATTTAATATATTTACACATTTTATAAAATAAATCTAAAAGAAACAAGCCGTGTTAAAATCTTTTTAAACGTTTTATTTTGAGTGTTTTTTTTAATTAAAAATAAAATCTTTTATCACAAGATTAAGTGTATTGTGAGTTTTGAAAATCCGACCGTTGTTTTTCTTCTTTAAATGTCTGTGATTTTTTGTCAATAAATTTATATAAGCATGCATATAATATTCGGGTCATGTTGAAATATCTGTTGTTTTTTTTAAAAGGGGGGGAGGACGTTTATATTTTTATTTCTTGATGAATATTAATTTTATTTGCGTCATATTTGACGGCTGTGAATTTAGATTTCGCATCAGTTACCTGTTGAGTTTTATTGTACTAAGACTGGTCTGATCCATGCTAACCTGTCCTGCGCAAGCCTTTTCATATCTACGTAGCTACCACATCCTTAGAGTATTCCATCCTTGGTCTCGCTCTTCTGTTCACTTCCCCCTAACGGGTAAGACCCTCATTTCTCAAAACGTGGCATGCTATTAATCTATCCCTTCTCTTGGTCAGCGTCCTCCAAATTGTTCGCTCTTCCCCCCCTATTCTCCTTAGAACTTCCTCCTTAGTGATTCTATCCGCCCATCTCATTCTCCTACAGCTTCTATCTCTTCTTTTCCTTTCTGCTACTCCTATGGTCCGCTTTTATACCCATATAACGCCACACACACTCAATACCGTCATTTTTAATAACAGAGAATCTAGGCTTTCCCGGTGGTTGGACTGGATGAAAAGTTGTCATGATTTCACCCGGGTTACATCAATTGTAAACTACAACGTTTCGACAGCTGACTGCGCCGTCCTCTTCAAGAAACCTGAAGACGATGGCGGAGTTATCTGACGAAACGTTGTTTTTTTAAAATTGATTTATTCATATTTTAATAATTTCCTAATTTTCATGGTTTCATTTAGCCGTAAGTAAATTCGTGTTCCTTGCCTGCGCTATCCTTCATAATATCCCTTACCAATCTAACAGCCCTTGTTATTTCACAGTTTCCCATACTACACTCCATCACAATGGGTTTCCCCTCTATTAATCCTCATATTGACCACGTTCACGCCATTCATGATGGCTTCCATGTCTTCTTCCGACTCGCCCTCTAATACTACAGTATGATGGGCAAATCGTAGAGGTTTTATTTCTTCTCCTTGCAGTATGGTTTATTTTTCCACATTAGGTTTTAACTTTCTTCATTGCCTGTTGGGTTTCGACTCTATTAACCCTCATGTTGCACCCACGTTCGTGCCGTTTATCATGGTTGCCAAGTCTCCCTTCTGACTCCCCTGATACCACGATTTCATCGGCAAATCTTAAGAGGTTTTTATTTATTTCACAAGCGATGCAATCCGGGTAGAATTATTACTTTTTTTTAAAAAGCCAAATGTTGAACCTTTGCTTGCAGTCGCGTCCCCGCCATTGCTTTACACGAGTGTTTGATTCACCCCTGCATGGTATGCGACCTTGACAAGTGTGGAGCCACTGTGGTTGCGGCACAGCCAGGGGGAAGGCCCGACTCTCACACTTTATATAAACATAAAGAGCGGCCACGGAAATTTACCAATATCTAATTCGATAGCGACGTTTCGTCTCCATTTTGAGACTTCCTCAGGCGTACTGCGAACATAACATCACAATAAATTAAATGCGTTTTATGTTGCAATTTTTATATATTTTTTTATTTTATTTATTTATTTTTTAGTTTATTTTATTATTTTTTATTTTATTCATTTATTTATATATTAAAAAAATAAAACTGCGTGGCAATAATTATTATTATAAAAACGGCTCTTATGTAAAATATTTTTCTTGGATCTAACTAGTTTACATTTTCTTGAAAATCGGTATTTTCAATTAATTTTTAAGAATGGTTTTAATGTTGACAAATTATATCCTCAGTGTTTATAGGCTGTTTCAAATAGCTAAGCAGTTATAAAATAGATAAAGTCTATTTAAGACTCAGCCACTTTTACTCCTTCTATTGAAAAGGAGGATTTATAGAAGGAGAAGATGAGTGAGCTGAGTCTTTCCCCAGTGCAGTTGATGCAGGAATAGTTGTCGGGTTTCCACCACTCGGGGGTGGCAGGTGCGGTGGATGGGAAACGCCTCAAGAACTGTTTCTGCATGCAAGGTGAACAATTAAGTTACATGTCGGCATCAACCACAGGATCAGTGAGTGTTAAGACCTAAATATGGACGCATCTTAACATGAAACAGAATATAAATAATAGTTACACTAAGATTAAACAAGTAATTATCTTAAACCAAATTACAATACTCTGATAATACAAATACAGTCATAAATAATTAGAGTGTAAAAGTAGTAAAAAAAGTTTGAACCTACAACTTCTCGATCCAACGCGTCATGGAGGAGATCCGGAAACATATGGGTGTGTGGGTCGTAACCGGAAAACCGTTTCACTAACAAAATGTATAAAGGTGGAAAGGATGAGGGGGAGGAGACAAAGAAATTAAGAATTCTCTCCTTGAGTCTCTCAACCACCACGAAAATAATATAATAATAAAACTAGTGTAACAGATGATGATGGATGATCTTACACATGCTATAACAAATTTAAATATACGCATATACTTTATTATTATTGTATTCATACATATTTATATCTATGTAAAAAAATGTACCAACAAAAGAAAAATACTGTTAAACAGACCTGTTATTGAATCTAGAAAACGGGTCAAGTAAATTATTATCAATAATAAAAGAAAAAGTCTGCATGAACCGCCCTGTGTTGTATTATTTATATGAACGTAGCACATAAGATTGTCATAATAGTTATTAACAGAAGGTAACAACGTCCACCCTGAATCACTTGTATACAGGACATGAGGTATTATTATTATTTTTAAAGAGGTCGCCAAGGTAAAATGATAAAGTGAGACTCTGGGATTACCGAGGGAAGGTTTGTAGGTAGATCGATACGTGGACCAAAGGACACTTAATATCAGAGGTCATCGGAAAACTCGAGCTCGGAACAACCCAAGAAGTCTCTGACGATGTGAAGGATAGATAACCTTGGAATCGTTCTTGAATGGGGTCGAGAGTTACGAGGGAGGAATGCTGCGAGCCCATCACCTTCTTTCCGCCCACCTTGACACGAATTTGCCCCCCCGGGTCACGTTTCGTAAACAGTGTGTATTTCTCTGCAGTCCCTTTTCTTACGTTATTTGCCGCGTTTTCAATCCTTAACTTGTACACCTGCCGTACATCATTCATTTTCCCTATTATCCGTTGCATTACTGTATTTCCTGACTTGGGGTTTTATCAGTGCTTTTGTACGCAAAAACAGTCCGCAAGTATGTCTTGTGTCGGTGTTCAGAGGACTAGTTTATGTTTATCGTGTTTCGAGAAGACGTCGTGAAGGCGCATTACAGTATTTTCTCCTTTGCGGGGCGTTCCGAAAAGTATTTTTGGACTCCTTAAAACTAATAATACGACTGCATTTTTTTTTCAAATTTTGACACTTATTTCAATTTCAACTATTCAATAACAATAATAATTTAAAGCGCCATTAATAATTTTCAATTTTGTAATTATGTTGAGCTTTCGGGAAAAATTTAGGCCGAATGGTCTCTAAAAACCGTAATATATGTTTTATAAGAAATTTATTTTCAGTTTACAAAATTGTATGTTTATATATATATATATACAATTTATAAACATGAAAACGATTTTTAAATTAATTAAAATTAAGTCGTATTAAATTAAAACGGAACACCCTCTGCGTGTAGTGATAATGGAAAGGGATCCTTTGCTTTTAAAATGAGTATAAAGTTTAATGGAAAAATCAAATTTCATATTTTATTATTTACGGTTATAATTATTTAAATTTTTAAAAAATTCGGTATATAAGATGAAAGGACCAAATTACTTGAAAAATGACGCCAGTTATATTGTTAGAATTATACATTATAATTAAATTGATTTGATGTTTCTACTGGTAGATGGCTCTGGCGTCTGCCCAAAGATCCTCTATACAGAAACTCTTGTTAAAATAAAATAAAATAAAATAATCAAAACAAATGAAGTTTAATTTTTTTTTGTCGAAACTGTAATTGACTTAGTTCCAAAAATATATATTTTTTCATCACTGTACATTGAAACTACGGTCAGTCATTTGATTCACGAAAATTTTCAAGGAAGATATTAACGCCTTCTACTTTGATTTAAACACTGTGCATTTGTCAAGAAATATATATATATTTTTTCAGCAAAATGAATAAGCAATTTTTTTTTGTAATAGGATTTTGAATTATTATTGAGACCGATTGACAACCCAGGCTGGGGATTTCACACTCAAATATAGATAGAAATTTATTACTTTGCACTGAAGAATCAATTACCTGTTTGCTTTCATAAAGGGAATAACTTTTGCAAGTCCTTGAAGTTTCTGTCAATGTGTTCTCTCTCTCTCTCTCTCCCTCTCTCCCCCCATTTATTGATTCTTTATTGTCAATCCATGTCTTTCTTCCTTAATTTGTTTCTCCACCCTTTATTCATTAGTTTTTTCTATCTTTCGTTCTTAATGCCTTTATTTTTTGCTTGTCCTCTTCTTTAATTTATTTTTTTACTAACTACTTTGTTTTTTCTTCATTAATTTCTTTAATTCTCAATATATATTTTGGTTCTTAGTTTCGTTCTTTCTGTTTTAATGTCTTTTGGCTTGTCATTAATTTCTTTATTTCTTAAGTTCTTTCTTTCTTAATTACTTTTTTGCTTCTTTCTTAATTTCTTATTATCTTAATTTCTTTCTTTTTCCTGAAATTAAGAAAGAAAGAAATAAATAATTATTTTCTTTCTTTCTTATTTCTTTCTGTATGTCTTTAATTTTTTTTAAATTGTTTATTTCGCTCTGAATTTATTTATTTCTTGTTTGTTTTAATTCGTGCTTAATTTTAATTTTTCTAATTTCTTTCCTTTTCCTGGTTGCCTGTTATTTACGTGCATTACACGACACTGTACTGTACTGTACACCGGTGGAAATTGACTGCAGAGTAAATTTTATTGGTGTTTGTGTCGTAATGGCGGGTGTGCGGCGTTGACACGTGCGTGCTTTCACAGTCGTCGTCTGTTTATTGTCGGACGCGGACCTATTTCTGTTTGGGAGGCTAAACAGTGGCGGCTGTTGAAAGACTTGTAATAACCTCGTATTAGGCCTCACTCTCCCCTCGTGCAGTATGTATGTGTACTAAACATAATACGCGTCTGTGTTTACATCATTACGTCATTATTAAACGGGAGCCTCTTTGCCAGTTTTTATTTTATTAAATATTGAAGTAAACTACATTTCGTCTCTCACTAGAGACTTCTTCAGGTATAAAAGTTTAGGTGTTCGTAGAGCCTCACACCGTGAGGTCGAAAAAAAAAATTGGGGTTATTCATAATCAACATTTTATTATTGTAGCCGTCATTTTTGAAACGGTGACTAATTAAAGAACTTCCCCATTTTAATGTTTCACTTATTGCACAGAAAAGATTGTATACTTATTGTGTGCTACTGCGGTGTGTAATAACAAGGAGCAAAGGGAATCCCAAACTTTCCACTTAAAATAAACCCACGTTCACCATTTTGAGAAACAAAGACGATATCACATGAGGTTTACAACAACTAATAAGTGGGGAGTCTGAATTTACCCCGCTGCAGCTTCAGTCGACACTCGATCACTACTATCGATTCGATAAACTGTCGATAATTCCGGGAGGAAGAGTTCAACACGAGGAGGATTAATGTAGGCGAAAGCAAAGGTGATGGAATAATAAAGGCTGTTAGATTGGGGAAAGAATATATGGAAGGAAGTTAAGGGAATTCTGCCAGTAGAGTAGGAATAGCACAGGGCAAGGAGAAGGAATTTACTCGCGGGGAAATCGTTGTTAAAAATTTTGGTTTGGAGCGTGGCGTTACATGGGTGCGAAACGTGGACGATAGGAGTTGCTGAAAGGAAAAGAATGGAAGCCTTCGAAATGATGTGGTGCTACAGGAGGATGAGGTGGGGTGGATAGGGTAACTAACCAGGAACTTGTAAGTAGTATAGGGGAAGCGAGAACAAATTGGAGGACTTAGATTAATAGGCCACGATAAATGGACACGAGGGTCTTAGAATTAGAAGTGGGAGGATACCAAGGATGGAATACGCTATTAGGGAGGATCTTGTAGCTACGTAGAAAATTTTAAAAAAGGCTTGCGCAGGATAGGTTATCACGTAAGAGACGAGTCTTTGAACTGAATACGACAACAACAGAAATTGGGCGGGTGACGAAACGTTTTCTAGTAAAAATCAAATTCACGTTACATATTACTAATTGCCCTGTAGGGAGGCCGAAAACCAATATAGCTTTAATAAAATAAATTAAAATAAAACAGCTTTTTAAAATTACAAACAAGTTTAATTGCAAAGGAAAATTTGCGATATGTCAACTAAAACATTTTAAAGCAGTAGTTAAATAATTTTTCTGACAATTATAAATGATTTAATCAACCTATTTGTCAATATTTTTTTGTAATTTAAATATTACGATGTCTCTCATTTGAGACGAAACGTCGCATTATTTATTATTTGAATTATAAAAATACTGACAAAAGCGACCTAATGAATGATTTATGAAAGCAGGAGTTTTCGTGGTAATATTCATATGTTACGACGCTCCTGGTTTAATGTTATTAGTGGTCGGTCGTGTGTTGTAGTAATGTAATGGGAGACGGTCCTAGATCCTGCGCCGTGCAGACGACGTCCGCGCATGCGCAGCCTTGCCTCGCCTTGCCTTGCCTCGCGTTCCTTGTCTCACTGTCACTGGGGCGGCACGCAGGATAGCACGCACGTGTGACGTCAGTGTGTGTGTGCGTGTGTGAGCGTGTGCGCGCGGTGGGTGATCTCACTTCACTTTTTGGAGTTCTGTTCAAACGTGTGCGGCTCTAAACAACCTTCTCGGTAGGTGCAAATAAATGCTCGACACATGTGATGTCCGTGTCTGTATTATGTCTCTATGTCAGTCTGTGTGGATGTGGATGTGGTTATTTGCATTGCATTGCTGCTGCTGATGCTGCGGAGATGTCGTCTCAGCTAAGTATACGCTTCACCTTCCTCAGGAGACACTCACCACCCTCAACCTTGACCATCACCCCAACCCCCTGCTAATCGATCTCCGTCATCCGAGAGAGCGATTAGCGAATTTTCGGGGGCAGACCTCAACGTCCGGACACCCGTATCGGCGGGGCAGTTTTTTTTATTTGAACAGTATAATAATTTATTGATCCAACCCTGAACAAATTGAAGACTGGAACAGACCCTCCACTGTCCGCGGTAATGGCTGGGGAAAATTGGCGCGGATAAATCCAAGACCACACGCATCAAGATTAAAGAAAGTAACGAGGCTAATTCTGATCGTCACAAAACCTCGACTAGTGCTGTACAACATAGGCTACTCTACTCGGCGCGTATTTATAGATGATACTAATGCCGTAGCCAGAAAAGAAACTGCTAACACCTGGACATTAATATATAATATAATTGTTTTTTTTTCTTCACGCAAGTGCCTAGTGTAGACCGTAGTCACGAGTCAGTCTGCCGCGGTCATTACCATTACCACTTATACAATTTTATATTTTAGTATACACTTTCGATTTTACACTTCTCTACCCAACTTTATATAAAAAAAAATTAATTTCACAGATCAATAAGTTGAAATAAGGCCCAAAAGCAACAGACAAAAAAATTGATGAAATATAACAAACTATAATTTAAGAAACAACTACTTGTTCAGGTCCCGACCTGGACCCTCTTCAGATTGAACCAGTTCAAGTGAAGAGGGATCAGATC
This sequence comes from Eucriotettix oculatus, assembly GCA_034510155.1. Lineage (NCBI taxonomy): Eukaryota > Metazoa > Arthropoda > Insecta > Orthoptera > Tetrigidae > Eucriotettix > Eucriotettix oculatus. Next base: position 5,853,811 of record CM067379.1, read on the forward strand.
ACGACCGAGAAATTATAGTTTGTTACATTTAATTAATTTCTAGTCTAGGCCTTATTATTATTTTATTAATATAAAAATACTTTTGTCAGTTTGTCCAATAATAATTCAGTATAAATATATATATATATATCATTAAAATAAATACGAAATGAAAATGTGGTATATAATTTACATGTTGACATGGAGGTAGGTTAATCCATTTAATGAACCTACTTTAGTAGATGGGTTAGGTGTTTTTTTTCTTGGCAGGCAGTGAACTGATTATCGGAGGATATATGAGGATGTGGCGTGGTGGTAAGGTGAATGTTGACGGGGATAAGGATTGAGGTCGGTTGGGAGTTTTCTTTTGAGATGAGACGGAAGAGTGGAGTGAGGGTTGAGGAGGATTGTTGTGGAGTTGTTGGATCGTGGGGGTTTGAGTCTTTGATCAGAGAGGTTATGGCCTTATTTAAACTTATATTCAACTTCTATACATTCATAAAGCTATCATTTTACACATCAATATTGTACCAAAACGCGTGACGTCACCGCCGTCGGAACCAGAGATAAAATTTAACTGAAGCTGTGCAGGGATTTAGACGACGATCACGAGGAAAATAAACAACCGCCACAACATTTTTTGAAATGTAATTGATTTTAATTACATAAAGAGTAAGGATAGAACAGGCAAGGAAGAGGAATTTACTTACGGCTAATATTAGGAAATCATTATTTGAAATGTTGGAAAGGAGTGTGCGAAACGTGGACGGTAGGAGTTGCAGAAAGGAAAATAATAGAAAGTTTTGGAAAATTGGTGCTATAGGACAATGAGATGCGTGGATAGGGTAACTAAACAGGAATTATAATAGGGGAAGAGAGAACAATATGGAGGATTTAGATTAATAGGCCAGGTTTTGAGACACGAGGATTAGAGGGAAGTGAACAGAAGTGGGAGGATACCAAGGATTGGAATACGCTAAGTAGATTAGGGTGGATGTGGGGTGTGGTAGCTATGCAGATATGAAAAGGCTTGCATGAAACCAGTCTTGGGACTGAATACCACAACAACAACACCGGTATACAATTTTAATGTACCTTCCAGTGCTTGTGTCTCCTCTTCGTCAAATATTAGGGCAGTCAGGTGTGATGTGAATATATAGGCGGGCTCTTTTCTCTTCTTCATCATCTTCATCTTCTTTGTCTCTGCAGCCCACTGAGGGCCTGGGCCTACCGGGTCACCTGCGGACTGTCATCTCGCGTGACACGTCCCGAATTTGGAGCGACACGAGGTCGGCGTGTTGATTCTCCAGCAGTCTTAATCCCGGTCTCCGTGACCGTGACGACACTAGCTATCCAGGATTCGAACCCGGGGTTGTGAGGCAGCGACGTTAGTGTAATAATAAGCCGTCCTACTCCTCAAATAAATTGTCGTCCTAATATCTCTATATTACACTTCCTTACCATCCAATAATGTATTTTATCCATAGCGGCCGGCTGATGGCCTCAGAGCCGGAAGCTTCTTCAAATTTGATAACGAGAGCTACGTACGACCTTGTCCCATAGACAAACCCTAATAAAACAGACTAAACAAGTTAAAGAAATTTAGACAGACCGAGCTAAGCGTCAACAACTGTCAAGTTTTCAAACAAGTATAAAATCTTTGTCACGCTTAACATTAACAGTGTATGGAAAAGTTTTTAATTTGTGGACATTTCTGAGATGAATCTTTTAAAAATCCGAGGTGTCTAGTGAAAGTCTAAAATTGACCTTCACAGTCTTATATTCAAAGTTAGTTTCGTTTGGCCGATGTAAGCCACGTTAAAATCAGAACAGACAACAACATTGCTAGTGGAAAATGTAATGTCTTCGGTAATAGCGGAAATATCTTGGTAATAAATTGTGCACACGGTTCTTTTACGCGAAGTTGAATGCATGTGCTGTGGATATGATGATGGCGTCTGTCAACGGCGCGCACAACGCAATATCAACACTTCGTTAATTTGATTGTGCCATTTCCCATTTGTCCAGAATCGTTATTATTATAAAGGCTCATATGTTGAATGTTTTGGCCTGCACAACAATTTCCTTCCATTCGGTTCGCTCTTCTATTTTCTTTTTCCATTTGGGTATTTTCATCTTTTCCTTTATGTCGTCTTCCAATCTGTATTTTTTTTGGGGGGGGGAAGTCCTCCACTTGTTCATCCAGTTGGTGTCGACTTGCGTGTATTTTCGCTTTACAAAAATTCTTTCCTCTGGCATCCTGTACACATGACCTTGACCTAACCACCTCAGACGTTTGGGCTTCGATGTAATTTATTTAAGTTATGAGATTATTCAATTCGCACACTTCCCCTTATCTTCCATGTCCCATCCGTGTCTTTTGTTGGTCCACAGGTTTCCCTGATTCTTCGAGGATACGTGACAGTTGGTCTTATTCTAGTGTTTAATATTCTCACGTTTGATAGACGTGATATTAGCTTACTATTGAAGAATTTTTTATTGGTTAAATATATATTATCGTTTTCCATCTAGCTTGTAATGTCAACGTTTCCGGTATTACAGATTGTATAGTCTACATTTTCCACGCGGGAAAGATTAATCGTTAAAGTTTCCCCATTCAGCGCATAATACGCTCCGTTCATTAAACGAAGATTTACTACTCTTTATAAACAAATTTGGAGTCGTCAAAGTTTTTATTTCCTGACGGGAAGACTGCTGCTGCTTAAGCTGTGCGACGAAGAGAGGAATATATATATATCAACTTGACGCTTCACACACGAGTAGTGAGTGTGCAGAGGAAAGTCACTTCGCTTCACACGTTTCCTTACATTTAATCTATATTTAATTTCCTGTAAATAAGTGAGTAGCGTCTTCCGTAATTCTAACCCGGCAAGGTTGGGGAAAAGCTTTGCAGAGTAGGGCAGGATGAAGGAGACTTGGAAACCATAATAAATGGCATGAGCGTGGTCCTGGAGGAAGAGTTGAGTATGAGGATTAACAGAGGGGGGGAGGGGAAGCAAAGGTGACGGGGTGTAGTATGGGAAACACAGGCTGGTAGATTGGGGAAGGGACAATTTGAAGGGAAATTGAGTAGGACAGCACAGGCAAGGAACAGGAATTTAATTACGGTTAATATTAGTATGAATATTAGTATGAATGGAGCGTGGCGTTATTATTATTATTTTTTTCCCCCAACTAGATCAGGACAGAAACATACATGTACTTGTATTAAATTATTGCCTATTTTGTTTCATTATCATTTTTTGTCTCTCTTTTTGGCCTCATTTAAACATTTATTTTAACTATTATAACAAACACAGCTGGTTTTATTGAGACGTAGCATGGATTCGCCCTTATTGGGAACTATCGCCATAATAATAATAATAGTCGTGACGTATCAGTTGAAAAATACACTTCCCCCCATTGTGAGTTCGTTGATCGCAGCTGTCCAAAATGGGAGGAATACGAGGAAAAGTAGACGAGCATTTCAGTTATTTAATATATATATGTAAAGAAAATGTATTTCTTCAATTTCTAAATTCAAACTTTGCCGCTCTCCGCGCCATAACCAATCACACGCGTCGACAGAGGAGAGAATCCAATATGGAGTTTCTGCAGATGAACAGGAATTGATTAGTCTATAAAATAAACTTTCAATGTCGTTTCTTTGTTGACAGGTAAATTGTCTAGTTTTAATGTTAAGTTTGAAATTGACAACTTGTTAAAAAAAATTATTTACAGAGGAACAGGTACTTTATTTAATTCATTCCTGGAAAGAAAAGTTTTATAGGGCAAAAACCACCTCTTATATATATATATGTAGGGTCATTATCAGTATCGAAACATGTAGTTGTATTAAATTATTTTCGGCTTTTTGTTTCATTGATCTTTAGTCTGTTTTTCGTTTCATTAAATTTTTTTTTATTGATTTGAAAATTTCATGTATGTCCATGACGTACTGATCACACACTGAGCTTCCCCCCTCCCCCCTGCCCAGGAACGCTGACAGTTAATTTTTGGCCCGTCCCCTTGATTCTTGTCGTCGTCGTCGTAATGATATTACTTTAACGTAAATTATTAGAAATTTACGTTCCGCCGCGCGTGTCCTGTTAACGTATTTCCGAATTGTCCTCATACAATGTAGACTTTCCACAGTTCATTTTCAGCGGGAGTTTGGGTCTGTTTCCGCGATTCCAGATGGAAGGATTGTGGTGGCCCTGAGGCACGCAGCTGCTTCAAGGGACGGGGAATGAAATTTAGACCAATATCTGACAAGAAAAAAAAGTAAATTGATTAAAAAAAATTTATTTTTCGAATTCAGTAAACTGAAAAAAGAACCTGCCAAAAAAGAAAACAAGGAAGGTGTAACATATGCCGCAGGACAACTTTAATTAATATGTTTGATTCTGATTTAATAAATTATTACTGTTTTTCAGAAAAAAAAATGTGTTTTTCTCACTGGTACCGAAAACCTTCTATGCGTCTTCATTCTTTCTGTGTATAATCTACAAGTATAATTTTTCAAATTGTTCAAGACGTTTAGGTGGGAAAATGGTTCAAGTTGCTGAAAAGTGCCAATTTTCAAGTAATCTTATGAAGCTCTTAGCAAAAAAAAAATAGTTTCTGCCCACAGTTTTATTCAATTTCCAAAAATAATGCTGGCAATTGGTAACAATGGTCAGCCCTACATGTTAGATTTATTCAAGGAGCATATATTCATAACTGCCAAATTTTTTAAATATCAAGTTTATTGAAATCAAAATTTTGCTGATTGCCACAGACGTGTGACGTTTTTAGCACACTTCAGTCCCCGTGGTGTTGTCGACCGTGACGGGCCGAGTCCTGAGAACACTGAATGCTTTACGCTGTTTACCCTCAGGTTAATTGGCGAGGACGGGCGCGAAACTCGGTTACGTCGCTCCTCTCTCATCTGCGGGATCGATCTCCTCCGTTGCCTAGGAACCAGAGCGCTGCGTCGACCTCCCAACTCCATGGACTCTGGCTGGCTCCTCCGGAACTAGCAAACGACCACCAAAGTGTTTATATGTAGCTCAATCGACGTTTCGTCACCGCGTTTGTGGCTTCCTCGGCCAGCTTCAGCAGAGATGCGGCGGTCTCATATTTGGATATTGACATTCCCACCCACCTTAGCTTACTCGTCATTGGTGCATATCTGGTGACGACGTCACAGTCTGTTGACGTGCGTAGGGTGAAGGGAAACTACTGAGACGTATTACGTTGTTGCGGAGAAGGTTCATTCCATTATGTATGGTAGGCCCTAAGTGGCGCCCAACCTAACAGAGGATCCTACTCCATCTTGTGCTGATATTTGGGGGGGGGGGTTAAGATTCTACATGAGGGTGATCCTGAAACAGGCAACTCCCCTTTAATAGCATAGGAAGGGAATTGAAAAGGAGGGGGGCGTGCGGAAGGTAGAGCAAGGGTTAAATAGGTTTAAGGATCAGAATTGCCCCTCTACTAATTACTGTTGTCTACTCTTACTGACAGAGGGAGACATATTCAACTGGACTTCGTGAATAATCTGTGACGTCGAACACCCCTCCCCTCCCCCTCCCCACTTGCCACGAAATTAATTTAATTTATTTTTTGCCACTAGTTGCGATGATGTATATATGTAAATACTGAAGTTTGTCGCTGTGACGTCACCTCGTGACGTATACACGATGCGCGCGCACGCACGCACTCGACCTTAACTATTCAATATTACGCGTTGCGTACGAAACATTCATTCAGCCACGTCCGTGTTTAATGAAATAACCTCCGACCTCGAAGCTAAAACTGTGTTGTAATAACAGCGACCTGTCTCCTATTTACTACAGTAAAAAATATATATTGAGTGTAATAATGTTAATTATTTAAAATTCGGTCTTGACAAACGTTTTCAGACTTTGCTGCATTGGAAAATTCACAAACTTGGAAGCGCACACGCAGACACTAACTAATTTTTTTCTTTTTTTTACTATAACTTAAATCCAAGGACACTACAGTTGTTTTTACTTGGCATATAGTATTTAATCGTCGAATAAATAATTAACGTGACTGCATGAATGTCCACTGACAAACAGTTTCATAGCGAGAGGAACGACTGAGATGTCAATGTAAATTTTGTTACTGCGGTTATTAATATTTGTTCAGCTTTTATTATTGGCGGTGAATATTATCACAATTTCGGGTAGTGGGGAGAACCAGATAACAGAGAATTAGAGGACGAGTGTCAGATAAGGAGGGGAGAAATTATTGTTAGGTTATACCTGAGTGAGAGAGAGGAAGGATTGTAGTGTGGTGGAAGAGGATTGCTGTGGCCAGTGTCATCGATGGAGCTTTTGAGTAAGGAGGATAAGGATGAGGTTCCTTAATTAGCTGCATGGGCTTCCTTTGTTATACTGCACGTCGGCGTGTATACACATATGCTTAGTAATGGTACTCGAATCACTTGACAACACAAGATGGGTCTTTCAAAAGAGGATAATTATTTCATTGTTGCAGGCTCTCATTACATGTGTATTTGATGTGTGCGCAGCGTCTGCACCGCTTGCTTGGAACCATTTCTTTTTAATTATCCAATTTTTGCTACCCACCGATCACGTCACCCGACAGTTTTAAGAAGCGCTTCCTTTGGCATCACCTCGCCCTGTCGTGACTCACGTCCCCTACATTGAAAGCGGTAAAGAAAAAAATAATATAGTTTAGTAATTTCTACGAGTCCCGTACAACAGGACGAAAAGCGAGGGTGGTTGGTCAAGGTCAAGTCGGGGTGAAACCTGGAGTGTATTGTATGTGGAGAGACGCGGGGAGAGAATGCGGTGGCAGAAGAAGCAACGCGTATAAACGTTAGTTTTCTCCAAACATGGAGAAGAGAGATTGAAACGGTCGGAGTACAGAAAGTAAAAAGATAACATTTGTTGCGGATTTAATCTGAAGGAGAGGCGCTAGAGGATTTTGATAAGAAGAAGACGCGATCCAGCAAAGGAGCAGCCGGCGTACGAATAAAAACGAAGAACGACGCCACCAGGCGTTAACGTCCTCGAAAACTATTCTCGTTAGATGCGCGGTTTACATTTTATTTCATCAACTTGGAGGTCCGCCGCGTTCCCGAAAGCAGCCGTTTAGGAGCTGCATAGATTCCCTTTGCTCTACCCGACATAGCCAAATTGATAATACATTTTATTCGTAAATTTATTTTTACTGAAACTTTTAATTTGAGTTGTGTTATTCTTTTGTGAATAATTTTATATTATATTACCACAGTTTCGATCTTATCATCATGATTAAATTAATTATATTAAAGTTAACTGTTCGTTCTTTTATAATTTCCTTATCATTGTAAATATGTTGTCGGTGTAGACAACAGTTGGCAACACAAACCTTTACACTGCCTTGTGCCGTGAGCTTCAGCATCGATTTGGGCCTCTGAATGGAAGCCGCTGGAGAAATTAGTCAGTCAGATTAAGCTGTCGGCTTCTCCTCACATTTGTCACGTGGATCGATTCAGCGATATTTCTATCTATCTGTCTGTGTGAGGGAGGAAGGGAGGAGATAAGGACGTAGCCAGGACCTCCGGCGTCGGCGTCAACAAAGGATTGGCCCATAATCAGCCGCTAGGTAGTCACATTGCCCCCAAGTTTTGACGTCATAATCTTAACCCCAGTCAAGGAACCTGCTGGATGGTACGAGAGCCGCTTAGCCGCTAACAGAAGGGAGAAAGTCGAGTTAGACCGCTGCGTGCGTGCGATGGCGACGACGACGCTCGTGAAAAAGTAATCCCGGGTCATATTAGAATTGAAAGAAGACTGATTGATTTTTATCATCTTTACTTGATATACACTAATTAGATAAATATTACGTATGAAATCCTCACGGTTAACCAACAGAGTCAGGTTTTTAAAAGAACATTTTCTGCCGCCGTCTGACCCTGTTGGTTTAACCGTGAAGATTTCATCCGATTTATTCACTGGGAAAGCCTACGTTCATTAGATAAATATTAATTTCCTTAGCCGACTTTTTGTAACGATTAACAATATTTACACACATTTAATTTCACTAACACGTGCTCTATTCTAAGAGTTGGGTCTTCTAATGGAGCAAAACACAAATCCTACTCTGAATTGGCACTCTTAAAGTTAAATCTCAGTATTCACTCTTATGTCCACTCTTAAAAGTCCCAATCGTAATATTTATTTAAGTCCTGTCGTAATGTCCATTTTTCCCGGGTCCTCATTTCGTTGTTTCGTTTTCGTCGGTGGCGGGGCCCGACCCTGTCCAATGAAAATTTTCCTGTCTGGAAGGAGCCATTCAGCCCCACTCTACCGACGTTTTCGGAGGAAAAACGCTATCTGATGCCGCCAATTCTCAAATACTTGAGGAAAACCCCAAGTTGGGCCAACTTCTGGAGTCCTGTCTGTAACCTACAACTTCCCTCACGCCGCTTGCCTTTTTGGTTTCGTACCCCCCTGATTCCACATGTAGTTGTGTTTTACTATCACATCCTGTGTTCAGGTTTATTGAGCGTGAATATTAAAACCTAGGCTCCTCTGACATAAAGTGAGGTTTTAACCATCGAGTCTGTCGATATGTGGTTGGATAAGTTGTCCATTGTCGTAACAGATTTACTTTATGCAAGGGTAAATTAGCTTCCTCTCCCTGGCGGTGTTCTACTCTGTTGAAAACGCTGCTAGATTAAAAAATAGATTTATATTCACCAGCTAGGACGACGTGTCAAGTTGCAGCTGTTGATTCACTTTACAACATTGCAGACATATTGTTCCTCTGGAAGGAAATGAGCCTTCACTTCTGAAAGTCAAAATTAAAAAAAAAGAATTGTGTTATTTCGACTCGCCGTCGTCGTCGTTGCGCGAGTAATGGAGAAGAGGAGGAGGAGGAGGAGGCGTGGCGGAACCTCCGCCCTCCTACGCCATATTAATGAGCTGATTAAGCTGGATCGCCCTTGGAAAAATTATCTGCACTGGGAGCGGACTGAACTACGCCTCTCATAGCCGCCTCGTCTGGATTTGTCTCCTCTGTGGGACTGACTGAAGGGATCTTATCTAATCGGTATGAGTAATCAATCACAATTCCTGGAATTAGAAACGTAGGAAAACGGAGCAACCTGATAAACATCTCCTCTGGTTACTCCTTGTTGTCGCGCTCGCTTTAATTACTTCTCCCAGGTATTTAGTGTTTCATTTCGTCCCGGAGGCTGATGGTGTGGGTTATTGGGGAAGAGGAATTGCTGAAGGAGAGAGAGAGGGAGAGAGGACGCAAGCCCACACAGTGTGTTTATTCGCGGCCGACTGAAAGTTGTCCGTCCACGCAGGCCGAGCCCACGCCATCGCGCACAATTACCAATGCCATCGCCCGCAATTATTTAATTTATGAAGCCTGTGATTAGCCGCGTCGTTAATTGATCGGGAAAATGGTCGACCGCAGGCTCCGTTGTGATTGCGGCAGGAAACTGTGGCCTTATGTTCAGCACAATCACCGCCTGGTGTAGTTATTTCCTTGTTAGGTATTTCCAAATTTAAAGGGTTTAATAAAACATTCGGTATTTATTATAATCATTTTCTCCCATACGTTCGTATTTCTGGTTTAAATATCAAGTGTAGTCTTTTTGACGTCCCCATAACATCCTCCCGAGACGTCCCCGAATGGAAAGGGGGAGGGGGACTATTTTACCTCCGGAATATTTTGCCCGAGAGGCTGCCATCATATTGTTATTGTATTTAGCGGCTGTACGTTTTTCCCCTGTGCAACTTTGAGAACTATTAATAAAGCTGTTCCAGCCGTGTACAAAGATAAATTGTTGATAATGTAAAAAAGAAAGACAAATTACAGGAAGAACAATTAAAAATCCAATTTTAAAATATTTCACGTCCCTTGTTTTTACAAAATAATCACCTAATTTTTTCAGTGTTTCTAACTTATTTTTGTAAACAATGAAATTCTTAGGGAAAGCCTCTAGTGCGTAACCTTGCATTCCAGTCCATTATCGCCTTGTTTAAGAAGGAATATCCTTTCTTTGGCCGATTTCCTTTATTTTGCAATTATTGTAGTGTTTAGAGAAACATTTAGGTATAAGTAGCCGCTCCGTTATTTCTGTGTAAGTTTTGTAGAGTGCCTTTTTCCTCCTGTCATCGAGTGGTTCCCATTTAGTTTCGCCCCCCCCCCCCCAATACAAAACCCCATAGGGTTTTTTAATATTATCCAGGACATCGATGTCTATAAGGATTCCAACTAGCTGCCCCTCTCTGTATTCTATCACAGGTCTAACTAGGGAAGTGCCTTGTACTTTTCTTGAATATCCTGTTTATGACGTGTAACGACCTCCATCCCTTCCACGCTACTAAGCTTACGTGTTCGTCCCACTTTACTTTGTTATTAAAAGTTACACCTAAACATTTATTACAAGTGGCACTTTTTCGTGCTCGTCTTTGCCATTTCCTGGGGCCTCTGTCCCTCACCATTGCCACCCACTTCGCAACGTGACGAGACGGCAGATTTAGGGTGAGGGTGGAGAGGATTACGGTTATTCTTTCACTGATTTTACTTCATTAAATAAGTTAAGAATCTATTGAAGTGACGCTGCCAGGACTATACTTGATATAAAGTCGCAGTTCATAAGTTAAGGTTAATTGACAGGAGTACGTAGTTTGTGAAAGCAGAGTGAGTACTTTGAACTGAAGTGTGTGTCCTCTCTGTACCGTGGTTTCTAAAGCCGAGCGTAGCCGATGTGTGACGAAGGGCGTTACCCAGGGATTGGCGAGACAGTACAGGATCAGAGAACATGGACGACTCTAACCCCTGCCCTTAGGAGCTATATTAATTAGTCACACATACAGTTAAATTATCAGCGGGTCATTTCCGCCATAAATATTAATGTCGGCAATCATTTTATTTGTAGGGGTATATTTTGAAATAGGTTTTGGGGAAAAAAATTTATATTTTTTTTTTAGTTTTTGTGTGGAACACGATGAGAATGTCGAGCCGAAAATGAAGAATTCATAAAGTGGTATTAGGATAAAAACAGAGATGGTGGATAAGAGCTGGAGGAGGATAATGATGATGATGATGATGACGTCGTGAGGCGCGTCTCTGCATTTAGCAGCTGCTGCAGCTGTGAAACTCATCTTCCCTTTCACGACGCAAGGACTCGCACAATTATATTCAAATAACACACAATATATATATATGCTTAATTTTGAATTCAGACGACGTTTCGTCGCCACGTTTGGGAATTCGTCAGCTAAATATATTCGGTCCATTTCTTCAGGAAAATATAGATATAATTTTAAAATATATACTGTAATAATAGCATTACAATAAAAATAGATTGTTTAAATTTTAAGTTTCTTAATTGACATCTATAAAATATAAAAGAGAATTGTCCTGGGGCCGTTTACAACCGAAATATGAATTAACACTCTAATTCAGGCCAGAGAACTTGAAAAGGTGGGCAATTAAGATATGTAAAGATACACAATATGAAAATATGAGACAATTGTACCTGTAAAATATATATATATATATAACGAGTTAAAAATAAAGTAATTAAGGAAACGACCTTTAACGGACAAGTTTTTATTATATAAACCCGACGTTTCGGAACCTGTTTCTACCCTCTTCAAGGCTAACAATTCTGTAATCTACATGAGACGGCAGAAGCCAAAAAAAATTATAATTCGAAGAAAATAATTAATAAAAAGCAGGAAAGTCACTCACCTGATATCAAAGAGAGAAAGTAGATTAACCCCTGTATTTGATTGGTTAATCTACATTTTCTTTTGTTAATAGATGAGTGACTTGCTGCTTTTTATTAATTTATTTTGTCTTCTATCGTCCCATGTAGAAAACAGAATTGTTAATCTTGTAGAGGGAACAAAGAGGTAGCGAAACGTCGGGTTTATGTAATAAAAACATGTCGTTTCATGGATTCCTTTAATTTAAAACAGACGCAAAACATCTATTAACTAGTTAAAAATGTTTGCCCATTTAATGTTAGGGGTAATTTCTGTCTCCTCCCGCCCCCTTTTTGTGCAAACGACAGACACTTACAGCTCTCCCCCCCTCCTCCGTCTCTCTTCTGTTTTTTTTGGGGGGGTCAACAGGCTTAATAGCATACTAGCATAGAAAGAGAATTGAAAAAGGGGGGATGCGGAAAGTAGAGCCAAGGGTTGACTAGGGGCCCCGGGCTATGGTTTGAGAATCCTACCCTAGGGGTGTTTCACCTAAAGGTGATGCAGGGAAAACCTGCATCAGGTAGATTAGGCATTGTAATTTTTAATTTTATTTATTGTTTTAAAGGAAGAATGTTGTATTTGTGAGAAGTGGAGAGAGAGAGAGAGAGAGAGAGAGACCCCAAACGTGGTCCTAATTACAGGCATCATTCCTCATTAAAAAGTCAATATCGAGAGTCCTATAGAATTCCTTGTATGACGTGAGTAGTGGATCTACTTTATCCTCCTTTCTTGTTGGAACGTTTCGCGTTGCCCGCCGGGATTGTTTCAACGACGGTAATTACCCGATGGAAGCGTTACGTAATTCCTTCCCTCCCCCGCACCATTCGGACGAAAGTGGGCTGCAGGAAATATTTTGCTTTATGGGAGCTTGTAATGGGGCTCTTCCTGACCGCATGCAATTGCGACCGCTAATGGCGCTGCTGCTGCTGCTGCCGCCATCTATATATATAACACTGCCTTGCCACATATACTACGCTACTTGCAATCACCTCCCCCCCGCGGGCAAGGAAATTCATTTTTCCGTCAACACCCAGGCCCCCTAGACTTTCCCCTCTCATGTTAAATTTACAAGGCCCTCATGGTCCATTAATCTATCCCTTCAATGTCCTCCACATTGTTCTTCTCTCTCCTTGCTTGTAATTTTATCAACCCATATGATTCTCCTACAGCACCACATTTCAAAGGCTTCTATTCTTTGCGTCGCTGCAACTCGTATCGTCCACGTTTCTCAGCCATATGACGCCACGCTCGAAACCAATATTTCCTAATATTCACTCTTTCTTGCTATCCTGTTGCTATCCTACCCTAGTCATTAAGCTGCCCAAGTAGCACAATTCCTTCCCAATCCAACAGCCTTTGTTATTCCTCTGTTTCCCATACCACACTCCATCACCCTTGGTTTTCCCTCTATTAATCCTCATGTTTGAACTCTTCCCCCAGGACCACGTGGTGCATATTTCCATATGGAAAACAACAACGTTTCGGTACCTATTCGTTCATTCTTAAAACATTTTTCCGCGTGCAAAGCACGTGCTAACTGTATGTGACTAATTTCCTTTCTTATGGTATTAAATATACTTGTCCGAAATCTGCCAAGATGGCATTTCATTTAATGTTTCACGAATATCAGACATTTTAATCAGTTCGGGTATTTTGTAGTCACTTTTGCAAATTTAATTGTTGATGAAGTGATGAAATGACGGTCTTGCACATTCTCAATAATCGCGCTTGTTGTCGCCGCAAGGGAAAAGTCGCCACATTGCGACCCGTTAAAATTCTCCAAGGCACTTGTTATTTTTCTTTCTGATGGCTGTGTGTGTGTGTGTGCGTGTGCAAGAGACGGATAACGCGAGCTTGCGACTGAAAAGGGAAAAAAAATAGCCACTCTTCAGAACGAGAGAAACTTCTTCCCTAGATGAAATATGTGAGGACAGACTTTGTGAGGGGGAGGGAGGGTGGCACGTGCTCAAAATGAATGAAGATCTTGCGGACGACACACCACAGAGAGAGAGAGAGAGAGATATATAACGCACATATATAGGGCGCCATAAAGGAGGAAAACGCTCGGAAACAAACCATAAATCACGCATAAGGAAGTGAGTCGGCCCAAACGGTAATACTTCCCCAGATTAGGAGTCGGGGCAGCATTGCCAACTTTAGACGCTTCGTATGTCAAAGATGAAATGCATGTAAAAGGGAAGCCGATTTTTCCTTTTTCTTGTAATAGCGGCGGAATTCGCATTCAGATAAATTTAATTAAATAAGACGTGGGGTAAAGTAAACAGCAAAGAGACACGGACGATTTTCTCCCAAATAAAAGTGGTCGCGTGTCGTCGTCTTCTTCTTCTTCTTCTAGGGACTGATCTAGCGAAGCAGGAGACACACTCCCCCACGTGTGTAATTTTACAATATGGCGCCTAATACGGCAAAGTGTTTGTCGTTATTAGCCTGACATGGCCGTCGCTCGTCCATCTGTTTCTTGAATCACGTTTGGCCTCATGAAGCAGATACCAACAACATATATCTACTGTCGTCGCCGACTTTGGAGTGACCTACGTTATTCAGAAATGTCTCTTTTTACGCAGAATTTAATGCCATTGTATGATATAATATATAAATGAAAATTTATAAAAATTATTTTATACGTGTGTTTTGGCGGGAAAACTGAAAAAAATGTCAGGGTTTTCTTGTCTTTCTTTCACATAGCTCGACTATTTAACAACTCGTAGATTTCAAACTGTTGCTTCAAACGGTCTGAAAATTTGACGGAAGACAGCGCAAACCTTTCCAAACCTATCCGCCAAGTTTTAATTAATTATCCCCGTTGCTTAATATTTTTATATTAATTAATTATTGGACCTCTGCAAACTGTTGGACGGCGCAGGGCAGAAGAGTGAGTGGGACAAAGCTTTCCATAAGCTTAGCTGACGAAGCGACACTCTAACATTTTGTACTATTTTTTAAAAAAGCGTAGAGAGAAAGGTAAGGGAGGGTAAAGTAGGGTGGCAGCCCCTGTCCCTGAACTGGCTATAGGAGGCTGTGGCACGATGGCAAGGTGAATGTTGAGGAGGAAGGATGAGGCCATTTCGGAGGGAGTTTTCTTTCGAAGCGTACAGTTGGAGGAGAATTGTCGTGGACTTGTTGGATCGTGGGGTTAGGGTGGTTCAGGGCGCTTTTCCGTTAGGGAGGATACGGATTACCCTCGTGAAATTTGATGTTACGGTGGACGAGGAAATTTCTAAGGTAAAGTTTGTAATGGTGCGTAATATTGTGTTTCGTTTTGTTTGAATTTTGGCTGCATTGGAATTTTGTCTGTTGTTCCCCGTGTGGGCGAGGCGAGGCGAGGGAACATGGGGAGGCGGTTTGTGCTGACGGTGACAGGGGCTGGAGAGGAGAAGATTGATAGGAGAGTTTTTGAATCATACGTGATTCCCAGATTGGTGGTTTCTGTTTTTGTGAGGATAAATGATAGAGGTGGATTTTGGTTTGTGGGGCGCTTATTGATGCCATTGTTTGGACACTTACTCCTCGTGTAGACTGAGAGCAAAGTGTTGACGTCGTCCTGATGGAGCTCTTGGTTGCTTTCTCCGTGCTTTCCGCTTCAGCCACGGAGTTGGTCTGCGGCGGACCACGTTAGCTGTGGGCAACTGATGGCCACGGGGACCTCGCGTACTGATTTAGAAAAGGTATAAATATATGCCCCCGGGGCCAGACTCGCTTCCGGATGTTCCCCGCGGGTCACGTGGCAGATCCTCCAGCGCGGATCACCTCGGCCAAATTTTTTATTTTGAGCGACCTTTTTATCGCGCCTCGTCGTCTCGGAGTCTCTTTCCTTCCTTTGAAGTTCCGATCTTGATCCGTCTCAAAGCGACAAGGGCAGCCATTAATACACACACACAATTGACGGAAACTCTTCAATACAATATTTAAATTTCGAAAAAGTCGAAAACTGATTCAGTGATGATGGTGATGACGTGTCATCAGGTTCCTTGCCTTTAAAGAAATGAGTTACGCAGAACAATAATGAAAGAAGAGAAGTGGGGGTGAGCGTTGCTTGAGGTAAACAGCAGGTAGCACACTTAAAAAACATTTATAAGAATAGTTAACTCTGCGTTGAGAAATTGACGTATTGCGCTCAAATTCAATAAATTATAGACTCTTTTCTATCGCTTTTATAGCTCATAATTTATATCTATGTTGAAATAGAATGTCATAGAAACTATAAATTGTCGTAATGAACGAAGGACTAGTAAAGGAACACGCGGGAGGGGAATTAAATTTAAAATTCCACTCAGCTGTAAATTTAAGTGTGTGTGAGCAACATGTAACAATGTGTAGCAATGTACAAAAATTTTGTATATATATAAAACTTGTTTATTGTAGAGTTATTTTGAAAAAAAAATATTGTCGAAATTTGGCAGTTTAGAAAATGTTCCTTGCGTTACGTACTTGAATTTTTAACATTTATGTGTAGAGCTGACAGTAGCTGTTATCAATTGTCAGGATACCTTTTTTGAAAATGAATTACGCTGTGGGGAAAGAAAATAATTAATGGGGTTACCTAAAATATGTGGCACTTTTCGGCGCTGTGAAAATTATTTTCTAGTAAACTACTTGTACAAATAGAAAACTATTCGAAGTTATTAGCGTGTAGATTATGTATCAATATATATATATATTTGTGACGCATAGAAGGTTTTTTGGGTACCAGAAATTATGAAGCTGAGAAAAACACAATATTATTTTTTTAATAACAGTATTGATTTATTAATTTAGAATCAAACATATTAATTAATATTGTCCTGCAGAATATGATGCACCTTCCTTCTTTTGTCTAGCAGCTTCTTTTCTTCAGTTTACTTAATTTATAGGCATGTTCATATGAAAAAGATCTATTTTTTTTAGATTTTGGCCGAAATTTCAGTCCTCGTGTTCCTGAAGTATGCTTCTAGGGGCAGCGCTTCCTACACTTTCCTTGCTTGTCAGTCCTATTGGGGAAAGTCTTTCCCGTCCACCTCTTTGTCAACGCATGAAAATAAATATAGCCAGTTAGCTTGTTCTTGCTGAGCTTTTATATCCTTTAATAATCCGAAAATTCGAATAAAATTGTTTTTTGCTAATTGAGATATAAATACCACATTTATTTTACTTAATGACGTAATGATATTGAGTGTGGAGGTTAAAACGCATCCCAAGTCACGTTTGTGGCCCCCGAGGAAACTCTCTCACGCGAGTAACTGGGTACATACTCTTTAATTCCGCTTTGAAATTGGCTTCTTGTTCATCGCCGGTAATAAATGAGTTGTCCCTGTGTGGTGCTGTCTGTGGGGAGCCTACACCTCGCTGCCCCGCTGCTACCTGCTGCCCGACATGCCCGAGTCCAGCGGCGGCACGAGGTGATATTTGTGTCACCTTGTGTTGTTGATGTCTGTCTGTGGTTGTTGAGAACACAATGGGCGAGTCTAAAGGTCGCGCCTTGCCTTGGCTCGCCTCGCCGCTGGTTCAACGCACGCCTCGGACCCCTCTAAATATAGCATCACGTCAACAACAGCCGTGGACGACGACGACGACAACAGGGTGAAAAACTCAACCCCCTAATGTAAAACTCAGTCTCTTACCGTGTTTAAATTGTCCCCTCAAAGTGAATTAATTTTCGTAAAATTACATTGATTTCCTTGGGGGGAGGAGAGAGGAGGAGTCATGACCCACGATTCCTCAGAACCCTCCAAACTCTGAGAACACGTAAACGGGAAGAGGACAACCATCAAATCTGATTACAACTTTTATCATCCATTTGAAGAAGAAAAAAAAGGTCGATTTCAAAATTAAAATAATGAAGAGTTAAAAGCTTTTCTTCTTGATTTTCTTGCTTGGGTCATCAGCCGCCCACTGAGGGTCGACTGCGGACCTGGAATGATCCCGGTCCCTTTTTCAAATTTTTACAGAGGGGAAAATGTTTAAATTTGCTGTACACGGGCCACCTTAATCTTGTATTATCCTAATCATTGTTTTTTTTGTTGTAATTGCGACTTTGTGACATTTGCGTGTCGTTGATCCCTGAGCCTGCGTTCGCACCCTAGTCACCCCTTCATCCCTCCTCTGGGCTAGTGGGTGACAGGAATCGAGGGCAGTGGGATCGAGGGGGAATCAACCCCCCCTACCCTACCCTACCCTGACGATTCATTCGGAGTATCACGACGAGGAATTTTACAGCCACTGTTACTCAAAATATAGCCTCAGTTGTACCTGAAGACGTCCAAATATCTGGACGAAACGTCGTCAAAGCCTATTTTTTTTCTCTCTCAGTGTGAATTGGTTTCAATCGACGGTGTGTTGGTAGTGTGAGAGTGGAATTTCCGTGGCGAATCTCGCGTGTTGGGTGCAGTGCGTGGAAACTGCTTGCGTCATTATGTGAACATGGAAGGTCAAGTCACCCACTCCTGAAACGTGATGCTGCGTAAAGAGACTCTTGTGTCATGGCGGCGACGGCGGCGCAGACACTTACTTAGCTTCACCTCCAACCTTGTCTCTGCGGCCCATTAAGGGCCTCGGCATACCAGGACGACTGCGGACCGTCATCTTACATGACAGGTGACACACACACGTGGTCAGGTCAGCGTATCATCATCCCCCAGCCTAGGCTCCGTGACCGTGACATCACAAACATCCAAGCCCCAGGCAGCGAGTCCAAACATCAGTCTTCCACGGAACATCCCCACCGGTTATGACGTTGACAACTCTGCACGTTTCTCTGGTTTTCGTGTGATACAAACAGTAATTGACAGGCCTCTTGTGGCTATCATCGCTGCCACTCGCCACTGACGTCACGCACCACGTGACACTTCAAATTCGGAATGTTGACCCTCGATGGGTTGCGGAGCCAAGGGAGAAGAAGAAGAGGGAGAAACAGTAATTAACGAAAACAATAACTGACACACTAGCTGGGTGGGTGGCCGGCGTTGCCCCAGTCTTTATTTATCTATAACAATAAATAGGCTTCGCAGACGTCACGGTTTGAAGGTATGGTCCCGGTTTTTTTTAATGAAAATTGTCGAATATACACGTATTTCAAATAGATAGCCCGGAAATTAATATCAGCACGCGCGACATTGTCCGTTGATATTAGCGTAGCATGCGCAGACTGTCAGTTAGTTAAATAGTTGCGCATTGTAGAGTCAAGTCCAGCTCTAACGCGAAATTTTTGTAATTTTTTTGCTATTACATTACGAATTATAAATGAACAATTTATAACTAAATTAAATTTTAATTTTAGAAGGAAGTGAAGAATGGGAAAAATGTCGACCGGACCAGGGACTCGAACCCATGAGGTCCCCGATTTCTAGTCGGGATCTCTACCAACTGAGACGACGTCCGAGGGGCCGATTCGGGAGGTCCTGTGTTCCAGTCCCTGGTCCGGTCGACATTCTTGTCTTTCTTAAAAAAAATCGAATATATGCTTCACTGAGCTTCGTTTGAAGTATTTCAACTTCCTTAGATTCAATTTTAATTTAAAATAATAATATTAACCTCCTAAAATGTAAAAAAAAATAAAGTGTATATTTACAGACGAATTAAAAAGTATTATCACTTTTAGAAAAAAAAATTATTACGGACATATTGAAAAAGTAACATGTGAAAAGTTCTCACCAAAATTTACGGTGGCTCGTGACGGTCGTTAAGACATTAAAAAAAACATTTAAAATGTGGAACGTGTAAGGCTGGAAGAAAGGCAAGAATGGAAAAAATGTCGACCGGAGCAAGGTTACTCGTGTCCCGGTTTTTCCCTCGGGGTTCGAGTCTCTGTTACGGTCGACATTTTACCCACTCTTGCCTTTCTTCTAAAAATATCTATTCGCCCCTGCTTGAGCCTCTACTTCCTCAGCAGAGGAACTTCCTGTAGGATATCATCGTATTTCAGTGATGATCATCCAAGACATGACGAATTTCTGATAACTGCTAAACAAGATGATGTTGTTATTGTCTGTTCGATAAACACACTATTATACATTAGTAGTTATGCAGTTTCATATCTGTTATAATATCTGAACGCGATTTATAATTCCACTCGAAAATAAATAATTTCCTGATTTTTCCCTTCAGTTTGTGTATATTTTAGAGGGAAAAAAACATGCTTCTCCCCAACCCTCGTAAATTTTTATCGCCTCCTTCCCAGAAAAAAATCGTACGGACCCCCGTGTTAAGAGTTTAGAGAAAATTCTCAATTTTGTCCCGTTAATTTCTTATTTTATTTTTATAAATTTTTTCTCAGAAAATGATTGAAGTAGACGGTAACCTGTTGGTAGAGACGTGTATCATCCTTATTGGGTGAAACCACTCAAAATTTTTCCCCCGTACCTTAAATAAGAAGGAAAGTGACGTGTTGTGACGTTAGTTAAAGTGCATCTCCTTAGTACATAGGGGAAAAAACGAGAACCTTTCGGTTGATGAAAACTTTTAATGAGTGCAGCACAGCTCAAGAGAGTCGAGATGAAAAAATCCTGGTGAACTAACAGAGCGAAAAATTGAGTGTCGGCACCTCGCTCCAGTAAAAGAAAACGCACGGTTCCCTTAGGAGAGGAGAGTCTAAAAGAAACGCGGTACGTTGTACCAACTTTTGTAGCGAGAAAGGATCAGTCATTAATGAGAGAAGACAACGGGGGTAAATACTCCTTCGTGTAAGGCTACTAGCGACTCTTCCAAACAGCGTAAAAACACATTTAGGGGCCGAATTAGGGACATGGTTTGACTTAATATATTTAAAAATAAAATCATTTCCGTCCGGGTTTTTTTTCAGAGTATTTATTTTTATTATTATTTCAACGACGTTTCGGCGCATATTCGCACCCTGTACAAGTTTATAATCTGTGAAAAACGATTAAAGCAATTTTATAATTTTTTAATGATTGCATGTTAACAATAATTTGGTAAGCTGTTAAGTTTATATATATGCATGTGCTATATAAACTTATATTTTCAAATTGAAATATGTATTTCACAGATTACAAACCTGAAGAAGGTGCTAATTTGCGCCGAAACGTCTTTATATAAAAAAAATAAAAAACTGTCTGGGAAAAAAATAAATGGTCGGTAATTATTTTATTTTTGATTTTAATAGCAGACGTTAATGGATTTGATATTCAATATCAATGGTAGTATTAGTTTTTCAACTTATTGTAACGTTCGTGAGCCCATGTCTTGCGTGGCGTGGCACGTGGCACGTGCCGAGTGCCGTCGCTGCCGCCGCTGCTGCTATTTCCGTGGAGCCCCGGAAGCGCCTCTCCACGTCGCGTCGCCCTATTGATTTCTGCGCTGCCTGCCACGTGCACCGGCGACTTTCTCCAGGGTCAGGCACGACACATCCATCCATCCTCCTCCTCGTGTCCTCACCGTGACGTCAGCCAACACCTCTGCAACATTAGCCACGCTTCATGTAGCCTTCCAATTATGTGTAATGCCGCGACGGCAATCTTTGTGTGTCGACATGTCGTTGTATTTAGTTATTCACCCATTACTCTGGATTGGTGCTGTGGAAGGAAAGGGAAAACTGCTACTCAAGTACAACACTTTAATTAATGGGCTTTAAAAATCTGTATAAAAGGAAGGGAAAACTTTCACTACTTCTTGGAAAAGACGCGATGACAAAGTCGGGACTGGCTTAATCGTGACGTTCGGGGGATAACTTTGCTCTTTAGCCAACTAATTCAGTGTTGTCGACGGTAAGTCGGGAGGATTGTTCTGTCGACTGTCGTGTGTGTTCTCTCTGCCATTACTGCCCTTCTCTAATTCATATATAAAAAAAATATTGGTCGTAATGACTTATCAGTTCGGACAGTAATGATTCAGTATATACAGTATTAAAATGAAT
The DNA here is from genome assembly GCA_034510155.1 of Eucriotettix oculatus. Lineage (NCBI taxonomy): Eukaryota > Metazoa > Arthropoda > Insecta > Orthoptera > Tetrigidae > Eucriotettix > Eucriotettix oculatus. The sequence goes on from CM067379.1 coordinate 5,875,408, forward strand.
AATACAAAGTTAAAATATACTATATATTGTCACGTTTCTCAAGGATGTTCAGGTTGAATAACACGCATTCACACACGCGCGCGCGTAGAGGTTATAGATGTTTATTTGACGACGACTACTAAGTGCTGTACAAAGCTCGTACTGCGTAACATTGACTCGAGTACACTTTGTGCATACATGGAACATTCCACAAGCAGAAAATACTAGAAATTGATGGCAAACATAGTAAATAAAGTAAAGAAATAAAAACGATTGCGTCGGGTGGGACTCGAACCCCGAGTCCTATACCCCTCAGCTAGCGCCGCAGGAATCGGGGTGTTTTTTTTTTAAATTACAGTTTGTTATTTTTCATTACTTTTTTGTCTGTTTGTGACCTTCTTCTTATTATTATTTTATTCTCATATAAAAATACTTTTGTTAGTTTGGACAATAATAATTCCGTATATACAATATTAAAATAAATGCGAAATTCAAATATAGTATATAATTCACATGTCGACGTGGTGGTAGGATAATCCATTTAATGAACCTACTTTAGTAGTTGGTTTAGGTTTTTTTTTGGGAGGCAGTGAACTGATTATCGGAGAATATGTGAGGATGTGGCGTGATGATAAGGTGACTGTTGACGGGGATAAGGATGAGGTCGATTGGGAGTTTTCTTTTGAGATGAGACGGAAGAGTGGAGGAGGATTGTTGTGGAGTTGTTGGATCGTGGGGTTTTCGGTTGGTTGAGGGCGCTTTTCAATAGGGATGTTTGATGTTACGGTGGATGACGGAATTTGCAA